>PVJI01000276.1:262500-303063 GCA_004026765.1 Micronycteris hirsuta | reverse complement strand
CATTCTGGCAGTAACCAGAGGGGAAGGGGAAGGGGAGAAGGGGGACAAGGGTATTCAGGACCTGCAATGAAGGACACATGGACAAAACCAAGGGGGAGGGGGGAAGCAAGGGAGGGAGGTGGGTTTGCCTGGGGTGGGGTGGGGGGAGGGTAAATGCGGACAACTGTAACTGAACAACAATAAAATAATTAAAAAAAAAATAAAAGATGCACGTTGAGTGTTCAGCACCGCGCAGGGCCATATTTTGGTTATTAGTCAATCTGACAAGTTCAGAGGATCTGGAAATCCTTGCCTCCCACTCCCAAGGCCTTTTCCCAAAGCATGAATCCCTTCCCAGGGACTTGACGTAAACCCACCCACTTTCCTGCGAACAGAAACTGCTAACACAATGTTTTGGCCCCGAGAGCTGGTTCTGTCAAGCACAGTCAAATTGTTGTGGTTAAGCCCCTCGAGTTGTTTGGAGGAACTGAAAGGTCTTGGGGGAGCCAACAGGAAGTGGTCGGGCAGCCCGGGAACTCTAGTCATGGGGAAGCTATGCCAGCAATTTGCAGTATCCAACTGAACTGGGGTAAGCTCATCTTCTTGGGGGGGGATGTCAAGAAGAGGGGTTGCTCCTTGGCCCCTCTGGGGTTAGGGTCAGCATTGGTGCTTTCTCTTGTTAGGTAAGGACGGGCGTGGCAGAGGTGGCCTGGCATCCAATAAGAATCTGTGACCTCTCACTGTTTCCTTAGGAGGGGTCCTCACGTGGAGGTGGTGAATACTCGGAGGCAGGGACAATGGTTCTGGCCCCCTGACCTCAGCCCCTTGCAGCCCAGTAGGGCTCGTGACTGGCTCTTACCCATTCAGTGGGAGCAGATATGTGCCATTCCTGAGCCAGAGACTTCCAAAAGCAGAGGGACTTTTTCATGCTCGTTTTTCCTGGGTAGTGATTGGCTTCGGGGACTCCAAGGTCCCGAGGCTGGTAGACCCTGAGAATGAAACAGGCCTGGGCGCTGAGTCACTGTGTGGAGGAATACCCACCCTAGTCCTTTACGTGGGCCCAAACAATGCACTTCCAGTGTGTTAAGCCACTAACATTTTTTTCTTTAGCTTATTTGTGACAGCAGCTAGTGCTGTCCTGATACCCAAGTCAAGTTTCCCTTCGCCAGATGCTGCTCACTGTGACTCTGGGCCTTGGGGATGGCAGTTCTGGTGGCCTCTGCCCAGCCGTCACTCCCCACACGGTGTCTTCGTCCTTTCAATTGGGATGAGTGAAAAATACTCATCACACCCAGGGCAGGGAGGGCGGGGAGGAACTGAAACTCTCATCCACCACTGGGGGGGGGGACGTGGAAGTTCCCGCCACTTTGAAAAACAGGTTGGCAGTGTCTTAGTGAGTTCAACATACCCTGGCCTTAGGTATTTGCCCAAGAGAGATGAAAGCGTATGTTCAAACAAAGATTTGTATGCACATGTTTGTTCCAACTTTAGTTTATAACCCCAAACTGGACACTGGTTCTCCAGTATTCCCCAGTAGGCCCTGCTAAATGTCCTGACCATAGTGTCTATGACATGTCCTAGGAACTCTCCTCTTTATGCCTCACTCTGCATTGACTCCTTTAGAAAATCCTGAATCATTGGGTGTGCAATGTGCATGGTGTGTGGGTGGACATATGTGCAAATGTGCATTTTAAAGTAGTGCTGCCCACCAAGGACTGTTCAGTCTCCCTCCTTGGGCACACGATGCGATGCTTTTCTAGCTTCTTAAAGCAGCCATGTGACTTTCATTGGCCACGGTATTATTTCGGGGTAGAAACTTTAAGAGTTGGTATGTATGATGACAGTCTCTAGTCCCCTGTGCTATAGGGACACACAATGCTCTTGGTAGTGACTTCTTATTTCCTGTCTTAGGCTGGCTCCCTGGATGTAGATGATATGAGGCAGAGTTTCCAGCTGATTCCAAAAGAAAACACAGATAAAGAAAGACATAAACCTCATGGATTGAGTCCACAGATATTTTCAGATTGTTTGTTACTGCAGCATACCCTGGCCCATCCTGACTCATACAACCACCAAACTTTCTTAGATAAACAGCTCTGAGCTGCTCTTATACTGTAGAACAAACCAAAGAGAGCTGCCCACATGCAAAACAGCTTGATTAAGGAATCCATAACTGTCTTTGTGAGTGTGGGTTTGCTTCGTTCATGTCATCTTAACACGTGTGGTAGGTTACAGAGCCTTTCCATGTCCACTGTTTTCATTATTCTGAAGAACGACTTCCTGTCTCTTTAAGGTCTATACCTTGCCCCCTACCACCCTCCCAAAGTAAATTTCAGGCACCCTCACAATGGTCTCATTAACCCCTCTTGCTTCCAACCCCAGAGCCTGCTACTGGACAATGGCATAGGACAAACATGAAATTTCAAAACTTAAGGCAGTTCCCAAGGACAGCCTGCATGCACTAACAGCGTTTCTCAGACATCACCCCGTATTTGAAGACCATTCCAGACATCTCACTAGTTTTCAGGTGAAGCTCCACCTGCCTAACAGATGGAAGATGATATTATTTGAACAGAGTGATGGGCTGGGAGACCAGACCCTGCGAACCTCGGTGAGCTACCATCGTCCTTTACTCTAGATCAGCGGGAGCTGTGGGAGAAACTGCACAACGAGGCTTGGGTTTGTTTTCCTTGCAGCTTCATAGCCCAGCTATCTTTCCTGCCCCTCTCTCCTCACGCTAATTCCTGTCTTAACGAAGCCGCGTGAACCCACCGGCTCGCTTGCAAAATGCAGTTTCCCAAGAAACCTGGCTTGCGATCAAGTCTGAGCTTTCATTAGAAGGGGCTGGAATCAACAGACCTCACCAGCATGTATTTTCAGATGACACCAGATTCCAAGACGACACTAGAGAGAACTAGTCACCATTTGGCCCCGCTGAGTGTGAAGACAGGACTGGCGGAGGCGAGGGTGTGCGCCGGAGGATTCTGTCACCCGACATTCGGCCTCGGTTTGGATAACTCATCCCCAGGGTATTCTGAGAGCTCATCGTGGGGGCTGGATTTAGGGTAAAAAGTCCCTTTCTCACTGTGGCCTTGGTGATTAATACACCAGATTCACAAATACCCATATGCATTATCCTCACATCCATTTTTATATCAATAGAAAATGCATTCCAGATGTGTGTTAGAGGTGATAGGCTCTGTGCTGCTGACTTTTTATTTTCTCTTAGGTCTCAGCCTGGCCCAGCACACAGCCCATTGTTTTTATATCAAAAAGACACGCTGTACCTGCTTCGTAAGCCGGGGGAATTCACAGCAACCTGGGGGAACTGAAAGAATGCCGCTTTCAGGCCCGATTAGAGAGCTGTGGCCGGTTCCCCAGGGTTCTCAGGTTCAGCTGCCTCCGGCCTACAATATCACCTATTGTCTTCCGGGGCGCGTGCTCCATAACTCGGGTTTCTTCACCCCTCTCCACAGCCCGTGTGCACAGCCCCAGAGTGCTCTCTAAGGAGAGGGGACCGCTCGGCTTTCTCTGTTGGCTTTCGTGTCTTTTGCAAATGTTCTTTGTGGTGGCCTTTGTGGGGACGTGGAGAAGGAAGCTGCGGATTTGGGTCCCTCCAAGAGAAGTCCAAATTCTCCCCGAGTTTGAAGAATCTTTGCTCTTCGACTTGTGGGTGGCAGGGAACTGCAGAGCATGAGCTTTACAATTAGAATCCCGGTCGGGCCGTTTCTCAGCTGTGTGGCCTTGGGCAAACCCCTTAACCTCTCTGAGCCTCAGATGGCTCCTCTGTGACTGTAGATCGAACCACTCCATGTCTCTTGGGAAATTGTGAAGATGAAGTGAGATGACACATGGAAAGCTCTTAGCATTGAGCCTGGCACGTGGCAAACCTTTCCTAAATAGTAGCTAAAACCATGATTGTTATTACTACTGTTATTGTTTTCATTTCACTGAAGCCTGGAGACCCGCACGGCGGTCCGTTGGTGTAGAAGTGGGTGTGAACAAAGCGCCTCTGGACATTCTTCCTGGCCCTGCCTTCAAGTTTCTCTTGAAACATCCCTGTTTGGGCACATCTCCCAGATCCTTGGAAATAAACACCATGTCCTAATGTTCTGGAGCCACATTAGTGACTTTGAACTCTAGGTAAGTTTTTTTTTTTTTCCTTTTCTTTTTGGAAGGGCCGGTGCTGATTTAGGCCAGTCCCAGATCAGAGGCGTAAAGTGAAATCCGGAACCGGCTAGAATCTTCCCCTCGCCATGTGCCTTCCTCCTTGCCCAGGGCGGACCCCCGCTGGACACAGACGAGGCTCTCAGCACGTGCTGAGTGAGTGGATGCAAAAGAGGGGGCTGAGTGAATAGTCATCCTAGAGGAAGTCATAGTTTGATGACAATAATAACGACATGGTAGCAATCATTTTCTGGCACGTAGGTGCCAGGCAGCAGGCTAGCATACATGGGTTCGTACATTCCCTCCCGAAGGAATACTCCATGAGGGAGACACTAGGGAAGCTCTGAAACTGAGCCTGGGACCCTATGATGTAAAGGGTACAGCTGGGATGCAGGTCCAGGGAGTCTGATGAGAAAGCTCTCGCATCTGCCCAGCAGGTGAGCGGCCTCCCTGACTCAGTTGTCCAAATGGTCAAGCTTTGAGGTGGCCTCACATTGAACTCTCGAGGGAGCTACTCTGCTTTCCATTTGGGAGGATACAGGTGGACGCATAAAATTGGGACATTTCAATCCTCTCCTTTGAAGAAAAATACTAGATTAAATCGATCCTGTCCGTCAGATTAAAAAAATCCATGCTCTTAAGGAATTCCATGAAACCTTTAAAGGATGAAATAGACCTTCACAGAACCCTCCGATGACTGGCTCATTGTCGAGCTATTCTTTTCATTGCGGTCACATGTGTTTCTATACACAGAGATGCAGGTCTGTAAGAGAGGCGAGCACATGCTTAAGAGATGGCTCACTTTTATGCATATTATTTTAGTTTTAAAAATTAGGTGTCTATTGGTTTTACTTAAAGTTTACTTATATTCTTTCAATTAAAACACAACTCAGAAAGTATGAAGGGCTCTACACTGCCGACTCTCTCCTTTCTCTGTTTAAAAGCACCCGGTTCTCCCAAGGAACAACCCAGGCTTCCGAGTAGGGCTCAGGGGCCCCACTCGGGAAGGAGAGAATGTGCCTTTTAGTGCCTACCTGGCTGGTATCTATTCCTTGAGTTTTTGAAACAAACAAGCTCGGTGGACAGAAACTTAAAGGTGATTAAAAGTAATCATTACAGGACACAGAGACTCCCCGTAGGCCAAATCTTCATGTCCCAGCTGTGGGAGCAGATGCTCAGACACCGCCTCTTCTCTCCCTGGGACAACGCGCTGTGTTCTCTGGGTCTCCAGTAGCCACAACAGTTGACCCTTCAACTCCACCGGAGGAGAAAATCGTGGGGAGGCCTTTGATCTCTGGTCCCATCACTTTGATTGGTCTCAATGGCAACCGCCATGCCCCACCCCCCGCCCCCGAGGTTGGGGGGGAGAATGAGCCCCATTGTTCCATCCTCCCCACCTTCATTCCATCTTAATTACCTGTGCCGCTGGAGCTGCTGCCCTGCCCGGCTTCCGCTGGCTTTGATGGACCAGGAAGGCGTGTGTAGACCAAGCGACCCGCTTCCCCCTCGGCCTCCTCCATTTCTTTCTTTGCTGCCTTCTCTGGCGACAACGTACCTTTGATGCTCTCATGGACCTGGTTTCAAATCTGTTATTGTGTGACCAGGTCCTGTGAATCCCTTAGAGGGACCCTCTTTGCAACTGAGAGCCGCCTCGGTTTTCTCGTCTGGACAACGGGGAAAAGGTGGTAGCCTCACCTTAGGGCTGAAAACTCAACACCTTCAAAGCACAGTGGCTGACCCATAGTAAGTCATTAAGAACAAAGATAACATGTGTTTATTAAGAGAGAACAACTGAGTGACTTCTCTAGATTTGGTTATTGGGGTGACTTCTCAATAGTGATTGGACTTTCATTGTCAGTCTTGGTCTGTCTGTCTGTCTATCTATCTATCTATCTATCTATCTATCTATCTTCTGAGTTCTAGCCCAATGGATGCCCTTTCTCTTTGACACAGCACTTGTAGGCCCCCTGTGTCCAGGAATCCCACTCTGTCATGCTTTTTCTCACCTCTAATCCTTCTCATGTGCTGTTCCCACTGCCTGGAGTGTCCATTCCTGTCCCCACTTCCCCTGCTTAACTCTGGTTTGCCCTTCAGGTCTCTGCTGAGATGTCACTCTTCTCTCCAGGATTCTGACTTGATCCACCAAGACGTCCACCGTAGCAGCTCCCGCCTCTCGGCATTCCTGGCCTCATACCGCCATGGTCCATTGTCTTACTTGTATCCCCTTCCTCTGTCTGGGCGTACGTGGAAGGCCAGTCCTGTGTTCCTTCCAGTGTTTCATTCCCTAGCAGAACGTCTAATCTCAAAAGTTTTCAGTGGGTATTTGGATCCATTTAACAAACATTCATTGAGCAGCTACTATGTGAAAGGCACTACAGTCATGAACAATATAAGGGAATCCTTGCCTACAGGGAGTTTTGGTTTCAATGGGGGTGGGTGAATGCACGTGGACCCTGGAACCCCGACTATCAGCAATATGGAACTTCCTGGAGTTGCCCCAGCTTGCTTGGAGTTCCCGTTCCTGTACCTTTGCATGTGCTGTTCCACTGCCTGTAGCACCCTCCCTCCTGCGTCTGCTTAGCCCCCACACCAGAGCTGGGGGACAAATCCCTGTGGTCAGTCCCTATGTCTGCGACTCCCTTGCACTTTGAAAATCCCATCGAAGCAGGGTTTTGAGTATATGGACACCAACTGGAACGTGGGTCCCCAAAGGACCAGGACTGTCTCACCCTCGCTTTGCAGCCCCAGACCCAGGCTAGGGCTGTGCACCGAGAAGTCCTTTGGCAAACATGTGTGCAAGAATGCGTGAAGTTGTGTCCTCGCTCTTTCTGCCGCTGGCTGAGGGGTGTTTTAGTTTCCACGGGGCTGTACGCCCAGCGCGGGTCTCATCTGCTGCTTGGCGGTGTGATTGATTTCACTCTGAGAGACTGGTGGGTGAGGCCGGGCCGGGGGCACCGGCATTATCCAGAAACATGTTTCCATAGAAGTGCCAAGTGACCCTGCGGGATTGTAGGGCCCAATGATGCTAAAGAACACGTACATTGTTTATTAACAACATTGATTGATTTTTCTGTTAAAAGAGGCATTCCTTTCCCACATAGAGAGTGTTTAAATTAAGTTTTGTTGAGAAACAAACATTTATGCCATAGACACACAACTGCAAATTTTGGGGAGGGGATGGGAGATTTATCCAAGGCTTAAGAGGAGGTGGGGATGGGTGTTGAACAGGGAAACTGAGCAGAGAAAAATCTGGGCAGGCCGCCTTCCTCTCTGGTTGGGGCGTGGAGGGACTCAGCCGGGGGCCACGATACTTTGCAGGGTTGCCTGACTTTCTCAGCAACTATGTTCCCGAAAGGGGCCATGCTGCCCAGAATCCAACACCCCTGACTCCTTTTCCAGTGCTCTTGTCTCCACCCCATCCAGCCTTTCAACCGATGGGCATGCTTCTGGACATCGCTAGAATCCGGGGTCTTCCTGATTCCCATGGTAGAAAAAATAGCGTGTTCTGAGAGCCACAGATAAGCTTGTCGGATTCTTCCTGTGCCATTTATCATGCTTAGCTGAGCTCTGGGGTAGTGAGCTCATTACCTTCTAGGGCTGGGCAGGCAGCCCACGTGAGTGGAGCTGATTGGAGGGGCTCTCTCCTCTGGCAGGATCCTGGCGGGAAACAGATGCAATTCCCCAACTGGGCCATTTGATGGGACGTTACTAAGCGTGCTGCTTACGGGCGTCTGGGAAGAACTGGGGGGATCCAGCAGGACATCAAAGGAACAGTGTGGTACGTCAAGGCTAGTAACACAGGGGAGCACTTGTCTCCTCCCCTGGCCTGAAGGAGAAGTCACTGGAGATGCCAGCTCTTTGCAGAAGGCCTTGGGCAGGGGGACTTAGCTAACCCGCAGAGACTCCGTGAGCCCGCAGTGAGGGCGCTGGGGAACAGGCACCCCAGCTCCGCTCCTCTCACATTTCTCCCCCGTGTCTCCTGTTGGTCAAGTCCAACCTCAAGTCAAAGAAGACACCCATACAGAGGCACAAGGGTCAAGCGCAGCAGCAGAGAGTAGAGTGGGGAAGGGAGGCGCTAGGGCCTGCAGAGACACATGGAAGATGCTTAACATGTATATAAGGCAGGTTTCATTTTCACACAGGAATGCATCCCATGTTCTTGAAAACCATGGCTTTCTTTGTCTACCGTAATTTCTCTGTCTTCGTTTCCCATTCTCTAAAATGGGAAACCGACAGCAGCAATACTCAAATAGGCCTCATTTACTAACCCTTAGAGAGTTGCGAAGATTAACTGAATTCATTCCTGTAATGAACTTAGAATATGCCGAGTAAGTGTTCAGCTTTTAGTCTGTTATTTAATCATCGTGATCCTTTGTTTCTCTACTTTTGAAAGGGATGTGGGTACAAGAACTATTCTATGGTTCCTTTAATTCTTCTGTAAGTAAAGCAGCAGTGGGACCTCAATGATAAAGAGCAACCCGCATGGAGACAAAATGTAAGGACAGTAGGGAATGGTGGGGACTGTGGAAAAATGCAGAGTCCCATCTCAAGGGACCACCCACCACTTAGATCTCACTGATTATGACCTTGTAGGAATGTAGGCTGTGTGTTTCCAGGACTTTCAAATTTTCAAGAAAAGCTGAAAAATTGGAATTTTTTTATGTGAAAGCTTTTGATTTTTTAGTGTTGGAAAATGATGCAAATTTTTAAAAAACACATCGTCTGGGCCAATGCTCTGTGAGTCAAACAAAACAGGTCAGGGTGGGGGCGCTGGTTCCAGCTCCCACGTAGCCAGTTGTGCTCTGTGGGACCAGAGGGAGCTGGTAGCTTCTCAAGGGAGAAAGAATGTGACCTTGGTCCCTGGCAGAGGCCTCTGTAGTGAGGCCTGAGATGAAAGACCAGAGATAAGATAAAGCACCCTTGATCTAAAAGGTAAGACTGCCGTCAGCAATAGGGGAAGGGGGAACGGGGTGGCCTTTCTCATTAAAGGGAGACACGGGGTGCAGTGTGCTGAAGCCAGGACGGTGCTGCTATCACATTCACTGCGCCAAAGGTGGCCACAATCTTGCTTTCATCTGGACGAGGCTATGAAGGGAATTTCTCTTTGTCCAACGTTTTCTTCCTTTGTTTTTGACATTCTTTTGGAGGCAAGGAGAGAAAAAACCCGACTCTGTGATATTACATAAATTCAAGGAATTAACGTCAACACAGATCTTGTGATCCTTCTGGGGAGGAACCGGGCTGCGGGCAGAGCTGCTGCAAGCTTCGGTGCTGCCTGCCTTAGCACAGCCCCGGAGCGGGGTCCCACTTCCCTCCCTTAGAAAAATAGAAATGTCTCCAGAGAGCGACCGAGCCCACGCTCCGGGTGGAAACCCTCTCCCCGCACACACATCTGTTAGACACATTGCGACGGTGTACTCCGGTTGTTCGACAATGACCAGAATTATTTCCTCTCGTTACTCCCCATGTCGCTTCAAAACCGCACTTGGAAAAATGAAACCGCGGAAGGAGACTCGGCCAGTCACACCGCCTCGGCCAGCTTTCCAAACACGGGACTTGGGGGGCAGAGGGCGAGGGGGGCACCGAAGTGCCCGGGGGCGGAGGGAGCAGAGCCGTGGCGGTGATGGGTCTGGTCGGCTCTCTGTGTGTCTCTGTGTACGTGGGTCTGTGCAGGTGCCTGTGCAAACGTCTGGGTGTCTCTCTGTCTGTATCTCCCTGACGGTCTGTCTGTATGTGGCAATCTGAGTGCTGTGCGTCAATTTCATTTCATTTGACTTGGTTATTGTTTTTCAGCTTTATTGGGATATTGGCAGATAACACATACATTTAAGGTGTACCGCGAGATGATCCGATACATGTACAGTGGCAAAGTGATGAGCATTATAAGGTTAGTTAACACCTCTGCGCCCTCACACAGTTCTCGTGTGTGTGTGTGTGTGTGTGTGTGTGTGTGGTGAGAACATTTAAGATCTGCTCTCCTCACTGTCGAGTCTCCCACACAGTACTGTT
This sequence comes from Micronycteris hirsuta, assembly GCA_004026765.1. Classification (NCBI taxonomy): domain Eukaryota; kingdom Metazoa; phylum Chordata; class Mammalia; order Chiroptera; family Phyllostomidae; genus Micronycteris; species Micronycteris hirsuta. Next base: position 292,908 of record PVJI01000276.1, on the reverse strand, counting down.
AGGAATAGTCACCATGCTGTGCATTACATCCCCACCTCCCCGCCCCCTCCCCCACCCGCCACTGGTAACTGCCATTCTCCTCTGTTTCTGTGAGTTCTCCTTTTTTGGATTCCACATATAGTGCGATCATACAGTATTTATCTTTCCCTGCCTGACTTACTTCTCTTAGTGGAATGCTCTCAAGGTCCCTCTGTTGTTACGAAAGGCAGGATCTCCTTCCTTTTTCATGGCCGAATAATATTCAATTAAATGTGCGGGGTGTGTGTGTGTATACCACATTTTCTTTACCTATTAGTCCTTTGATGGCCTGTGTCTATTTTAATAGCACCCATTTACCAAATAGTTACAATTAGCCAGATGCCCCCACTAGACAGTTTTGCGTACATGGATGTTCCTCTGTCATCTTTATAGCTACTACACAGCAGAGACTATGATCTGAATTTTACGGGGGGCTACACCGAGGCTTGCCAGTCTGTATGTCCATCCATCTAAGTATCTACTGAGCACCTCCTGTGCACCAGGCACAGTCCCAAGCACGGGGAAATGGCAATGAAAGAGACACACCAACTCGCACCAGCTGGGAACTCCTGTCTCAGTGGGGAGAAGAACGTTATAGACCAGGAAAGAAAGAAATATTATTTCTGAGCCAGTAAGTGGGCAGAGCTACAATGTGTTCACGGCACTTGCTAGGAAATGCGGCTTTCAGCTTGAGCCTGGGCTAGAATTCAAGAGACCCAGGTAGGTGCCATGGTTAGCTGGACCCTTTCTTTGCACACGGTGCATCTGCGCCAGGTGAAAAAGCGCCCAGAACCAAATTCTCTGTTGGACAGCCACCTCAGTTATCAGCTGGTAGGAATGACGCACCGTTCAGAGTTTGGATCGTGCAAAAATTCTACCCCTTCAAATGCCTGAGGAGAATCAACAAGGGCAGACCTACTTTGTGCGTCTCTGCAGGTGCAGGCGCAAGGGTTGTGTATACTGGAGACGCAGGTCTCTCTCTCTCTCTCTTTTTTTTTGTCCAGGATTAAATCAGGAAGGCATGCATCTGGGCATCATGTGGAATTGCCTTGGAATGTTGGCTCAGCCATGTACGGGATGCGGGCCTAGGAAGAGAGGATCCAAGAGCAGGGCTCGAGGTGGATGCACGCAGCTGAAGCAGCGAGGCCGGGGAGGGAGGGAGGTTCTGTCTCAGCGGAGTCATGCTGAAGTGAGCCCTCGGCTCTCCTGGGGCTGGTCCACGCCACAGCAGCAAAACGGCGACACGGTCCCCAGCAGGCAGCTAGTGCCTACTGAGCCTTTGTGCTGGCTGGGGACCAGCCACTCGTTCCTTCACATGTGCTGCCTTCCTCTGAGGGACAAAGCCTGCTTTAGGAACGGAGAAACTGAGGCTCAGAATGGCCACAGAGCTAGTAGAAAGCCGTCGTGTGGGGTGTGCACGTGGGTTTCCGGCTTCACGGACAGGTCCCGTCACCACTCTGGCAAGCGTGCAGGTCCTAAGGGGGTGGGGAGGGGACTGGGTGTGGTAGAAGGGAAGGAGGGTAGGTTGAGAGTTAGGGCTGTGGCCCTGGGAGAGGTCCAATCCGAGCTCTGGAGTGTTCAGAGAAGCAGAAAGATACCCATGGGCCACTGAGAGGAGACCAAGGGAGGGGAAGGGGGTTACAGGCTGCCTGGGTGTTTCCATAGAACTTTGAAGACTTTTTTCCCCTTCCTCCGAGAATCCACCACAGCTCACTGCAGTCTTGTCCTGCTTTTGTAGGATTGTGACCATGGAACTGGGAGTAGAAAAGACTGGGGTGGGGCAGGGAGCCTCAATGACTTCTGGTATCATTCTGTGTCTCCAGGGGACAAACCAAGCAGAGGGTTCACTTAGGTGAATGGGTCCATATTTCTTGTGAAGCACCAGCAATTAGGCATTTATTTCTTGCTTGTGTCTAAAAGGCAATCCCTATGAACTACTCAAAGTATTTGAGGTTGTGAGCCTCCCATCCCTGGAGGTATGTAAGCAGAGGCTACACAATTTCATGGAAGAGAATCCTCTGTTAGGTAAAAGGATAAACTAAATGGTCTCTGATGTTCTTTTTCAATGTCCAATTCCATGTTTCTGTGACATTAAGGAGAGTTGGTTATACTCAGTGCAAATCTATAGACATACATACAGCATCCACCACTTCCTCTGAGACTGACCCACTCAAGAATCATTTGGCAAGTTTTTCTCTCCCTTTGAGTCTCATTAGTTCTCTCCTTTTCCCCCCTCTGAACTCAGGTGCAAAAGTTGCCATGTTCAACTGATGAGGCATCCGACGTGTAGAGATTGTACAACAGAGTGGCTCTGAGGCAGAGTTAAAGTCCTGTATCCCTCACTAGCTGAGTGACCCTGAGCAAGTGACTGAACTTCTCTGAACCTCCATTTCCCCATCTGTGAAATGGGGCCAGCAACAGAACCCGCCTCAGGGTGTTGCTGGGATTCTTGAGATGCTCCCTGTATAGAGGAGTCCAGCCTGCGGCCCACCGGCCATGCGCAGCCAGCACGGCTGTGAATGCGGCCCGACACGAAATCGTAAATTTACTTAAAAAACGATGAGTTTTTTTTTGTGATTACATGTCACAATGTATTTAATGTTGTGCCCAAGACAACTCTTCTTCCAGTGTGGCGCAGAGATGCCAAAAGGTTGGACACCCCTCATGGTGCTTGCCATAAAGGAAGCGCTTCATAGAGATTGGCTCTTATTATTATTTACTCAACAGAGATTAATTGAAGGCCGATGAAGTGTCAAACCTGGGGGATCGTGGGCAATGTGCAGGAAGAATAAAAGATCCTACTGCTGTTACAAAAAACTCGCATCTGCCCACTCTAAGAAGCATCGATACAGACAGAGGAAATGCAAAGCAACAACCCTCCTCTTGATTTTCCAAAAGCCTTCCCACGAGGTCACATTTGGATGAAATCCAAGGCTTGGGTGATGGTCGGGCCTTGATTTTATCAGAATCGGCTTTTCCCAACCAGACTGCACATGCTATTGATATATAATATAGCGTTATTTATGACTTGTTGAATACCCACAGTCTGTTCAGCCCTTTACAAGAGATAAAGAAGATAAGTCCCGGGCCCCCAGGGGTTTGTGATTTAAGTTACTCAGACTCAAAGTGCACCAGCTGAGAAAGCGTTTGGATGCCCACGGCACGTCAGCTCTAAATTCATTTATTCCCCCCATAAAGAAGACAATTCAGTGACAGGCTGAGCTTGGATCTTTGCAGAGTTTTTCTCGATCTAGCAAACACACACACACACACACACACACACACACACACAACAATAACAGCAGATGCCATTAAAAATTAATTAAAAAAGAGAACTCTTTCTAAACCCGAAACCACGGAGCAATAAGTCATCACAAACCATGAAACGGAGGAGGTTTTGATTTCCTGAACTCCTTTATAGGTCTCCAACTTCAAAACTTGACTGTCCAAATTATTTACCCTATGGGGATGAGTCAGGGAGGATGCTGGATTTTTAAAGGCAGAGAAAGAAATACAATGGATGTCATGTTGCCTGAAGTGTGGCACATTTTGGAAACTGGGCTTCTTCTGAGTTCTGGAACGCATGTGGAGATCCCATTAAACCCTGGGGTTCTCACTGTGGTCCGTGCTGACAACATCATGAAGGTACATCCATAAGAGGATATTGCTTCGCCATCATTCTGTTTCAAGAAAGACGACGGACACGCGTAGACACAATGGGTGTTCGTTAGCAGTATGGCGAACTTGCTCCCAAGTTGGTTGGTTCTGTCCAAAGCTGCAGGGACGTTGGACAGGTGTGGAGCACCAAGAGGTTTATCTGAAGTAGGAGCTTCCCTCTTTGTGGCCCATCTGATCCCTTACCCTAAAGAGAAACTTTGGGGTCACCCTGGACTCTTAATGTCTGCTTTCCTTATATCCATCATCACGGCTTACAACATTCTAGGCAGTTCTTCAATCCACTCTCATACACCCTGGACCAGGCCACTATCCTGTTTTATCTAGAAGACAAGAGCAATTTCCTAACTAATCTGTTTTCCTTGTTGCTGTATTTTCTTTTGGATTCTGGTTCGTTCATTCATTCATTCATTTGTTCTACACTCATTCATTGGGAATGTCTTACTGTGGTTTGACATACACATAGCAAAGTGCACGTACAGTAAAGGGCCCAGCTCCATCATGTTTTCACAAAATGAAACCAGGATGCAGGTGGCTCCCAGAAGCGCCACATCCCCAGCTTCCCAGGAGCCCCTGTGCTTGCCGACCTCCTTCATCGCAAGACAGGGCAACCACTATCCCGACTTATCTGCAGACAGGGCTTCGGCTGGCTATGAAGCGTCTGTAAAATGGAATCATCCACGATGTATATAGTCAGTTCCACTAGGATGCTTCTCTAGAAAATGCACATCATTCCAGCACAATCACTGTATTAGGGAATGACATGAGCCTCAGGCAAATTGTGCCGTGGCTCGCGCATGACTTTGCTGTGAGAAACACTCAATAAATGCAGAAAATGGCACAGTCAAACTGAACCATGGAGGAGTACCTCAAATGCAGCCACCGCCACCAGCGACCCCCCAGCTCAGTGTGCTGCATCTGTAGGGAGCCACGCCCACCCACACCCGGGGCCACGGCTTCCTCGTTTCAGAGGGTCTCTATCCCTCGTCCCACAAGAACCACAGGCTGCAGCCCTTTGGACGCCATGTCTACAGGCAAACTTCAGGACTTTTCCGAAGGCCGTATTTATTGTAGTACTGATGCATTTTAAAACCATTTAACATGGAAAAACGTGCTATTACGCTCATTAATTTTCTAGTTTTTTATGTATCGTCAGCAAAGTTTTTAGTGTGGTCTCCTCTGCCCCATTGTTCCCATATGCCTGTGGATTTTATCGAGAAATCTGGCACAGGGCAGTGATTGCCGGTTACGTGGCTGTCCGGCCACGGAGGAACTGACTGTACTCTTTTGTGTCTGGCTTTCTTCTTTCAGCACGTCACATGTTCGTGCCATTCATCTTATTAGTGTGCGCGGCGCGGGCCGATCCCGCTCTTGCTGCATTTTATGACATTGCATAAGGATAACAGCCGATTGATCCATCCTCCTGTGGCTGGGCATCTGGATTCTTTCCAGTTTGGGGCTATTTTTACATAAGGTGACTGCGGCCTTCTGCGTCTGTGCATTTTCGCATTTCCCCTGCGCGTACGCCTGAGACTGTGGGCGCTCAGGGTAGGAATATATTCCGCTTCAGTAAGAGCTCCCAAACAGCTTTTTGAAGTGGCTGTACCAATTTACCCTCCTGCCAGAAGTTAATGAGATGTCCCAGGTTGTCTGTTGATCTGCCAAACTGCGTTATAATGAAAAATAAATATTTGGTCTGGATCCTGATTCCCGACACACAGCTCCTAAAACCCTTGGGATACGTAGCGGAGTTGGGCAGCTCTGACAGAGACTGCTGGCCCACGAAGCCTAGGACATTTACTTTCTGACCCATTGCAGGAAAATGTTGCTGGCTCCAATTTAATGGAATCCCTCCCTGTCCAAGCCCCAAATAAAATGGGAAAATGGTTACAAGGTTTGACAAAGATGCTAAGATGCCTAATGGTTCTCTGTAACCATTGTGAGTAGATATTTCCCTCAACGTCTGCTTTTCCACTTCCGATTTAAAATCTACAAAGAAATAATTCAATGTGATCATCATTTTTCAAGCATTCCCCTGGCAAAACCCAAGGAACTCCTGAGATGAGACACAGTTCTCTCACTGTGGAGAAGAAATGGCCCCTGAGGAAAGATTGTAACTTCAGGACTTACCAGCTTTCTTTTCCCCTTTCCAACGACTTCGGCCAATCTTCGGTTTCACCGAGGTCGGTGAGTTCAAGAACAAAGGGACTATCTGATTGCTCAACTCTCTGAACAGGGACCTGGAGGAAGCCCAGGCCCTCGGTCAGCCCAAGCTGCACATGGTCCTCGGGCGGCCTCGGAGCCCAAAAGTGTTGCAAGCACACCCTGTATTTGCAAAGTCAAAGTCCCCTCTCACAGCCTCGTTCCAAAGGAACTCGGTGTTTTTCACTCTAATTGAAGTTGATTTGTTTTATATTTACTCTGTAAGGTCAGGGGAACCTGGATCTAACATCAGTCCATCTGCTCTTCACCTGAGCGTCCCTCCTCCGTCCTCCACGACATAAACGGTCCCCGGCTTCTCCGTCCTCCTCTCGTCCCAGTTTTGTTCCTGTCTGTGGGCCAGCCTTCACAAGGCATGTGAAGCTCTTGATCATCTGCACCTACGCGAGGTCAGCCAATTTCTTTTACTTTTAATGACCCTCAAAATGGTTGTCATGATGGTTGGAAACATCATGTACTAGTAGAATCTCACAATTTTTTTTTTTTTAAAGAATGTCTTTGCCCCCAGTCTGCTTAAATAAACGAATAGCCTGCACCCATCTCAACGAATTAATTTTCTTGGAACACTAAGTGCAGATGTCAAAGAAAGCAAGAGAGGAGATACTTCAAGAGGATGGTGGAGTGAGAAGCATTTTATTCTTTATTAAAATGGGAGTTCTGGCCCCAGGGTTAAAAAAAAATTACACAATGTAGGAATTCATTCTTGGCATAAAAGATTTAAACGATACAGAAGAATATTGAGTCAAATGGGTAGAGGTCCCCCTTCCATCCCCACCCCTGCCTCCCTTCTCCCCGCCCAGGTAATGACGTCAATGGTCGGGAGTATGTCTTTGAGCCTCTGTTCCGATGATGGATTTTTCCCTATGGACTTCTTATTTTTGACCATGAAAAACAACACTGCTGTGGATATATTTGTATGTAAATATTCAAGTCACTTTGCAGGACGGACTTCTAGAGGTGGAAATGCTGGGACAAAAAACTGTATATTTTACATTTTGATAGAGAATTTACAATTTGCTTTCGGAGAAGACGTTCCTAATTTAAACACACAAAAGGAGGGAATGGAAGTAATTGTTTTCCTGCCTCTTCACCAATATTGGGTGTTATTAATTTAAAAAAATCTTTACCCCTTCAAGGATAGCTGCTGCTGCTTCTCCTTCTTCTTCTTTTTCTAACCCTCACCCAAAGATGTGCTTATTGATTTTTTTTTGAAACAGAGAGAAACATTGATGTGAGACACAGCAATTGGTTGCCTCCTGTACATGCCCTGACCAGGGATCAAACCCACAACCTGTTGGTGTACAGGATGATGTTCCAACCAGCTGAGCCATCCAGCCAGAATGGATAGCTCATTCTTTTTTAAAGTTAGGCTTATTAATATATTATTAATATGCAGTAAAATTTACTCTTTTTAAGATTCAGTTTGATGAATTTGAGATGTAGCCATCGCTACAATCAAGAAATAGAACATTTATTTATTTATTTTTCCTTTCAATCTTTATTGTATTTTTTCTATTGCCATTTAGTCCCCTTATACCCTTCACCCCCCAGCAATCACCGCACTGTTGTCCGTGAGTCCTTTTTCCTTTTTGCTCAATCCCTCCAAGCTTTAACCTCCCCCCCTCCCCCCACCCAGCTGTCATCTGTTCTTCATCTATGAGTCTGTCTCTGTTTTCCTTGTTAGCTCAGTTTGTTCCTTAGATTCCACATATGAGTGAGATCAAATGGTATTTGTCTTTTTCTGACTGGCTTATTTCACTCAGCACAATGTACTCCAGGTTCATCCATATGGTTGCAAAGGGTAAAAGTTTCTTCTTCTTCTTTTTTTTCTTTTACAGCCAAATACTATTCTATTGTGTAAATGTCCCAGAGTTGTTTTATCCACTCATCTACTGATGGACACTTGGATTGCTTCCATATCTTGGAGATTGTAAATAACGCTGCAATGAACGTAGGAGTGCTTATGTTCTTTCAAATTAGTGTTTTGGGTTCCTTCAGATATATTCCCAGAGGCGGGATAGCTGGGTAGAAAGGCATATCCATTTTTAATTTTTTGGAGGTATCTCCCTACTGCTTTCCACAGTGGCTGCACCAATCTGCATTCCCATCAACAGTGCAAAAATGTTCCTTTTTCTCCACATCCTCGATAGCACTTGTTGTTTCTTGATTTATTGATGATAGCCATTCTGACAGGAGTGGGGTGATATCTCCTTGTGGTTTTAATTTGCATTTCTCTGATTAGTGACATTGAGCATCTTTCATGTCTATTGGCCATCTGTATGTCCTCTTCGGAGAAGTGTTTATTCAGGTCCTTTGACCAATTTTTAATTGGATTGTTTGATTTTTTGGTAAGTTCTTTGCAAATTTTGGATAGTCATTTGTTCCTTTTTTATCACTATGTAGTATTCCACCATATGGATATACCACAGTTTTTTTATTCATTCATCAGTTGATAGACATTTGTGTTGTATCAATAGTTTGGGCTATTATAAATAATTATATTATAAATATTCACTTTTAGATCTTTGTGTGAACATGCTTTAATTTCTCTTGGGTAAATATCTAGGAATCAAATTTCTCAGTTATATCGTTGGTATGTGGTAAACTTTATAATAAGTGGCAAATTCTTTCCTAAAGTGGCTGTATCATTTTCATGCCCATTAAATATTAATTTGCTTGGGCTGCCATAACAAAGAACCAAAGGCTGAGTGGCTCAAACAACAAAGAGTTAGTTTCACAATTCTGGAGGCTAGAAGTCCAAGATCAAGTTGTTGGCAGGGCTGGTTCCTTCTGAGACCTGTCTCTGTGTCTTGTCGATGGCTGTCTTCTCCCGGCGGCTCTACATGTCCTTTCTTCCTGATCTCCTTTTTATAAGGACACTGGCCATAGTGGGCTCGGGCCACCTCCTACAACCTCATTTCAACTTATTTGCTTCATTAAGGAATGTGTCTCCAAACAGAGTCACAGCTGAGTTGCTGGAAACGAAGACTTTAATAAATTTTGGGAAACAGGAATTCTGGGGGATACAATTCATCAATGAGGCAGAAGGATTTCAGTCCTCACCAACACTCTGTATCACCCAGTAGTGTGGTGAACTCATCGCTGCTTTACTGTGCCCATCTTTCCCCCTTTTTAAGCAAGGAGGAGCACTGCTTGGCCCTGTTGCTGTGAAGGTCAGGGTCGTCATTGTATCCCTATAGTGACCAATCAAAGTGCCCAGCCATTCCGGAAGACTGTGCTGCTGTTTAGGGTCCCTGGAAGTGCAGATGGTTCAGTGCAGAACGTTCACCAGTCTGACTGATGTTGGGAGGGCTTCTCACATTGCTGGAATTAAAGTGAAATTGAGAAAGCACGTGAAGTCAGATGCAGCCAACTCTTGGCGGAGGTGGATGGTTTAAACTTTCTCAAGATAGCACAAAAGAGGGCAACCTGGTCAGTGGGGGATTCTAGAAAAATAGAATTAAACAAACTGAGAGAAAGACTTATGATGTGAATGGGAGCTGCTCCTTTGTGGGGGAGGGACAGGGTAACTCATCCACCCATTGGATTGATTATGATCAAGGTGGCTTAACCTGACACATGTGTCGTTCAAGACAAAATGGGACATGATCCTGGGACGCGGGCTTCAACCAAGCAGAATATACTGATAAGTGGCTTGACTCTTAAGAATTACCTTCCCAAGTAGTAGGGTATATAAATACAGATATAGATAGAATTCTCTCTCTCTCTATTTATCATCTATCTACCATATCTATCTATCAATCTATTATCCATCTATAATATCTATCATCTATCTATTTACTATCTATCTACCTACCTACCTACCTACCTATCATCCACTAGCATTTCTATCTATCATCTAGCTTTCTATTAGAACATAATCTTTTATAATGCAATCTATTCTTTTTTTGTTTGTATAGATGCTTCCATTTCCGATTCAATGCACAAGAATTTTCATCCACTTCCCTCTCCCCCAAACCCAAGCCCACAAAAGCAACTCTGATAGATGTAGAGTGAGATTATGATTGATTGGCCTGCCACTGATGGTGAGTATGTGTTTTGTCGTTAGTGGGGAGGCTGAAAGGGGGCCGGGTAATAGAATGACTTGGCCTACAAGACAGCTCCTCCTTGATGAACAATCAGACACAAATGTCAATAACAATTAGATTGTCTGTAAGCTACAGTCACTTAGGGCTCCCGGAGCCTGTCCGCAGGGCCTGGATTGAAACCCTCAGCCTTGTGAACTCCAAATCAGGTTTGGCATCAGGAATGAAAAGCCATCAGCAGTAATAGTATTACGAGGCTCTTGGTCGAAGACGTCCAAAGGGCTCCGACCCATGCTGGGATTCTCGTGTGTCATAAGGCAAAGAATGAGTGCAGTGAAGTGAGGAGATGACAGGGCAAGACAGAGATGGGGGACACTGAGGAGACCAAGGCGAAGGAGTGATAGGCTTACAAGCACGGAGTTATGGAAAAGGGGTTTGAGCCTTAGCCCTGCCTGCCATTGTAAGTTGTGTGATCTTGGATGAAGGCTGTCAGTGCCTCAGTTTCCTCCTCTTGATACCAGGATGTCGTAGAACCTAGAAGGAGGTGGTATGATCTTACAGGGAGGGGGTACTACTAAGTAATCATCATAATGAGTTAGTATCATTGGCAGAGCAGCAGGTGGCCAGGAAAGCCGGCTTGTGAGTGTCCAGCATGTGACCATGCAATGTGCCGTAGCTCCTTTCACCTCCGCCAGGACCTGTGTTGAAGTGGAACAGATAAAGTCATGCATGGCAAGCGCCGAACTCAGTGTCTGGCACTTAATAAATCATGATTACCTTTACAATACATCTCCCTGGGGTGATGCGGGGATACTGGGAAAATTGAAAACCGGAAAGCAATGTTGCCAAGGACATGAAACACTCCCATTTTCTCGGTCCCCTAACCTGTCAAAGGGCTTCACCTTTCAGGTAAGCGGGAGAGAGAAATGAGGTATAATGGGGAAGATGTTCTGCTTTTCTATCTGCTTCCGCAGCACCTCATCTGTGTGAATTGGGCTCTTCGTGGTTGAAGGAGAAAAGCTAGGCATGGAGGAGGGTGGGAGGGATCAGGATTTTAAAGACAAGACCCCTTCCCTGTTGAAGGAAGAGGTGGAGTGACGAAAAGAGCCGTCTCAGGCCCTCCGCCCTGGGTGTGGAGTGCTGAGCAATGGACTCCTCTCTGGCATTTGCATATCAGGGAGCATCGTTGGCTGACCCAGGTCAAGAGTTTGGCTGTGAGTGATTTTAATGCCAATGTCAAGTCTGCTTATTGCTTCCAGCTTTCTCTGCTCTTTCTCTAAGCTCATTCCTTGGCCTCTCTCTTCCACTATTTCCCCCCATTCTTCCCAACTCAAACACTCTACACCCTCAAGATCGACCTGCTGACCATCACATCAAGAAAAAATGTGGACACTGAGGCTTGACAGACTTTGGTTCAAATTCTGGCTGTATTGCTTGGGAGAAGTGGCTTTGCCTTGATAAGCCTGAGTTTTCTCATCTGTACAAAGTGGGTCAAGTATACACTCTTTGTAGAGTTGTGGAGTGCCCATGGGCTCATGTTATGGTTATCCACTGCTGTGTAGCAAAGCACCCTGAATCTTAGTGGGTTCAAATAGCAAGTGAGATTTATTTTAAACATAAATCTTCAGCTTGGGTAGGGCTCATTGGGGACAACCTCTATGCTTCACTTGGTGACAGGTGGAGTGGTCACCCAGCTGGAAGGCGGGGTGCTGTAATCATCTGGAGGCTGACCCTCACGTGTCTGGTGACTGGCGAGGTCTTAGTTGGGTCAGATGGCTAGGACACCTGCACGTGCCGTCACCACACGGCTACTTGACTTCCTTACAAGATGGTGGCTCAATTCCAAAGACAAGGCTCCCAAGGGAGAGAAAGCCAGGGAGAAGAAATATTTATTGCCTTTTATGACCTCACCTGGAGGTCACAGAGGGTCACTTCTGCTGCTTTCTGCTCATCAAGGAAGTCACAAAATTCTGCCAGTTTCAGGGGGAGCAGAAAGACGCCATTGGTTGGTGGGGAATGACAGAGTTCTGGAAGGACATATGGATGGACAAAATGCTGTGGCCATTTGTTTAGAAATCCAGTGTGTCCCGGTTAACAGACATAGAACTCTTTGATTGGTAGGTGGCACACAAGAAGTCAATGTTATGTCCAGTTCAAGTTCTTCCTGCAAGCAGAAATTGCAGGGTCCTCAAGGACCCGAGAACTTTTTCTGTTACTCTGTACGGTGCAAGGCCCAGAGGGGCTACTTGGCAAGTGTTTGTTGAATGACTCATGAGCTATTTTTAATACTTCAACCCAAGGGTTCTCAGAACTGACGGCTGATCAGAAATACTGAGGAAGTGAGTGAAAAATATCCCCAGGGTCTACTCTTGACCTACTGACTCTGGAGTCTGAGGACAGACCTTTCTCTGCAACCTCCTCCAGTGGTGCAGGTGTAGTCTGTGAGAGGACCAGCATTTCCAAGCCATTGGTTTAACTTGGGAGAATCCCAGATTCCTAGGATAAAAGAGCTGGCCTATTTTACAGATGAACAAACTGAGGCATAAGGGATGATGGGACTTGCTCAAGGGATGATGGGACTTGCACAAGGGCGTACAAGCGAAGTGCGGTACCTCCTGAGAAGCTGTGGTGCAGGAACTCCAGGCAATGAGGCTGGGTGCTGAGGGTAATATTTTTGGATCAGTTTAATGGTGGTGGGGAGAAAACTTTGCGGGGTTCTTAAAGTTGGCGGTTCTCAAATCTGGTTTATTCATTTGCTTCCCTTCCTTTGATTCTTTTGCCACATTTGAGTAGCATCTGCAGTTAATTCACCTCTTACTTTTCTTTAAATGGACTCACTTTTGTTTCAATAAATAAATTTAATCCCCTCCTAATAGCACTAAAGCAGGGGTGGTTGACCCCTGCTCTCTCTATGCGTTAGCACACTTGTTCTAACACGCATAGGAATGCGTACGTAACTACTTGAATTAAGAAAAGATTTGACTGTAGCACCTAAAATTATTTTGAGTACCATGGCTGGTATGAGTCTGGGGCGGGATTGGTTCCATAATTTGTGGGCCTAGGGCACCATGGGATGTGAAATGTAACGCACAGTCCCTCATTCAAAAATTATCTGGAATTTCAAGACAGTGACAGCAAAGCATTACACCAACCTCGGAGTGGGGGCAGTTACACACCCATGAAGCCGGCCCTGGTCCAGACTTTGGTTAAATGCTGGACTCATGGCCAGATCAGCCCAGGTTCCTGGAGCACAAGAGGCTCCTAGCAATTGAAAGGCTGGGCATGAAGTGTGGGGTCTTCTTCATGCAGCCACGACACCACCTGGCTGTGCCAAGACTCTAGCCCAGGGATCCAGAATGCAGGACAGCCAGGAGACATGTCCCAGAGGGACATGTCTTAGGGGGACCAGAAGGCATATGAGAGAGGGATGTTGTCCCAAGTGAAAAGGAGAGCAGTACATTTCTCTGTTTGTTGATGAGTTCTGTGCGCTTAATACTCATGTGTGGGGATAAATATTTTCCTTCAATTATCACAGAGGAAGGAGGACTGGAGAGAACTGGAGGAACAGAAGAGGGTGGGGGAGGCAGGAGAGAAAGGATCGCTCTTTAAAAAAAAGAAAAAAGGAAAAAAATTGTGTTGATTAAGTCAATAGTTTTATTCTTTTTGGCCTGGCTGTTGCTGTGTGTTACCTTTAGGTGGTTGCCAATATCTGGGAAAAATACAGACTCCTAGCTCCATGGATCAAAATACTGAGCATATGTCTTATTAGAGCAAAGTGTCAGGGACCCCTACGTTCTCTGGGTTTTGTTTTTGAGGACCTCGGTGACAATTTTAGAAGCACAGCTATTTCAGTAGTGTTGGTGCTTCCCACTAGCTTTTAAATAGAGAGAGCCAAGCCCGAAGCTCCAAAATACCCCTCACAGGGCCAGCTCTTGTGAGGTTCGGCAACAATAGTTGCTTGGAATGAAACCAGTGAAAGCTGCTCAATTCACCATGGAGATTCTGCAGGAAAATCATGTTCTATTCTAATGGCCACTAGCTCTTACAAAAGTTTTTGTCTTGATTTTTTTTTCTTGCTCTCCAAGAGTTGAGCTGAAAACGTAAATATGTAAACTGCTATTTAAGGAAGATTCAAGCTAGATATCCCCATGGGAAGGGACCGGCACTTTTATGAACAGCGTCATCTGTTCTCTGCCAGATGAGACAGTCACAGTGTCTCAGCACCATCCCGGGTACTTTTGAGTAGTTATTAAATTCCATTCTCAACAGCAGGAGGTAGGTGTTTTATTTCCCACTTGTACAGGCTGAGACTGAGGGTGCAATGGATGAGGGACTTGCCCAGTTTGCACAACCTGAAGGGGCTGGAGTTGAGATTTGAATCTATACTGGTCTGACTCTCAAGCCCTGTAATAAAGCAGGGACATTTCCATATTCTTAGCCATGACACATTGTTGTCACTCACAACCTAGTCCTTCAACAAGTATTTACCAAGCACCTATGATGTGCCCCGGACTGTCTTAGGCAGCGTTGATACAATCCATGGGCACATGGTCTTTCATTGCTTGTAGACGCCACCCCTCGCTTTTCTTCTGCCTCTCCACATGGGCACTGCTCTGCAAAGTTCACTGGGAAACACACTTCTCGTCTGCTTTCCTCTGCGGTAGCAGTTCCACCCTGGACTTCAGTCTTGTGTTGGCTTGTCTCTCTTTCCCAGCAAACGACGAACCCCAGAACAAGGGGCTGTATCCCAGCCAGAGCCCAGGACCTGTGTCGTGAATGACTGGTGTTTTGCTCTGCTCAGCACACCATTTTCTAGAGACATCTCTGTGCATTTCCTTTTGGAAATTGCCCCCCTCACTTGGCAGGGACAGCCAATCACAGTATTTCACTCCTGGCCGCAGTGATGTGCCCATCAAATTGCTTCCCTAGGGTTTTCCCAATGGAGCTGGCAGGGAAGCATTTTTGTGGTTGTTGGTCACTCAAGTGAATGACCAGATGCTGCCAGGTCTGAGTCCTTGATTCTGGGCATCCTAAGGCCACTGTCATCCCTTCCCTTTTTTTGGTTTGACAGAATGACATCCCTCTATGTCCCTTTTTTGATTAATTTCAGTTTGAGTCACCTTTCTGCCATTTACACCTGTAGTCCTGCCTAGCACATGCTAGGTAACCCTCAGGACGAATAGGTGGAAGAGAACTGAAGTAGAGTGAAAGCCATTCAGATCAGCAAGTGTGAGGTATCAGGCCACAGACTCTGGT
This sequence comes from Micronycteris hirsuta, assembly GCA_004026765.1. Taxonomy (NCBI): domain Eukaryota; kingdom Metazoa; phylum Chordata; class Mammalia; order Chiroptera; family Phyllostomidae; genus Micronycteris; species Micronycteris hirsuta. The sequence goes on along the minus strand of PVJI01000276.1, from coordinate 277,693 downwards.
GGGTGAGTGGATGGGGACAGGTGCCAGGAGGCTTCAGTGTCGGTGGCACTGCTCAGGGATTGAATATTATGGTTGTTAAAAGTCTGGGCTTCTAGGGATTACACAACTCGGACTCAAATCCTAGCTCCTGTCCCGAACTAGCTGTACAGTACCGGGGAAGTTACTTAACCTGAGTCCATTACTCTTAATACTGAGAGAAATGGACAGCATGCTGCAAAATGGTATGTATATGGGCCTGAATAGCTGGAGCTGAACAGCGTCTAAGAGATCGCTGCTTTCTCCTCTCTGCTGGTGACCGGCCCCTATCACCTTTCACACGACACTCCGTTAACCGCCGACTGAAAGTCATCTGTGTCTGTGAGGTCCTGGGGATATGGCATCGAATAAAATAGACGTCATTGCTTCTCTCTTGGGGTTCACACTCTAGTGGGTAGACCCAGAAGTAAGCAACTATAACACTGTCCCTAGACAGGAAATGTGCAGGCTGCTGTGGGTGCGCTTGTGAAGGTGGGGGGTCTGCCCCAGGACAGGTAGTCTCAGAAACGTTTCTAAGGGAAAGTGATGTGTGAGTGTAAACATGAATGATGTACAGAGACAGGTCAGGTAAGAAGGGCGCCGAGCCGGAGAACCTGGTGGGGAACCCAGCACAGGCGAAGGGTTGGAAGTGAGACCGAGCAAGCCCCTTTCAGGTGAGTGGCCATACATTCCGGTTGGCTGGTGTCTGCAGCAGGGGCCAGAGAAGTATAAGGGGGGAGGATTAGGCTGAGTCTGATGTCTCATGTTAAGACATTAGGACGTTAGGGCCGTGGGGCCCCTTTGAAGAGTTTGAGCTGGACCATGCCAGGTGTCCTCTGGAGCCTGGAGCAGAGAATTAATCAGGCTAGCATCCTGGATCAAAGGTGGAAAATTCTTGAAGATCCCAACCTCCCGTTTTCCAGATGGAAAAACCGAGTTCCTGAGAAGAAAGGCGTCACAAAGCTGAGGAGCAAAGAAGCTGGGACCAGAACTCAAATCTCCAGATTGCAAATCAGTGGTTTTTTTCCCCCTTATTCCTGGAGTTCTCCCAGTCTAAACCTCCACCTGGGCCAAATCCGGCCCCTTGCACCTCTTCCGAACTCAGGAAAAGCTCCGATTCCTCACGTACACACAGCCGTGCTGTCTCAGGAAGCTCGCAATAAATTTTTTTTTTCAGGCAACGCCTTGCTCCCATCCCTGCAAAACAATGTATTTATTATTGCTAAGCCTTTTCCATCTTTGAGGAGAAAATGCATACCACATGACTCCCCAAAGCCGAGCGGTCCCGGTTTACAAATACAGTACGTTAATAGCTTTGTAAACATTTATTCAGGATGACAGCTGAAGGAAACATGTGGCATTAATTAGAAGGCTCAGCAACGCGGCCTATTAAGAGGGAGGTTAAATCTGAATTAGTTGGCTTTGCTGAGACAAGAGGCTCTGGGGAGCAAAAACTTTGCTCTAATATGTTCTGACTCTGTTGACGTGGGGTGTGTGGGGCGCACAGGGGTCTCGGTTCTTAGGGAGGAAGCCTGTTCCTTGGCAGGATGGTTGCTGAGTCACTGGGCTGCAAAACTGTCAGGGTTGACCTCCACAAAGATCTCTTCCCTGGGTGCTGTGACTCGTCACGGCTTCAGATGGCGGGAGTGTCCAGCCACAGGGCGCCAGGAGCTTGTGGCGCATCTGGGTTGCAGAATCAGCTTCCCCGAGACTGCTGGGTGCTGGGGGAGTGGGGAATGGCTTTCCAGGCTGGGAGTTGCCTCTTTCTCTGGTTTGCTCTTGTCTCTACCCTGAGCTTGCCCAACACAGCATTCCCCCATCACAGCATCCTGCATTGTCTCTGCTTCGTGGTACCCATGAGGATTCCTAGTAGCCTGGTTGTCGGTGAGCCCAGATGCCTGCCCTACTTTCTGCTTGCTTCTTGTCCAGTAAGGCGTGGCTTCGAATAGATGCTCGAGGTGCTATTTCCTCTCGGCCTCATGCTTATGAAAGTTTGCAAATTTAGATGTTTGAGGTTATCCCCAAATGCTTGGACATCTGCACACTGAACTGTCCCAATAGCATTGAAAGGAGGTGACATATTTGTGACACAACTTGAAATTTATGTCCTGTCCTTGGAACACATCCCTCGTTGAGAGCCATACACGCACATCTTTTTATTTTTTCATAAATCCTTTCATTACCTCATGAATAGCACAAGGACATTGCCTTGTGGCTCCTGGGTGGGGGCCCAGCGTGTCAATTTGTTGCATGTAAACATTAAATTGCACCCTGGGTTGGGTGTGATCTTCTTTGGACCTTTCTTCTTCTGTGAATATTCTCAAGAGCTTCTCAGTACAGAAGGGACCCTGATATCCTGCAACCTCTGAGAACCTGGCTAGTGCCCCGTGAGGCTATGAAAGAAGGAGTGATGTTGGGAAGCCATGTGCCTTCCCTGGGACTCAGTTTTACTGTCTGTAAAATGGGACAGTGGGCCAGGTAAGGGCCGAGGATGTGGTGAGCTGACTTGCGACACGAAACAGGCCTGGCTTCTGCTCTGCTGGCTCTGCCTGCAGGACCCGCTGCTCCTCTGTCCTGGGGCCACTATCTTCACCACCCCCCGGTTGAGCCGGGCTCCCATCGTCCCACTGCTCCAGACAAAGGCTCATGTGGCACTTGACTTGCATGGATCACCCAGAAATGGATCTGAGCCTCCTCCCTTTGACATCATCTCCCCACCACCACCTTCTCCCTCCACTTTTTGTTTGCACTGGAAGCTTGAAGACATGTTCTCGCTTCATGGTTTGCAAACATTGTTTTTCCCTCCAAGCAAACAGAATCAATTATGTAGTATCTGAAACAGGCCAGCCAGGCGTGGCCCTGGGTGCTGCAGGGGTAACAAGTCTCCTCTCTCTCTGGGTTCTAGGATGTTGCAGAGCTGGTTGCAAAGCCCGATGTTATCCATATCCTTATAATGGATGGAGAACCTGTCTGTGGTTCAGGAGGGGCAGTGCCCTGTCTGGCTAGGAAGGGCTGGGACTGGGGCTGGAACCTGGCTGTCTTCACTACCTCTTGTCTAAGAGTGCATAAGTTTAGCAGGGCCTCAGCAGTACCTCTGGTAGGAGTCATGTAGCACAGATAGCATCGGGGTTAAGAAGCTGTGGCCAGGAGCTGGACTCCCTGGGTTCCAATCCTGTCCTCACTACTTAGGAGCCACATGTCCAGGCAAGTGGTCTCATTTCTCGATGTTTCAGTTCTCCCATTCCCCAAATGGGGGTAAAGATAGCTACCTCATTGTGACACTGGCATTTTGAATGGGGCACATTTTGGGGGATGTCTCCAAGGATGGAAGGGGCAGTGGAGATCAGACCAAAGAGAATGTGAGCTTTGTAGCTAAACACTTGAGCTCCGGTCTCAGCTCTCCAGTGCCAGCCAGTGACCTGGGGCATGTATCTTAGCCTCATAGAGTCTCCTCATCTTCAACCTCCTTGGGATAGTAAGGGAATCTACTTCTCAGCATTCCCGTGAGGACTTAGAGAAATAAAGCATGAAAATACCTTAGCTCAGTGCCTGGCATTGAATCTGTCTCCAAATAATGGTGGCTATTATTTTCAGTGCTGGGTTTTTATTCTTTTTTTCTTGGAGAAGGTTTTCCACCTAGAGAAGAACCTGTCGCGGGATTTGGACGAAGTCATGGGAACTCACATTAGAACCCAGAAGCAAGCATATCTTGATTCCAGGGTGATGTCACAAGGGAGGCTGTGAGAAGGCCTCTTCCAAGGTCTTCTAAACACCCCTGCCTTCTAAAGGCTAAATCAGTCCAGTGTGCTGGACAGCTGGGCTTGCACCAGGGAGCTGGGGCTGTGTCTGCTCTGAATGCTGAAATGCTGTATAACCTAGGTGAGTTTTTTTAACATCCCTGGCCCTCAGTTTCCCCTTTGAGAGAAGGACCAACTGTCTCAGGACCAACTGTCTCAGGACCAACTACCTCAAAAAGTCTCTTTTAACTTTTTAAAAAAGATTTTATTTTATTTTTAGACAGAGAGGAAGGGAGGGAGAAAGAGAGCGAGAGAAACATCAACAAGTGGTTGCCTTTTGCGTTCCCTCTACTGGGGACCTGACCCGCAACTGCCCCAACTGAGAATCGGATCAGCAACCCTTTGGTTCACAGGCCAGTGTTCAATCCATGGAGCCACACCAGCCAGGGCTCTTCTAATTTTTCTTAATGGTCACCACTTACTGAGGACCTAACATAGGCTAGACATTTACATGTATTGCCTATAAGCCTCTTGACAAGTCAATGAAAATGGAAGAGAAGCCCAACCCAACCAGGTCAGGAGACCAGATTTTTGGGAAATGTCAGTTAAAGCAGGGAATCCCAAAAGGGATGCCTCGTGTTTCAACCTATAAATGTACCATTCTATTAATACAGGGCGTTTGCTGAGTGGAATTTCTTGTATAAGTCACATCCAATATGGGGACGACACGTAATTTGTTTGTCTATGACAGGGGGCACCGTTAACAATTCCATTGGGGAATACATGTAAACGGGGAACAAGGGAGCATCCCCAAAAGGATTCATGCACACACCTTGAGTCTTTCCACAATGCCAGGTTTATTAGGGGAGACCCCCCCAATAAGCCAGCAGGGTCACACACAGGTTACACACAGAGAGGGCGAGCTTACTGGATAGAAGCGAGCAGAGCGAGAGTCGGGGGTGAAGTCCCAGCCCCTGGTGGCATCCACAGGTGAAGAGGCAGGTGTCGGTCGCAAGCCAGGTGGCTGCAGTGGTGGAATGTGTCTGGTGGAGTGGAAGCCCTGCAGGGGTCCGAGTGTTGCGTGGGCAGAGCTCTGAGTCCTTGTAGCCCTCCCAGCCCTCCCTTGTAGCCCTACAAGCCCTCCCTTGTAGCCTCCACCCGCTCGTATTGGTGTCCAGACGGAGTCCTTATCCGAGTGTCCAGACTTGTGGCTTGGGGGCGTTCCCTTTACACCCCATTACCTCAGTCTTGACCTAGCGCTTGACATGACTGTCATGGCTGACAGCGACTCCATATTGGATTGTCAAATGTGCAGTGCAGTGCGGAAAGTGCAGTGCGGACTACTTAGACTTTTCAGGTATTTTCAGGCACTTTTATTGCACATTCACACTCCCCCTGGGTCTGGGTAAAGACGGGTCCCCTCGGGTTCTGCTCTGTCGGTTCTTCATTGCATGGAGCTTCTCCTTTTCCTTTGAGAGTACGGTTTCCCGCTGGCTGACTGGCTGCGTGGAGGGCACCTGCTTTTTTTTTTGTTGTTGCAGGTACATTGAATCACAAAGGCCCAAGTTCTGCTCTGCAATTGGCCTTTCCAGTGTGGATAATTAGGTTAATACCTCGGCAGATGAACCGATTAACGGCGGTGGGGGGCGGGGCGGGGGCAAGGCCAACCTACTGCAGGAAAATAGCAAACTAAATGGGCCATGGGGTCCAAAGGCTTGCTTTTATAAACCTGCCTGGGAAGCAAACTTTTGCTTGCCTTTCTCGCCCCTCCCCCCAATGCAGGAAGGAGGAGATTTCATTTTCATGGGTCATCGTTGCAGGCACTTCCTCCAAACCCACACTCTCTCCTAGCAACCCCCCCCCCCCCGACCCTGCATATAAGGCTTAAGATTTGGAAGTACCCATCCTTTCCCCAAAGACACAGGGATGCTTCTTAAAGCTTTGCCTTCCTCCCATGCGACGTCTCTGAGGTCTGCCAGATGTGCGATGAAGCTGGAATATCAGAGCAATGCGGAGGATGGGAAGAGGGGAGATGTGCTCGGGAGCTGGAACAGAGTGTGTCCCGGCTGTCACACGTTCCTGGCCACCGGGCCTGTGGCAGGCATGGGGAAACGATCTCCAAAAAGGAAAATATTCTGAAAGGCAAAGGAAGAGCGTTGTCTCTAAGCAGCTCACTGGGTTGGTGAAATGGCAGAAAATCCATTTTCCCTGCCCAGGTCTAGCATCTCCAAGGATTTCCCTAGGAAATTTGTGGGCTTGTTCTCTGCTTTCTGTACTCCTGATGCTAAAGAGAAAGGGCCATGTTTAAGGGGACGTCCGAAGGACAGGTTGATGATAGGGGCATAGGTACTTTCGTAGGCCTGTACTCCGGTTGCGATTCTGCTGCTGACCACATGTGACCAAGGCCAAAGACGTCACTCTACTCTGGGTCTCTGTTTCTTCATCTATAAACTGGCAAACATGGTGGTCTCCTACGTGGAAAGATTTGAAAGGGCACCAGTAACCACACCACTTCTTTTATGAGTATTATCTGTAGATGGGGCAGACCTCATCTTTTATTTTATATTATAATTTCGGCACCTTGAGATTTTCCTTGTAGGAGAGTGGAGAGACATAAGTAATGGCTGTGGAAAGGGGTCTTGGTTAAAAGATGGTAGGGATGTGTGAAGTTTTGTTAACAATCACAGCTCAGTCCAGGTTAATAGCTGGGTTCATAGTCAGGTTCATGCCAAGTTCATAGCTGGGTTCATGGCCAAGTTCATGGCCACGTTCTGAAGTTAGCTTCCAGGTCCGGCACTTAAAAAAAAAGAAAAGAAATCATTATTGGAGCTGCCAAACCAATATTAAAACCAGTGGCTTATGACGGGGGCTGGCAGTCGGTGCTGAGAATCTTTTTACACCTCTTAATTTTGCAAAGAGATGGAAGCATGTCTTCTGGGGCAGGTCTTTCAAAAACACCAAAAGCAGAAATGGAAAAGATTTTCTCCAGTCAAATGGTCTCATTTCTTGAAGTCTGAGATGGTTTGCTTTGGAAATGTCCCAAGAAACAGAGGGTTAGAAGAATGAGTTTTCCAACTTGCAGGTAGGAAAAGACACTCACGTGGCTCAGTGAAATAGGATGACAGTTCAGAAACCTCGTGATGAGCAGTAAGCGGATCCCAGATGCCTCTGTTGTGCGGGTTCGTTTTTTTTTAAGCGACACTTTTCTCATGTCGAGGGGGAAACCCAGCACCCTCAAACACTGCTAATTGAGGGCAAATTGATACATCTTTGTGGAGGGCAAGTTCCTTAAAAATGCGCGAATTGTTTGGCTCAGAAATCCCACTTCCGGGGATTTATTCTGAGGCTGTAAGTGGAGAAGTGCTCAGAGGTGTGAGGACAGGGAGGTCACTGCAGCGTTGTTGGTGGCAGCAAAAACTGGGGACAACTTAAACAGTGATGGCAAGAGATTGGGTCAGAAATTTAGCTCTATTTATGCACTGGGAGATTAAACAGCTGTTAGAAATTATTTTCTTTCCCTGCTCCCCCCTTTTTTCCCCTCCCTCCCTTCTTTCTTCCTCCCTGTCTCCTTCTTCCCTCATTTCCTTCATTTCTTCTTTGTACAAATACTTGTTGAGTATCTGCTATGTCCCAGACACTGTGTATCTCTAAGTGGAATGACATAGAAAAATGTTTATGCTGTATTAAGTAATAAGTACACTATAAAAATAAAATAAAATAAAAAGCTTGTTTCGCGAATATATTATAAGATTCTACTCTTGTATATTTATACATTTATGTGATAGGTTACGAAATACATGTTTAAGAGGACAGGTACCCAAACCTCACTGCTCAGCTTTCCCTGGATGGCGGGGTATGGCTGACTATGATGTCCTTACATCTTTTCGTTTATTTGCATTGTCTAAATTGTCTATGGGAAGATTGTCTTATTCTCGGTTGGGCGTCATTAACCTCATTTTAAATCCCTCCAATAAGGCCAGATTAGTGGGAAAGGAAAAGAAATAATATAATTTCTTTCTGAGCAACTCCCATTTAAACCCTATATAACTCCATGACAGCACCTTGAGGTTATGTCCAGTTATGACTTGTCCAGGGGCTCAGAGTGAGTGACAGGCTGAGGAAGATTGGCATCTACATCTGTTACCACAGCAGGTCGCCTCCCAGTTATAAGGATGCACGCTTCTTAAGGGATGTTAATTTCCTTATCAATCAAGTCGGGACAAGTCTGACAAAGATCCAAAAGGCCAGCTCCTTCTCTGTCAGAATTATTTTTTTTAGAGGATAAGAAAGGTAAAGCTGTAAGGAAAAAAGGTTGTGAAAATTCAGGTCTTGTGCAGCCATGTTGTACTGAAAGCTTTCCAAGGAGCTAGTCCGTTTGGTTACTCACGACTGGGGCCCATTCTGCTTTGTTCCAAGAGAGGTGTTAGTCCTGGGAGGCCAGCTGTACGGGGCCTACAGCCGTGGGCACTGCGCGCGAGGCCAAGACCTGCTAATACAAAGTCAAGTGTTCTTGGTCCTGGCAGGTGGAGGGCAGAACAGTGGGCTCCAGTCTTTATTTTTACCTTATTTTTTTTAATCGGGGAGAAGAAATTCACAAGAATATTCACCATTTAAAATTTTTTTTCTGTTTTTTGTTGAGCTATAACTGACATTATACACTATATAAATTTAAGGTGTACAGCATATTGATTCGACTTACATATGTAAAATTAACCATTTTTTGCCCTGCGTGGTGTTGGCTCACTTGGTTGAGTGTCATCCAGCAAAGCGAAACGTCGCTGGTTCGATTCTCAGTCAGGACACGTGCCTAAGTTGTGGGTTTAGTCCCCAGTCGGGGCGTGTACAGAAGCAACCGATTGATGTTTCTCTCTTACTGACATGAATGTTTCTCTCCCTCCTTTCCCTGCTCTCTAAAAATGAATAAATATATAGAAGAAAATAAACCATTTTTGAGTGTATAATTCACTTATTCACAGTGTTGTACGACCAGTACCTCTATCTACTTCCAAAACACACTCATCACTGCAAAGAGAAACCACATTCCCACAAAGCTGTTTCTCTCCATTAGCCCCACCCTGACCTGCCTCTCCCTCCCCTCCCCCCAGCCCCTGACAGTCACTCATGTCTTCATCATCTTTATGAATCTGCCTATTCTGAGGTTTTCACCTAAACGGAATTCTGTAATATGTGGCCTTTTTTGTCAGGCTTCTTTTACTCAGCATCACGTCTTTAAGGTTCTTCTGTGTTGTTTCAGGGGTCAGGACTTCATTGCTTTTTTTGGCTGAGTACTAGCCCATCGTGTGGATGGAGCACTTTCTGTTTATGTGTTTGTCTGCGGATGGATGGACACCTGGGCTATTTTCACCTGGGGCTATTGTGGATCTCGCTGCTAAGAACATCGGATTACCGTATCTGGTTGAGTACCTGCTTTCAGGCCTTTTGGGTATATACCTAGGAGTGGAATTCCTGGGTCACATGGTCACCTGTGTTTAACTTTTAGAGGAACTGCCAGATGGGTGTCTGCAGACACCGTGCCACTATACATTCCCACCAGCAATGCACAAGGATCTGACCATCCTCGCCAACACTTGCTAATTTTCGTTTTCTTGCTTATCACCATCCTAGTGGGTGTGAGGTGGAATCTCACTGTGGTTTTGACGTGCACTTCCCTAATGCCTAGTGATGCTGAGCATCTTTTCATGTATGTGCTGGCTGATTGCAGATCTTCTTTGGAGAAATGTCTACGCAAGTTCCTTGTGTTACTGACCTGCCCCGATCATTCCTGGACAAAACAAAGTCAGGAATGAAGGAAGGCTGCTTGAGCAATTCTGCGGACTTTGTGAGTTTGGACCAACTCACAAAGAAGTTTGGAAGCCTTCTGTCTATTGCGCACTAGAAAGACTTCTGCGATTCTTCCTGAAAAACACTCCAATTCGAGGACATGAGCAGTCCTCATTACAAGAGCATTCCACACCCTTAAGTCCCTTTAATCACTTCTAACACTCTCTCTTTATCTCTCATGTGGAAACAATATGTACCATTTTCCATATGCTATAATTATCCCCTTTGATAAAACCATGTGTGAAAACATGCACCACACGCCAAGTATTATCCACCTGGCCCATTTACATATGCTTCAATTTTTTTTCCCCCTACTTTAGATTTTGCTTTATGGATTTTTACAGCCACATTTACCCGGCATCAGTCAGAGAAACCATGAACAGAAAATGTAGCGCGATTCCAAATTTCCCTCCCTCCTTTCTTCTTCGGCCGTTTTCCCTGCCATTCCATTAACCCATCACACCGAGAAAACAAAACTTCGGAGTCAGGGAGATCTCTCAACACCTCTGACGGAGGGTGGGGAGCTGGCTCCGTCTTGGCATCGGAAAGGCCTTGGAAGTCCTGGAGGAAGGCCCGTCTTAGCTCACCTCCAGCCACTGGCGCGGGGCTGCAGCGAGGCTCCCAGTCCCCTGATGAGTGGGAAATTGATTCCAGGTCTCTGGAGGTAGTCCTTTGGGAAAGTAGTGGAGCGCAGCCATAAGACCTTTGGCTGTGGAATCATAAGACTCTTAGTCAAAATCCTGGGTCTGTTGCTCCAGGGGGACCTGGGCTGAGTCTCTGAGTCATCCTTGGACTCCGTTCCTTTGACTTGAAAATGGGGCCGTGAGCAGTGCCCACCCCGCAGGGTCCATGTGTCTCCATAACGGCCAGTCTTGAGTGAGGACCGATGAGGCACCCAGCCCTGGATGAGCTAGCTTGCAACCATTTTCAAATGGAGCCCTTGCCACTAGTCTACCCGTTTCACAGATGGGGAAACTCAGGCCTGGGGAGCATTACTTGAACTTGGCCAGGTTCATACAGCTGGTCCTTGAGGGACCTGGGAGGAGCACCTTGTTTTCTTGGTGTCACATCCTCTGTAATCTCCTGCCTCTTGGGTGACGTAAAGGGTGTCCCCATCCTGGGGGGGGTGCTCAGCAGGTGGTAGCTCTGAAGTGCAAAGGCCCCAGAACATGCTGTGTTTATCCGTTTCATTCCCCTCAGAGCTCAGAATGAATCCTCCAGTGGAGTCCTTCCCAGGGGACCACAGTTCAGGAGGGCAGAACTGAGTTCTCTACGGGATTCAAGGGCTTTCAAAGGTTTAGGGGACCACAGAGCCCCTGAAGAATGTGGTTCTGAGCAGTTGTCCCCTGCGTTCCTAAATCCATGGGCAGATTAGGCAAAATGGAATCCGTATGTTTCTGATTCATTTACACTTAACTCATCAAAAATGTTCCTTTTTATGAGCTATTTGATGTCCAGAAAGCCTTTTGAGTAGATTTTATAAGCCTTTTAAAGACTTTTCTCTTAGAAACAGGCGGTTGCATTTTGCCAAGAATAAACAAACTTGAACCTCAAAAGCACAGAGCTTGCCAAGGATCCCGGTGCCAGAGGGCAAGTTTGCGAAGTCACCCCTTCCTCACTCCTGACACCTTCTTCCATTTCTTCTCCCCTAGCCCCCAGGCTTGGCCCCTCTGGTTTCCTAGCACAACTTTCTACCCCACTTCCAAATAGGTGCACTTCCTTCCAGTATATTCCTCTTGGGGCCGCTGCCCTCCTCAGCAATGGCCTCCGACACTTTCTGCCTCTTGTCGTCCCGTTACCTGCCTGGGTACAACTGAGAACATGCAGCGATGGGCAATTAATCCTCAATAGCTCGAAACTCGGTACTAATATGTGTATCTGTCACCTGGCAGTTTCTAAGGAACTCTTATTATCCCCTGCGATTATTATATTCAAGGAAACTGAGGCTCCGAGGAACTATGTGGGAGGCAATTGGCTAATGCCATTTGGTTTAAAGTTGGTGAGCTCCTGGTTGAGTCCCTTCCAGTTGCCGTAACAGAATACCAGAGCCCGGATGGCTTATAAACAACAGAAATGGGTTCCTCACAGTTCTGGAGGCTGGGAAGTCCAAGGTCAACATGTCTGGTGAGGGACCGCTTCCTGGCTCATAGATGGATGTCTTCTTGCTGTGTCCTCACATGACTGAAGGGACCAGGGAGCTCTGTGGGGTCTCTGTTCTAAGGGCCCCGTGTGCATGGCCCCAGCCCCTCCCCAAGACCCGACCTCCAAGTACCATCACATTGGGGATCAGGCTTCAACATACAAATTCTAGGGTGGACACGATCAGTCTATAGCAATTCCAAAGACTTTTTACTTTATTTGTTTTATTATGCCACCTTCTAAGGATGGCTCAGAAGGCCATCTACAAAGACTATCAAGACACTTGTTTTTTGTTTTTTCTTGGAATGTTAGATCCAAAGAAGAACCTTGGAAATCAAAGCAAGGTCACATGTGTATTAATTGCTCAGCAATGGCATTTCCAGTCTATAGATAAGGAAACTGAGGTTCAGAATGGTTAAGTCATCTGCATGAGGCCACACAGCTAGGCCAACGAAACAAGCCATTGAGAACTAGACGGGCACAGCTGGTCCTGTGTTTCCCCAAAGGTGGCATGCATTCCCCAGTAGGTGTGGGGGATTCAAGGTCACCCAAGAATATGAAACTAAATGGTTCTGGATCACATTGGTAGCATTTTTCCCTTTGGCAAGCCCTCTTTCATTTCTTACTGGCAGAGAGAAAGTCTCAAGTTTGGGCTTCCTGTGTCCTCAACACTTTTCTAAAAATCTCTCTTCTCCACTTTGTAATATGGAGGAAGCAAGCACCATGCTTACACCCACCAACAAGGGTTTATAGCTGGAATTCATAGCTTTGTTTTGCTTGCCCTATATTTCTTTTTTAAGGTTACCTTTTATTTATGGATGTAATGCTGGATTTATTTATATAATAATGATAAACAATTGCCTTGTGAGAGTAAATAGTTTAGTTAAGAAAAAAAATAAGAAGTTGATGATTATGTAGATGGTGACTACAGCAAAAAATATTGAAGCTAGTCTCCAAAGGACTGATGTTTAGGAAACACACATCAAGTTCATTTTATGGGTGATGAAACTGAGTCCTAGGGAGCAGTGATTGGATCAGGAAATAGGGGAAGGGTCAAGGTAAGAACTCAAGTGTTCCGGTCGGCGTTGGTAGTTCAGGTCACATCCTGGATGGTATTTGCTTGAATATTATTAACATCCTCCATAGTTTTATACCAGGGTAGGTGTGAGTATTGCCACTGCTATCCGTTAATCTATGCTGAACAAGGAAGTGAAGAGGCAAGTGAGTGAGTGAATGAATGAATGAATGAGTGAAATATTTGATGACTTCCTTCATAATCCCTGACCCGAAGAAAGAAAAGCTATCTGAGAAGGGATCAGGCCATCCTGGGCTAGATTCTAGGTTGATCTTAACTCCTTCCAAGTGTAGAGGTGCCTGTAATCTTGGACCAATGGTTCTCAATTGGGGGTGATTTGGGCAGCCCTCCTCTCGTGGGGACATTCGGTGATGCCTGGAGACATTATGGGCTGTCACAGGGGAAAGATGTGCTTCTGGTTCTAGTGGTACAGGCCATGGAAGCTTCTTAAGTTTCTACAAAGCACAGGACAGCCTCACAGGATTATCTGGCTCAGAATGTCAACAGGACCAGGTGGAGGAACTCTGTTTTGGGTCATGGAGACTTGAAGGTGGAGAGGGTCTGAGAATATCTTGAAGAAAGCACAGTCTTGCTGAGTACTGAAAAATGTTTCTTTATTACTGGCTGGCCATCACTCAAGGCTCAGATGAGCCTCTCCACATTTCAGTTTTGCTGATTGGTGCATAGACATGCAGGTACATATTTATAAAGAAAGATATTGATCGACAGGAGTAGTAATTTGTTGATGTGATAATCGTTGGCCATTGTTGTGATTGTCCTAAAGTATGCTTGATTCCTGTATCCACAATTTATACTTTAAATTGCCTGACAGAAACCCTGTGGGTTTCTACAAGGTTTTTTTGTTTTGTCTTGTCTTGCCTTAGAAGGGAGTATTTATGATGAAATATTTCTAGACAACTCTGAAATTATTTTGCTTGTTTGTGCTTCAGAGGCTAGTCAGAATCTTAAAGACTACAGTAGGGTTCTAACACCAAAGAACCAATCACAGTCAACTGTGTCAGTCACTTGCGTGTTTTTCTCTTGTACCAGACTGTGTGCCCCTTTGTCCTCCATGAGAGGAGGGGCTTAACCTCCACACCTAGCATCTTGCCAGCCACCTAACACAGGGTTAGTAAATATTATTTAAATGAATGAGTCATATTCCTTAAGCTCACATTTGTGCCAAGATTAGGAGATTTCTCTTTTATAAATAAGAAAACTAAACTGATATTCAAATGGGTGAAGTTACTTATTTCAAGGACACGCAAGTAGACGCATGGAAGAAGACACCAAGAAGTATTGAGGGTGGAAGTTAACTGGCCTTTCCTCCCCATCTAAAAAGAGCTTGTGCCTGGTTAAAGTTCCTGGGAGATTGAAGCCTGTGCTGCCAATTAGAATATTTATCCACCATGAGTAGTGAAAGCCTCAACAAGGAGACAAAGGAGAGAGAAGCAGGAGTGTTGTCTGTAGCACTGACCTTGAGGGATGTCGGTAGTGGATCAGACTGAGTGTCTTTGGGGACTTCCCTGCAGCATCTCAGTCTCTGCATCCCCCAAATGGGCACAACCGGAGTACCAGCCTCCTAAGTAACGTGTGCAACACCCAGGTCCTGGGTGGGCAGTGAGGACTCAAACACATGCGCTATTAGTAGCCTGTGCGTGTGGGTGGCATTTCCCTTTAAGGAAAAAGAACAGGATTTTGTCTTTGTGGGGACTAACTGGAAAACAGCAGTGAGTACTACAGAGAAATACAGCCAACTTCCCTTCCCCTCAAACACTGTGAAAAATTAGCCTTTTCGCTTAAGAGCACACAGACCCTTGATGAAAGTAAGACATAAAACGTGAGCAGAGAGCAGACTCTGGGAAAATGCCATCTTTTTATTGGCACTATTATAGAGAAATATATGAACTGTATAATACCATCATAAATACAGTTATTTGTAACGGCAAAATAACAATGCCAGCTGCTGCGCTTGTCTCTCGTTCCATCCTCTTGAAATGCTTCATAACCAAGCATAAAATCACAGGAAGATGGGAATAATATGTTCATTCATTAAGGTTTCATCATGATAGTTAGCAATGTTTTCCTGCATCCTTTAGGATGAAGTTGTGTGCCTCTTTGCAAGAATATTAGTTTCTCTTTTTGCTTAAGAGGCAGAACTTTTTTCTTTTTTTAACTTTAAAAACACTTTTAAGAGAATGAGGTGCTGGAGTACCTATCCTGAGAAAGCATTGCATGGCTCTCACATTCCCCCTGCCCGCCCTCTGCCCCCATTCCAATTGGCTTGGGAACCTACTGTTCCCATCAAGGAAGCAGATTGAGGGAACACGATAACTTACTGAAGCAAAGGAGGTATCAACATTACCTTGAAAAGAAAAAAGTAGTT
>PVJI01000276.1:0-260000 GCA_004026765.1 Micronycteris hirsuta | reverse complement strand
GCTTTTTATAATGTGCAAAGTACTTTCCATAAATATTGTTGTTTAACATCCCTTATCACAGCTCTGTCATTTGGGTGTTAAGAACATCCCCATTTAACTGATGAAAAAGCTGAGTCTCAGAGAGGCAAAGTGACCAGCCTAGGCTCCAGAGAAGATGCGGTGGGGACTCGGACTCTGGTCCCTTAAGCTTGGATTCTTTGCTCTTTATATAACTCATCCTTCACTCCTGCAATCTGAGGAGGAAGGGAAGCCCTGACCTCCCACACAAAATGTCCCTAGTTTAAAAAAAAAAACAAAACCCTGCATTTTTTTCCATTACAACAGCCCTCCCTGGCCTGGGAATGGATTGTCCCAGCCAGGATTTCACCCTTGTTCTTTCTCACATGTTGACCAGGACCCTTGGAGCTCTGAGATACCAGCTGTGACCCAACCGGGGATTGAACCTCTATTCCTTCCTCCCCATCGGCCTTTCTGTCTGGACTCACAAATCCCACCCTTCCATGAAGGCACTGCAGAGGTTCTCCATGGCACCATTTGTGTTTACGTCTACTGGACGATGACCAAGAAAGAGGCATCCACGATAGAGTGACCAACATTAAAAGTCAAAACAAAAACTAGAAAACCAAAGTAAGCCAGTGATCCCGACTGATCCGATCAGTGACTTCTATAGAGGTAGGCCATGTGGTGGCCATAACTGTGGCTTTGGAGTCAGTAGTTCTGGGGCTGAGTCTGAGCTTCACTCTTCACAGCTGTTCACAACAGGCTTAGCGTCCCTGAGACTCAGTTTCCCCATCTACTAGATTGCAACCTGCAGGCTAGCGGAGATTTCCATCTCTTTTGTTCATCACTGCTGTCTCTCCAGGGCCAAAGACAGTGCCTGTAGCGTAGGAGTGGTTCTGAAAAGGTTTGTTGAATGAATTGTTGAATGAAGCTGTCAAACAAAGCTAATCATACTTCCCTCCCAGAGGTGTTGTGAGGAATCATGAGATGAAGTGTCTGCGGGGCTTAGTTCGGTGTCTGACCCACTGTGAGCCCGCCATCAGTGAAAGCTGCTGTTGTTGGGACTGTTGTTACCATCTTTGGTGTGGGAATAACCTGGTTCCATTAAGAAAGCAACGTAGAAATGTTCAATTCCCCAGAGTAAGGTGCTTTGTGGTTGTCACTTCAGGAAAGGGAGGGATGTGTGCCTGCTGATTGATGTACAGTATTTTCTTGTGAAAGAAGGTCACCTCCGTCTTTCCAGCTCTCACCTCTTCCCCAAGTCCTAGTGACTTTAGAAAATGCTTTTGAAGTGCACAAGGGAAGAGACAGGACTTGAGAGTTGGCTGAAAGCGCCCTGCAGTTAGAGGGGAGGCAGCTGAGATGAGGGAAACCAGAGAACGTGGTAATGAAAGGCCCTTTTGCACTTTGCGGAGGGGTCCCGGGGCTTTGCACTTGGTGTTCAGCCAGTTGTCAATTTGGGTAATTGTGCTTTGATGACCTTGAGGTCTCCCTTGGGATTTCAGGAGACATACTTCTGTCTCATGTCTCCCGAAAGCCCTCGGCTTCTGTGCAGAGGGGCCATGTGGTACTAGTAGGAGGGGAGGTTGGGTTTTATTGCTGGGAGAGTCAGTTTCTCTGGTGAATAAAACCAACCCTTGATGGTCTCACTACGCAGCTTTCACAACACAACACAACACAACACCACACTACACTACGCTACACCACACTACGATGCTGCATCAGAGTCCAACTCTACAACACCCCTAAACAAACACAATATTGCCTCCATCATGTCTTCTGAAATAAGACTGCAGTTCAACATGGCACCAGGGATCAAACTAACACTATGAAAACACAAAATTACACACCATCATTCCACTCTAACCTGACACCAGACCCAACAATGTCTTTATCACAGTGCACCTCAATGTGACACCTCATTCAAATGCAGTGCAACTGATCAATCACGCTTCAACCCTACACAGCTCTCCACGACAACTGTGGCCCAGCAAAGCCCGAGCTGTCCAATGCTGATTCAACAATGCCAATGAAATGGAAAGAAAATAGCAAATATAACTATTGTGTTGGAAAGCCAGTCTGTCTCTGAACCAAACTTTGCGGTCATGGGTGACTTGGGTGTTCCCACCTTCAGGGAATGAAGAAGCCAATACCCACTCCCTTGGATGGCCAACGGGCAGTATTTCCCCTGACCTTGACTGAGTCTCCCCTTTTTCTTGTTCCCTCGGCCACCATTAGGCTTGGCTAACCACGGTTGGGGAGTTGGTGCCAATTTGGGTCTTGGAGATGGCGTCAAGAGAGAGCAGCAGGATCAGTGCCAGGCCTGGGGAGTGCGGTGGATGGGAACTGTCAGCCTCCCTGGAAAGGGGGCTGTCCCCTGGCAGCTCTGTGTGGTCTTCTAGTCCATCCAAGACAAACCTCAAACCCAACACTCGAATTGGCAGATGGGAAAAAATAGAACAAAGTTTGCCCCCTTTTTCAAGAAATGGACCCAGGGATCCCAGGCTCGGCTCCACTCTTGGTCTTTTTCCTTTTTAAACAAACCGCCTGGCTTTTAAGATCTTCAAAATCCCATTAAAGGCTTTTACCCCTTCATATATTGGAGGCGTCTGATGAAAGGGGGTAAAGGGGAGGGGAAAGGTAATAGGGCCGCAGAGAACAGAGAGCAGAGGCCTTAATTTCGCCTGTCTCCTCTGCCGGTAATGGTGTTGGATGTAAACAGACCTCTGGTGAACGCTGGAGCGTGCTTACAGGACGGCTGGGGAAAAAGGAAGTGTTTGCTAACCGCGGGAGGAATGTCGCCCTTTGAAGGAGTTTGGCATTTATTTTTTGCCCCCCTCCGCTGTCCCCCACAACCCCAAGCCTGCAACTTTCCTCCCCGGCTTTCTTCTCTGGGTTCCTTGTGCTGTAAACACAGTGACAGAAATTAGACGTGGGCAAATCTGTTAAACATTTTAAGTCGAAGTGGGGTTGGCAGTTGTCTCACTCCGCAGGATATGCGAGACGAAGCTAATAACTTCGTAATGGGTCTTTTGTTTTTGTCTGGGGACTGGTGGGAGGGAAGTGGGGGGCCAGGGCCAGAGCCCAGGAGGCGAGGCAGGATGGGACGTGGGGCCAGGCTGCTGTTAGGGAACCAACTCAAGCTTCCAACGTCAAGTTCTCGACCCTTCCTACGTTCAGAAGGGCAGCCAGTGACCAGCGCCCAGCAGCGCGCTCCTGGCCCCTCTTGCTTCCTGCTGCTGCCTCTTCATTTCTTCCATCCGTGACATCCCCAGTGACGTCAATGGGGTTCCATGTGCAACACACGTGCGGTCCGTGGGACCCCGGGGCAGCACCAGGGAGCAAGGCCTTGGCTCTGTGCGTTTTGTGCCTACGTGTTTTGCTGTCTGGAAAGCTCCTCCTGGGATCAAGTTCATGTTCTTAATTCTGGTCAGATGGTTGGGGTGGGAGCCTAGAAATCCACAGCTGGAAGCTCCATCAAGTGATCATTGAATTAATTCAACTAATCTGTATTGCGGGTATGCTCTGTGGCTACAGGGGCTAGATGGTGAGGATACGTTGGGGAATGAGACAAGTTTGGCCTTGGCCTTCATGGGGAGCTTAGAGTTTGGTGTGTTGTATGTGAAAGGAATAATTTCACAGATGCTTATTTAATCATACCTTGTTAGGAGCGACAAGGAAAAAGGAGGCGATATGGGATTTGACCAGACAACGGCAGAACCAAGAATGAAACCCAGGTAATCTGGCTATAGAACCGATGTGCTTAAAACAGCTCTCTATACTATTTTTCCATAAGTTTTAATGTGAACCAAAGTAGAGGGTCTGGCACAAATGATGCCCCTTTTGTATTACAGAATCTTTTATTACACAATCATAAGTGTGTAATTCTGTGACATAACAATATCACACTCAAGCACACCACATGACATTTTAGGTGAATTGTTCAAATTCAAACTATAAATTATTATACCCACATTATTACCTTTCCAACCACCCTCAAACAAGCTTTACTTCGGCCAGACCCTGTGTGTTTCTGGCTAAAATAAATGCTGAAAATTATTGCTCTTACTATTTTTAAGCATTAAAAATGTATTTATTTTTATAAAATACTATTAATTATTTAAGTATTAATATTATTTAATGTTTATTAAGTATGCTCTCAGGCCAATCACAGTGCCACATATAGAATTTAGAGGTGAACTGATAGTGATGACTGGTAGGCATATATATATCATCTCATTTGATTTTAGCCACAATTATGTAAGCTAAGCACTATTATTATCCCCATTTTACTGATAGGGAAATCAAGGCTTAGAGAAATTAAGGAACTTGTTTGAGGTCACCTGGGTGGTCTGTCCCCAGAGTCGGTTCTCTTCCTTGTATTGTGCTTGGTCGGCTGCTCTCTGATTTTTCAGTTCAATGGGGGAGACAGACCAGGAAACTGATGCAATCTGATGACACCAATACTCTAAATTAGGGATGTGATAAAGGGCTGGGATGGAAGGGGACAGGGGAGAAAGCACCCTTTGCTCAGGGAAATGGTGGAAGAATTTTTTTAGAGGTGGTGACAACCCCGAGCCTCCTTGAGTAATGAGGTTTTGCCAGACACACAAAGGAGAAAGGTCATTTCGAGTGGAGGTGGAGGTGAGGTGGGGCGGGGGGGGGTTGGTTACAGCAAGTAAGAAGGTGAAGGAACTTAAAAAAAAAATGGTGCATGAGGGGAACCAGCTGCAGATTCACACGACTGTGGAAATCATTGGACAAGAGACTGGAAAAACAGGCAGCTCTGATTGGGAAGGGAATTTCATGCCATACCAAGTGTCGTGGGCTCAAATGTGCCGATGGCAACACTTTCAAGGGGGTAGCCGCCCACCGGAACAGGAGGGGACCTCCACAGGAGCCCGTCTCTTCTCCAGCCAGTCTGGTTCCAGCCCTGCCCAGGGTTTGAAAGCTGCATGTGCAGAAAGCAGAGGTCTTTGCAATTCATATAAGCCTGTCTCGCGCCCTAAGAACACATCATTTATTTCCTATAAGTGCCTGTCTCCCTTTTCCTCAAATATGCTCAGGGTTACAACTTTCCCTGCTTCCTAGGGGAGTTGCCCACTCCACACAGTAATTACTCACTCCATAAAGGCTGTCTCCAAACCCTCCTTCTCAGCCCTTTTTTCCTGACCCTTTGTAACTGACCATTTAAAGGGTAAGCTCGCTGCCTCTTTACTTGTTAAAAACAGCCGCCATTTTGGACCTCGTCTGGAAATGGGTACCCCTGGGGGAAAGCATCCTTCTTCTGCCTCTTCCTTTTTCTTAGTTTGAAGTCAGTGTAATTTATTTAGTGCCTTCCCACTTCTTTTTTTTTTACACATTCAACCAGGAAAATGGAGATTTATTTTTTTATAACTTAATTATAAGATTGATCTCATGCCTAAATCTTGCGATGTTGAGATGGATTAGGGGTGGTGAACATAAGTTTCTAAGTCATGAACACAACTTCATTTAACCTCTGTGGGTGCCATTCTTCTCATCGGTGAAATGAAGATGTGACTGCTGCTCAATCCATCTCTATCACACCCAGCGAGGCAGAGAGGACAAACGTGCAAAAACACTATGAGGCATGCTACAGAAATAAATTATTGTCAACAACAAGGCATAACCACCAACCCAATACCAACAGCAGTTCCTGGTATGGAGTAAAAGGAGAGACTCACTCAGGAGAATAGTTTGCAAACAGTGGAAACCTAAAGTGTGCTCCCCACTTGTATAGAGAAAAATCCCTGCTCTGGTTCCTGATTGGTCCATTTTTATGATTTGTATGCAATATGAGGAATCCAAACTTGCACGGCCTGACTGGTCCAAATAGCACCGGTCTTGATTGGTCAAAATCATGCATTCTGAGTGGTCGTTATAGAGATGCTCTGATAGGTCAGTAAAAATGCAAATGAGGACATAGCTGTGCAGTTCTGGTTGGATGGGCCAGGTCTTAGCCTATTGGTTGAAACATATTCTAGAATCTCCTTTATAAGAATGGGCTCAGATAGCAGGAATGCAGTGCAGTCTGCTTGGCAGCCCAATCTGCGGCTGTATCCTGAAATGCAGTGTGCGTGAGAGGTCCCCTGTAAACAGTCACGATGCTGCCAGCAGTACCATCAGTGATGATAACGGTGCTTGGAAATGAAAAAGAATCATTAGATAAGAATCAGGTTTCATGGGTTCGAATTCCACCGCCTCTGTTTAATAGCCGTGTGGCCTTGGGCAAGTGGTTTAACCTCTCTGTGCCTCAGTTTCCCTAACCATAAAAAGGTGATAACTTATCTTCCTCAAAAAATTGTCATAAGAACAAAATCAATCCAGAACTGCTTAGAGTAGCGCCTGGCACACTGTAAGCACTATACAAATGTTTGCTACTATTATTATTCTTTACAACTTGTTAAATAATAAATGTTCCTACATTTGCACATAGAAATCTGGACTTTCTCTTTTGCTAAAAATGCCTCTCCAGTTTCAGGAGCTTGTATTCTGTACTTTATTCTTGTTAAAAACAAAAATTAGTAATATCAAGAAAGTGGTAGTAAATGGACCCCTCGGTCCCCAGAAAAGAGTTTTTTTTCTTTTTTTTTTTAATCTAAGGGAGTTTTGCAATCAGGGTGGTAACCACACTAGGCTCTTTCTGGATTCTTTGTTGCACAGCTTAAAGGGTTTAAGGCAACGGACAGCGAAGCAATTCATTCTCATACAGTTCAATGATCTGCCCTTAGTAGGTAGCTGATGCCTATTTGTCCATGCAGCCATGGTTAGAAGCCCCTTTTGCGGTTTTGCGAGGGTGTATTTTTATGTGTTAGAACCTTGTTAGTCAGAGGTGTGATAAAATTATCTGGTGCAGCTCAGGCCTGGCCTCATGATGAACCAAAACGAACACTTTGGGAACTCTGGCTTCGGAGGGGTACGCATGCTCTGCATAACTATCCCCTTGTCCTCACCCAAGGAATGGTAAAACTTTTAGGGAAAAAAAAAGAGGCAAAAATGTATGAAAGAGATTAAGGCCCGGCATGAAAACTATTTTTATAGGCAGTTTGGCCTCAGCTTTGAAGTTCAATGGGGAGTGATGTATTGCTA
Source organism: Micronycteris hirsuta (assembly GCA_004026765.1). Taxonomy (NCBI): domain Eukaryota; kingdom Metazoa; phylum Chordata; class Mammalia; order Chiroptera; family Phyllostomidae; genus Micronycteris; species Micronycteris hirsuta. The sequence continues at coordinate 252,890 of PVJI01000276.1, read as the reverse complement.
TCAGCTTGGATTTCACACCTATTCAATTCTGTAGCCAGGTAATGATGAACAACCTCCCTGGGGGATAGAGGAATGAGACCAAATTAGGACAAGCTGTGAAATGGCCCCCTTGCTGCCAATCCGTCTCCAGGAGCGATTCGGATTGGCCAGAGGATGTTTAAACTCTTTTTTCCCCTTTAAATTAGAAAGATGGTGTGACGATATTTAAAAAAAAAAATGGAATAATGAAAATAATAGTCACTCATAACCCTAATACCCAAAGACAAAAACATTTCCATTTTTACACGTTGCTAGTTAGTCTCAGTCCCTACACAATTGTATGGTTGTAGCACTACATGCGAGTTTACTTTTAAATGAATTTGCATTCTTAATTAGGATGAATTAATTTTATCATCCTTTCCGCCTCACTTTTCCCAAGGGGGAAAAAAAAAGCAAATAAGCATAACATCCCAACATCATTTTCTTGCTTTGAAAATGCCAGTGCCTCATGATGCCTGCTACAAAGTATCCTGTCTCAGACGGTACCCAGCTCATGGGCTGCAGCTTTGCTTTAGTCATTTAAGGTTTTATTTTATTTATTTATTTTTAAAAATGGAATTTACTGGGGTGACATTGGTTAATAAGGTTAGATAAGTTTCAAGGGGACGAGGTGCTCCGATGCATCATCTGTGTATATTGTGTGTGTGCCCGCCACCCGAAGTCAAATCTGCTGTCACCGTAACAAGTGTTGGAGACGCGGTGGAGTAAGGGGTGGGAATATAAACTGGAAAACGGGATGGAGGCTCCTCAAAAAATTAAGAATAGAACTACCCTAGGACCCAGCAATCCCTCCTCTGGGTATCTACCCAGAAAACTTGAAAACATTTATTCACAGAAGATATAAGCACCCCTGTGTTCATTGCAGCGTTATTCATGGTGGACAAGACAAGGAAGTGACCGAAGGGCCCTTCACTAGAAGATTAGATGAACGCTTTAAAATGGAGCGAGCGGCATGTTGCATTTCTGCGACAAGGAACATCAGTTTTGACCCTTTGCCTATATGGAAAGCCATCGTGTCCGAAATTGGAACAGCATCATTTACTGGCCTTTAGGTTCTTAGAGTGGGACCCTCCAACTCCCATCCCGTTCTCACTACCTCAGACCCAGCCTGCTCCTGAGGTCACCGTGGGAACAAGGTAGCTGCCACAAGCACCTGACTCGAGAATTCCTCGGGACTCCCCCGCTCATCCCACATGTCCCTTGGACATGCCAAACCTGTTCTAGTCTCAGGACTTCTACATCTGCCATTTCCACTGCCTGAGACCCTCCTCCTGGTTCTTGCATGACCAGCTCCTTCTCATCCCTTGGGTCTCTGCTCCAAGTTCACTGTTTTAGAAGGTCAAGCCCAGCCCTCCTGATCACACACCTGGCCCCCATTCTCTGCCCCATTGCTCTATTCTTTTCTCCATAGTACTTACCGCTCCCTGGAATCACCCTACTTATCTATTTGGACATGTGTGTGAGTCTGACTGCCCTCTGCCCCCTCCCTTGTTTATTTATGTATATGCATACCTGGCACAGGTAGGTTTTCAAGGAATAAAAGCTCAATGAATGAATGAAAGAAAGTCTAGCTCACTTAGGTCCTACCTGTTCCTTCAACTCCCCTCCCTTAAAAAATTAGCACCCTTTACTTTTTTTGAGAAGTTTTAGGTTCACAGCACAATTGAGTGTAAGTATAGAGATTCCCCCATACACCGCCCGCTCCCCACGTCCCACCTCCCTGCACAGCTGTCCCCATGATCAACATTCTCACCGGAGTGGGGCACTTGTTACAATAGGTGGACTACCACGGACACACCAGTCACCCAAAGTCCATAGTTTACATTAGGGTTCACTCTTGGTGGTGTCCATTCTGTGGACTTGGACAAATGTATACCGGCATGGACCTACCGTTAGAGCATCATACAGAATAGTTTCACTGCCCTCTATGCTCCACGTAGTTGTCCCCAACCCCATTTTAATGCACCTTAGACATTTCCTCAGGCTGCAGTAGCAGCAGGACACCAAGCTGCCACTCCAATGCTAAGAGGCGCTACAGCATTTATGTGGCACCTGCCAGGAGAAAGCGGGCCCTGTAGTAAGGGCTTTGCATGCACTGTCTTGTTTCATTCTCAAAACGCCCTGTATTTTGGAGTCTTCTCTCTTTCCGGTTTTCTGTTTCCCACATGCCTGCTGCTTCATTTGCGGTCCCACCAGTCCCAGCTGTTTGGCTTCTCCTTGGCAAGTCCCCACAGCCTTGACTCTGCTCTGCTGCCTTCGCGCTCTGGACTCTGCTGTCCACCCAGGCCCTGTGTCGCCGGGGAGATGTCCTGGATCAGTCCATGACAGCAGAGGAACCAGGGGTCTTTTCGATCATTCATTAAAGCATTAGCGAAATCTGCTGTGGGAGAGATGCTGCGGCTAGAGACGGCTACGTCCGGTTCTCTTCTGCAACTCGAACGGCGCCTTCCTCTCTGCTGCCTCCCTCCTTCTCTCCCCCTCTCTCCTCTTCTCCCAGGAAGCTGGAAGCAAGACTGCTGATTCTTGAGTGCCCAGCTGCCCTCCTCATGGACTTCAGTTCTTTTTTCCCCTCCCAGAGCCTGTCACTGGGCTCGGGATGGAGCCACCAGCTCATTGATCAACTGGCATCTCTTCATGTTTGTTTCTTCATCTGTAAAATGGGCTTAATAACAGCAGGGGTGTTGTGGGCCAGATTAATTAACGTTTGGACAAGTTCTTTGAGATTCTCTGGATGAAAGGTTGGAGGGACGTGCCAAGGGTTATTAAGGCAGAGACACATGCCAGGCCCGTTTAGGATTCCCCGTATTTCCCACTGGCGGCCTCCGCAGCGATTGCTGACTCAGGGAGTATTCACCAGGGTTGGCGGTACTCCAACATCAGGCCTGACAGGTGACAGCAGAGGTATAGGTGGTGGCGGCTTTGCGTGGGAATGTGGTCTTGTTCCTTGTTGGTGGTTCACCCTTCTGTGGCGAGAGCTGTGATTCTGCCGGTGCATGGACTTTGGCCGGGGCTCCAGGATGGCAGTGCAAGGACTAGCCGGATAGGTGAGGATCTGCGGATTGGCTTTACTCCGCTGTAACTGTGGACTTTGAGAAGGAAGTGTTTGCAAGAAGGTCTCCTTGGGGTTAACTGGGCCCTAAATTGTAACCAGAACCTAGCAGCAAGTCACTAACAGACGCCTCCCATGCACACTGGTTTCAGGGAAAACCCACTGATGGAGCTGCCAGGTCCCTGCATGATGCTCCTGCCTTCTGAACCAACACTTAGAGAGGACTTCCTGGTAGTGTATTTGGACCAATGGGCTGAGACCTGCCCCATCCAATCAGAACTGCACAGCTGTATCCTCATTTGCACAATGCCTCATGTATAGCGGGATGTCAAATTGATGCTTGCCCAACAAATGAATGAGTGAATGGGAATGTATGGATGAATAAATGGATGGGAGGAGGGAATGATAGAATGATGGATGGCTGGATGGACAGATGACTGAGAGAGGTAATCAGTGCCCCTGCTCCAGATGAATCTTCTCTCTCTAGTTCCTTGGGATCAGAGGAAGATGCTCTGAAATTTGGCTTCTACCTTACAACTGTTCTGTGGCTTAGAGCCAGCCAACTAACCTCTTCATTTCCTTGCTCATAAAAGCACATTAAGGATACTTTCTTTGGGGCTGGTGTTGTAGTGGGTGTTCAGAAAATTAATTGGGTGGCTTTGAGATCTCCAGATGAAAGCGGCCGTGGAGGGGAGCTGTTATTATCCTGTTACCTGGGGTTTTCTCTCACTGCTTCAGCCCCTTCCGGGGTGGCTGCCCTCAAGGGAGCCTTCCTGGGAGCAGGAGCCTGGCTCTCATTGGATGAACTCTTCCCTGGGGTCGTTTGGCAGAAGGCTGCCAGGTGAGCAAGACCCAATGCTAGGAACTTGGCTGCCATGCCTCATTTCCTCCCCGAAGGGTTGATTTTCCCAAATGCCAACCAGTTTGTGCGGACTCAGCAGCCTGAACACAGACTCCGTTTCCTCTTCCTGGCGTGATAAAAGAGGGGATCCCTCCCGACCCTATTTTTGGAAGTCCCACCTGTTGGCAAGGCCTGGGCTTAGAACTAGAGACCAGGTGTCTGCCATCTGGTGTCCAGAGAGACCTGGGATTCATTTGTATCCACAACCAGAGCACAGCCTCCCTCCTTTCCATATGTGGCACCCCAGGTAGAAGGCACGGGATGCATATATCTTTCAGTTGCTGCATTTCTGATAGAGCAAAACGGTCCCAGGCTTTGGAGCTAGGAAAAGGGTTTCCCTTGTTCCCGTGTTCCCTTGGACAAACCACTTAACCTCCCCGCTGTACCCCGCCTTTTTTTTACACCTGTAAAATGGGACTATAATGCCGACCACACAGGGTTGTCAGGAGGGTTTAATGAGATGGTGTCCAGCAGTTTGGTTTCTTTCTCCTTCTCTTCTCATCTTCTTCCTCCAACGCTGCTCCTGCGACTTCTTTTACTCCCGATGAGTCCTGCTTTGTTTCTTGGGTTTCCCATCTCAGTAGACACCAGGTTCCTGGATCCAGAAACATAGACACAAGCCCGATCCCATTTTGACTCCCCATAGCCGGTCACTGTCCAAGGGCTGACCTTTTCATGTTTTCTGGATTCTGTGCTCTCTCTTCTCTCTCGACCTGCTGCCCCCAGGCTAATCCACTGTCTTTCTCTCCAGACGCCAGCCACGATTCCTTGATGTTCTCACTTTGCCACCTTCTGCCTTCTTCTCTGTAGAAGACAGAGATCTTATGCTATAGTCTGACCCACTCCACTCTCCTGTGTCAAGTTCCCTAGTGCCTTCCTGATGGGAACAGATGCCTCCAGTGTCCCCACCCCACCCCCTTCACGCACCTTGGGTTTCTCTCTCTCCTTCTTCTCTCTATTCTCCTGTCCCCTTCTCTTTGTCTATTGTGTCTCTTTTCTTCAAACTGTTTCTCTGCTTCTCGGTCTGTCCATTCCCTTATTTCCCTTGTTTTGCCCTCCCCTGGACTGATAGGAGAGAGAACCCCTTATCTGTTACCACCGTCGTCTGGGGTGGAAGGTCACTGGGAAAAGAGACTCAAATAACACCTCCTTTACAGTCGACATGGCTGGGCTTTGGGGAAGCCATCAGAGCTACCAGAGGCTGTTCGCCCGTGCAGTTATGATTGGAGAGAGCCCTGGGACTGTCCCCACTTTCCTCTGCCATCCCCTTTCTCTTCACTGTGAACATGGTACCTCGAAGCCTTATCTTCTCTTGGGAGAGTTTAACAAGTAGTTGTCCTCTATCACTACAGTACCTTATCGCCTGAGAACAAGAAATGATCGTATTATTCCTTGACTATACATTTCTGATGGGCAAAGACCACATTTTATACACTTCTGAATCTTGAACAGGGTCAGCACAGTGGTTGGCACACAGCTAGAGCTCAATCAATATTTGTTGAGCTGGATGGAGTAGAGAAATGTCCTTCTGACTTGGGTCCTTTAGACTATATCAGCTCCCTACATTGATCAGGTTATTCTACAGTCATAAGGAAGCTTGGAACTGCCTTCGTTTGGGGCAGGAAAATGCCACCCAGGTTAGTTGGTGATCTTCCTGCTCAAGATGTCTAGAGTTAGACTTTCCACAGGTCTACTCCTGTGTCCTTCCCGGTGTTTGATCTTTGACTCTAAGTATGTTCTCAAAGTCCATTCATACCTCTGCCTCTGCTTAACTTTAAATCTACTGCATCTTGTTTGGATGTGGAGAGTGACTTCTTAGAGTCTTTCCCTTAAAATTATTCCCAGGGTTGAAGGCAGAAGGTGAGATTTTTTTTTCTCTTCTTCTTCAGACTATCAGCCTCTCAACGTAGAAGGAAGACCTGGTCTCTGGTTCTGGCTCTGCCATTAATTCACTTTGAGCAAATCACTTCCTTCTCTGGGTTGGTTTCCTCACCTTAAAGACTGGGTTAGATTAGGGATCCACATGTTCTGAACCACGGCTTGTTTGTGTTAATAAAGTTTTATTGGCTCACAACCATGCCCATTGGTTTATATATTGTCTAGTGCTCCTTTTGCACTGCAGCGGCAGAGTTGCAAATTGCGACAGAGACCTCATGGTTCAAAAAGCTTAAAACACTTACTATCTGGTCCTTTACAGAAAAAGTTTGGCAACCTGTGGAATAGATGGTTTCTTAAGGCCCTTTTGGTTTGAACATTCATGCCATGGTGTTTAGCTAGTACCACTGAACCTCCTTTTTAGTCAGGCATTGCCCTGTCGTGTGTGATAAACGCCACTGCGGTCCCTGGTGTCAGGCAGCATTGAAACCCACCCCGAGCAAGTCCTTGTCCTTCTGTTTCTCTCCCACTGCTTCCCATTGTATCTAGGAGAGAGGCTCCGGGTGGTGCTAGAATGTGGAAACATCTCATTTCTGGCTTCTTCCTTTTTTAAAAAAATATTTTATTATTTATGCTGTTACAGTTGTACCAATTTTCCCCCCTTTGCCCCCTCCACCCAGACCACCCCCCCTGCTCCCACAGTCAATCCCCCACACTGTTGTCCCCATCCGTGAGTCATTCATTCATGTTCTTTAGCCCTTCACCTTCTTTCAACCAGTCCCCACCTCCCCACTCCCTTCTTTCTTTTTTTTTTAACTTATTTTCCCCAATTACAGTTGACATCTAACATTCAGTCTCGACATGGCTTCTTCTTTATATCCTTAGTTATAGGAGCTCTGTTCAGCTAGTCTTTAGGTGGTTTTCGAGGGTGGTTGTTCTATAATTTAGTTGTAATGTGGATGTGGTTGTGGGAGGAGGGGAGCACAGCACTTACTACTCTGCCATCTTGACCGGAAGTCTCTGGCTTATTTCTCTAGGCACACCACCAAATCCAGCTAGCATATAACCATACTTCTTCACCTCTGATCTACAGATTCATAATCCATAATGTGAAATTCCAAAATCCAAAATTCTCTGAAAATAGATGTTTATTTCCATAAATCATGGAATAACCATACTCAGCCCAAGCAAGCATGAACTTTTTGACAGAGTTTTTGAAATCAGACTTCACGTGAATGGCGATAGGTTGTGCTGCACAAGTACGAACGTATTTCATCCTGGGTGCAGTCCTGGGTGTGTCCACACCGTGTTCCCTTTCAAAAGCGTGCAGATTTCTGGATTCTGAAACACATCTGGCCCTGGGGTTTTGGCGTAGGGACCGTGGACCCGTACTTTTATGGTTACCTCCTATTTCTGGCAAGCGTTTAAAAGAGTCTAAAGTGAGTTAATTTAGACAAACAAAAACACACACAAAGTGGATACTAATAAGAGGAGCAGTCAGATCTGGCTTAAATTGTAGGGAGGCACAGACATGGCTTAAGTTCAGGAAAACCTGTCCCGAGGGATAGTTTCCATCCCTTTAATGACCCCTCAGCTGCTCCGTCTTATTCTGTTTTCTTACTGTCCACGGCCATCGCCACGCTGCCCTCTCTCTGCCTCCAAACCCAGAGTGCCTCCGCACGATGGTTAGTTAATAAACAAGCCTGTCTCACCCATAAAACCATACGTGGCGCCAAAAGCTCATTTGACATTCCCAACACTTTTAGAGACCAACCTCGAGGTCGCCAAGGACCCTTGCAGGGAGAACAAAGATTATCCCTGGAGACCAGGGGGTGGGGGCAGGAATCATGAATCTCAGAGCTCGGGGTCCTGAGGCTGGTTTGGGGTGAAGGCCGTGGCTTTCAGGCCAGACCCACCAGAGTGCTGTGCTCTGGAAGGGCCTATCCCCGGCTTTAAGTAGTTCTCGAAACACCAAACAGCATCAGCTCCCGCAAATGAGGCCGGTTTAAACCTAAACCCGATTACAGCCAAGAGTGGCTAGGCGGCCAAGGCGCTATAAAGAAATGATGTTATTATGTCCAAGGGATGCCATTAAAACTCTGTTTACAAACCAAATGTGCCAGGGAATGGGTCAGGGAAAGAATTATTAGCAACAACGCTATTTGATCTCTTTTATGATCCAGTGAGTCATATTGCCCCATGCTCTAAGAAGGTGAATAATGAAAACCTCAAGCCTGTTGATTTACAAACAGGCCCAGAATTCCCTGTTCTTTAACCTCAGATGCCCTCTCTGGTGTGACTTACCCTAAATCAAACGTGACATCAGATGCCACTGGGCCTCTCCCTCCTCCCGAGAGGTAATTGAAGAGGTGATTGGCGTGTAGGCTGCATAAAATCCCCGCTCAGGATGATGGATAGCTGTGGGAAGGGTCAATGGCCAGGACTCAGAGACACGGCTTTGTTTCTGCGAGCCCCGTATCTGCAGGGCTTGAGGCTCCAAAGCCGTCTTTGTTCGAGTTCCTGGACTCTCCGCAGACCAAGGAAAGGGAGGCGCAGGGTGGACATACTCCTTTGTTCTGACAGTCACAGCTTGGCCCTTCTTTCCCCCCTATAAAGAGGTTAGGAGGGGCAGGACCTGTCAGGTTGCCATCTGAACTCCTCCCATGGCTGGATGCGGTGGCCCCCGAGCCTCAGTTTCCACATCTGTAAAATGGCACAGCCATGGTTTAGGTGCTTACTCTATGCCCAGCCACCCGCAGGCTTAGTTTGATCCTTGCAGTGGTCAGATGAACTTGATCATGATCTGACCACGTGGCAGATGTTCTTCTAAGAACTTTCCACCTAGTCCTCTATTTAACCCTCCCAGTAACTCTAGGAGGTAGCGCTAAGATCGGGATCAGGCGGAAGCAGGCCACGAGACAGGTTCATTTGGGACATCTCGGGAAGCTCCTGAAGGAAGGAAGACAGTGAGACCAGAGAGGAAAGAAGCTAGCTGACGACAGCCTTGCCCCTTATCAGCATCCCTGCCATGGGCAGCTGGGGCGACGTCCCCGGGGAGACCTGGAGGAAGCGTGTGTAGAATGCACCCAGAGTTGTCTTGCCAGAGAATGAGGACGTTGGCGTGGTTATATGTCAATTCTAGTCGGTCACGGTGGAGAAGTCTTAACTTCTGGCCCTGCCCGCCTGCCCCACGTGCCAGCCAAGTGTGCTGGTGACACAGAAATCCCTCAGGCAAAGAATTATAGGTGCTGGCAGTTTGGAAGCCGTTGGGTTGGCTTGCACGGGAATGGTGCAGAGAGGGTGTGGGTGTGTCCCCACCGTGGACGGCCACTGCTGGTCTCTGCTGGGGATTTGTAGACTGAGCCACAGAGAGTTGAGAGTCTTCCCAATGGTTCCCCAGTGGCAAGTGGGGGTGAGGGGTCAGATCTGTGTCCACCGATTGTCTGACTTCAGAGTCCAAGTGGAAGCTCTGGGTTGCACTTCATAACCCTTCCCGGCAGGGATCGCCATCCCATTTTACAAATGACAGGTCTGAAGTTCAGGGGGTGGCGTGGCTTTGTTCCACAGCAGATAGGCAACCAAGCCAGGATTGGAACTCAGCTCTTTATTGACTTCAAAGTCAGGGTCAACCTTAGCCCACTGCATTCCCTTTGCTGGCTGAGGGGTCCCCGGGGTTGTCCTGGATTGGAACAGATGCCCCAGCGTGTTGAACCAGAGGCGCAGGCTGCGAGGGCGGGCTGCTGCAGGTTCACGCTGTCTCATTTTTTTGAGGTCAATATCGTGGCTGGAAGGGAGGGGAGGGCCTGGTGAGTACTCGGCCTGGGTGCCCACCCCCAGCAAAGCCTCAGGGCTCTGGTCCCATTCAGTCTGACTCTCGTCCCTAGATCCTGCTTCCATTGCTGGGTGTCACCCAGGCTGTCCTATTTGGGTGTGTCAAAAATTAGTCACCTGTGACTTACCCAGAGAATATGGAAACACTAATTTGAAAAGATACGTGCATCCATAGGTCCAGTCCAACATTATCGACAACAGCCAAGATACGGAAAAGAGCCCCTCTCTGTCCATCAGCGGATGACTGAATAAAGAAGATGGGATGTAGACACTCAAATGGAACGCCGCTCGGCCATAAAAGCAGTGAAGCAGTGCCATTTGCAACATCATGGATCTCGAGAGTATTTTGCTATGCGAAATAAGCAAGATGGAAAAGGACAAAAACAGTATGACTTCATATGAGATGAAAAGGAAGCAGCCGAACAAACAAAACAAAGCAAAAGCAGAAAACGGAATGGTGGTTGCCAGAGGGAAGGGGAGGTGGGACAGAGGTCACACGGGTGGAGGGGGTCAGATATACGGTGACAGATGGACACTGGACTTTTGCCGGTGAGCGTGCCACAGTGTGTACTGAGTGATAATATCCTACACCTGAAGCGTGTATGTTATTCACCAGTGTTACCTCAATAAGGAAGTAAATCGAAGAAAGTGTGCGCCTTGGAATCAGAGCCGGGATAAAAGGCTATCATTACGTGTACTAAAATGGAATCTGTGAGGCTTTCAGAAGAAACTCTGCTTCCTTCTCTCCTTCCCCTCCACCCCCTTTTCGAGACGGGACGGGCAGGCTTGGAAAGTGCCCCCGGGCTCCCGGCACCCTGGCGGAGAGCGCAGAGAGCTGCATTAAGAAACCACATGGCGCTTGTGGATGTTCTCGACAGGCTGTGGTTTTCTGGTCCACCTCCCTGGACCGTGCCAGCCCTGTTCCCGGAGCCATTTGTCATTGTGCTCACAGCTCACTTCGCAGCATGGGCTGGCCTGTTACCCCACAGCGCCCGCAGCCAGGTCGTTCTCCTGTGGAGCCCTCAAGTGCAGACCACCTGCGGGTGTTGGAAGATTCGCGCTCTCCTGAGCCTCTCCTTTCGTGCAGAAATAATACAGGATAGCAGCACCGAGACGGATGGTGGCCTGGGGACGACAAAGAAAGCGCATTCTCTCCCAAGCCTGGGCCTGAGAGATGGGGCCGGCTTGGCCCCATTGTCTTGGCGACCTTGGGCAGATGACTTCCTCTCTCTGGTCTCCTCTGCGTGCTCATCAGTAAAATGGGAATGGTAGGAGAGAAAGAAATGAATCCGAAGTTCCTCCCCACCCCCAATTTGTGTATTAGTTTCCTGGGCCTGCTAAAACACAGGCGCACAGACTGGGTGGCTGGAGACGTCTGAAACGGATGCTCCCACACTTCCGGAGGCCAGAACTCCGAAACCCCGGCGTTGCAGGGCCCTGCGCCCTCTGAAGTTTCCAAGGGAAAATCCTGTCCTTGCCTCGTCCAGCTTCCAGGGATGGCCAGCAGTCCTGGTCATTTCCTGGCCTGTAGATACATCACTCCAGTCTCGGTGTCCCCCTCTACATGGCCTTCTCCCCTGCGTGTGTCCCTCTGTCTGTGTTCCCTCTTCTCATAAGAACACCAGTCAAGCTGCGTTAGGTCCTGTCCCACCCCAGAATGACCTCATCTGAACTTGATTACATCTGCAATGCCCCTCTTTCCAAATAAGGTCACGTTCACAGGTACTGGGAGTGAGACTCCAACATATTTTTGGGGAAGGACATAATTCAGCCTGTAGCAGAGATTATTGAGCACTTTCCCTGTAAGTCAATTTCAGGGCATTCATCTTTTAAATTTGAGGTAGGAGGTGTCCAATGGCTTGGCATCTGTGGAGAAGAAGTGGGGAAACAAGAGCAGGGCCCAGCTGGAACTACAGCCGGGGCCAACGTTAAGCTGGGCTGCAGTTGCAGTTCACAGGTTGCTGAATATCAGGGGGCCTGCCCACCGCCCCGAGGCGTCCCTGCCCACGCACTCCCCTGGCCCCTGGCCGCCGTGGGGGCAAGGTGATTTGTTCAGATTTCTTGCATTCCGGGAGTTCCTGATAGGTTTTGATGAATACACTGAGCAGTACAGGGGTTCCACCGCGACGCTAGGACACCTTCAGTGAAGGGTATGGCCCAGATGGACAGGTGCCACCTTCTCCCACATTCTGGCCACATAGTAGATCATAAAATCCATGAGCGCAGGCATGTGTGTCTGTCCTGCTCACTGATGTGTTGCCAGTGCCTAACACAGGGGAGTAAGGACTGGGGCCCATAGTAGATGCTCAACAAATGTTTGTTGAATGAATTCATAGAATGTCTGTCACAGCTGATGACGAACATAAGCAAAGGCAGCCTCAAGAATCTGCCTTCACCAAAATACTCTCTTGAAATATTCAGAGATGTCGGATTTTGGATCTAGTCATTCAAGAAATAGCCATCTCTTGGCATGTGTCCAACATCTTTACAGCCTTGTGACAGTGTCCTCATTTTTCAGGTGAGACTCAGGCACGTAGAAAGTAAACAACAAGACCCCAGAACCCTGGGCACCACTCCCCAGCAAAGCTTGGCCTTTTCTCTGCTCCACACTCTGAGAGAGTCGAGTGAGCTGTCGCCCGGCCCCGAGTCCCGTGCATAATCACACACTTCTTTGTGTGATTACGTAAGGAACGCCCGTCACCCCGCTAGACGGGGGGCTCTCTGTATTATTCAGAAACCCGCCACTGTTGCCACTCACGTTGTGCTCTCTCCTGGGCCACTGGAGGCAGCACGTGTTGGGACCCAAGGAAGAGGGGCTGTACCCCAGGTAGCTAACACGCAGGGACTGTGCCTGGCTCTCTGCGACTTTCGGAGTCCCGCCCTGTTTCCCAGGTTTTGTCCTGGTGTGGGGTGCCTTTGTCACGGCACCTGTCACACCTGGCTTCCCCCCCGTGAGCAGATGAGGTAAAATCACACTCTGTGGGCATTTGCAGCTGCCAGGATGCAGCTCCACCCTCCCTGCCGTCAACATGTGCCCCCTCGCCCCCTTTGCCACTTGGACAGGAAAAAGAGACACGGGAGCTTCCTTTCCTCCCCCTCTTAACTGCCAAGTCTTTGTGTCCAGTGTAAGGAGAACCCTTGGAGAGCCCATTCTTTGCCCCTTGGTCAGCAAAGAAAGCTGCTCTCGCCCCACCTCAGGAACTAAGAAATCAGTCCTGAACTAAATTAACCCTGCCCCCACTCTTCCCCTGCATCGGGACCTTGGACATGTCACTCAGTCTCCTTGAGCCTCGGTCCCCTCATCTGTAAGAAGGGAACCACTGCAGTTCTTACCTTCCAGTTTACACTTAAACAAGGGTACTTGGTACTTAGGTTTGACACTACTAAGCACTTTATAAATATCGTGTGGGTTTCTATGGTTACTGTTGTTATTATTGGAATTGCTGAACTCTACCTCTCTTCCCGAAATGTTCAGGTCTCGCAGAAAACAGGGCTCCACGAGAGATGGATTTCAGTGTCCCTTCCCACACGTACCATTCTCGATGCTCCCTTGAACTTCAAAGGGAAACCCCCCCGCCAGGGAGCTTGACTTGTTATAAGTGCAGGGGGGGAAAGATGGGAGCTGCCCAGAGGGCCCTGGGCAGCTGTTTGACATCACACCGGGGTGGCCGAGACTTCGGGGACGGGCCTGTTTACTCCTTGCAGATAACATCTCGAATGGACTATGGAGAAGGATGGGGAGGATGCTCAGGGTCAAACTTCACCTTTGTAGTTGTTTAAATATTGACCATGACGCATCGGAGCTGACCGGGGCTCGGGTGAGGAGTTGGGGATGTGTTTGAAGCTGTTCCACCCATCCCCTAGAAACTTCATTATAGTCTTAAATCTCTTAACACAACGGATGATTCTCACCCGTCCTTTTTCCAGCTAAGAAGGCGTTGAGCGGCTCCTCATAAATAACTGTTAGAAACTCTATGACGCTAGAGGCCTCTTTCATCGAGTTAAATTTGCCAGGGAATATTAATTAACACAAGACTGAGATTCTCACTGATTATAAAGGGAGCAGGATGCTAATTGGGTTTCAGGAAACAAGGATTCTATGGACAGAAGTTTGGGAAACAGCTTGTTTAAAAAAAAAATGCACTGGTTTTCTTAACGGCAGGATCTGCCAGGGTCTATTATAGGCTCATGTTTATATTGTGATTTTTTTTTTCCACCCTGAGAAAGATCTAGTGGGCCATTTTTTGCAAACTCTTGGAATGTAGGATCTTTAATTTATGGAGTGAGTAAATTGTGAGATTAGCTTTCTGGGGAGGCCTTGGGTCAAGGCCACCACGTGAAATGAGGAGGTACGGTATCTGGAGCAACACCCCCAGCACGTGGCAGGCGCTCGGTGAATTGCGAACATTGCTGTCATCAGCAGAGCGGGTTCGACTTCACCGTCACCTCCGAGGCTAAAAGTCTGTGACTGTAGTTGTAATGTCATCACAGAAACAGTCATGTGGGCTTGTTGGCCTGGAAGAAATCAAACAAACAAACAAACAAACCTGAAATCGATGAATAAGGCAAGTCAAATAATCTCCAAGGAAAACTCCAGGGCACCCGTATGTGGAGGAAATGTGTTGTGTTGGAAGGGTGGCACACTTTGGTGGAACGTGGGTGGGACCTTGGACATGCATTAACTGTGACCTTGGGGAACCTGCCCACTGCCTGGGCCCTGGGCTTCCTAACTGTCAAACATCAACCAGATGAAGAAATCGCCTTGCCAATCAGAGTGTGGTCCATGGTCAGCAGGAATGACCATGCCTGGCAGTTCTTTTTGTTAGAGAGAGTTAGGTCCTTTCCCACCTAGTGACCACTTCCAGGTTTTGTGTGGTGGTCTGGTAAAGTGGCCACTCACTTAGCCAGATGTACCTAAAAATTTGGAACCCCCAGTTGAGGGCAGTCACTGTCCCAGGGCAAAGCTGGTTCCGATTCCCATGTCATCCCCAGTTCTGGCTCCGCACCCTGGCAAGCGAACTTCCTGCTTTCAGCTTGGACTCCCCCTTCACTTCCCCGACTCCTTGCTCTTTCTTCCTTCTCTTCTTTTTTCATAAAAACACAGCAACATAATCAGCCCCTGGAATGTGCCTTGGCCAGAGGAAAACACTCAGGCAGCTTGGTTTATTAGCTGTTTCCATGGGAGAGAAGTCTTGGGGCCAAACAGATATTTACAAATATTAAAAGCACTACGCTAATCCCCAGCCGTGTCACGGGGACCGACAGAAGATAAACAGCCTCTCAGAGAAGTTCTGCTTTTATTCGACCCGCGCTCCTTCTCTAGCCCCTCGTCTTTCCTGCTCGTGACTGAATCTGCCTATCATGAGGTCTCCAGCAGAAATTCTTCACTGCCTTTGGGAGCTCAGGAATGGAGGGCTTGAGGTTTACTACTTCGGGGGACCAGACTAGAAACGGGGTTTTGAGAGTTGAACGTTTTGATATACTTAGTGGTTTAGCCAGCTGACAGCCTTTGCGAGCAGATGTGAGTCTCCCGTAAGGGGTGTTGTTAGCCTCACAGCTAGCTGCTCACAGTGGCCAGAGGACTGAGTTCAGAGGACTGGGTTTGCATCTCCCAAGTGTTTATTCATTCAACAGCAGGGCATTGAATCCCTAGCTTATAAAGGCAGAGTATTCGGTGTTGGAGTTCCCAAGTTGTATCAGTCAGGGTCTGGACTGAAGGCAGACATCATTCAAGGTCCTTTAAGCAGAAAGAATTTAATGCCAGGAATTGAATTCACAGGTGATGGAATTACTAAGCAGGCAAATGGGAAAGAGAGGAAACTCCGAGATTCCAATTGCAGGATCACTACTACCCCTGGGAAAAGAAACAAAAAGAGGAGCTCCTAGTACTAGAGCCCAGGGGCCAGGACCTCCAAGTGGAACCTGAGTCATAGAGTAGCTGTAGCTGCAGCCACAGCTGACAGGTGGGTGGGGTGAGAAATATCTTGGCTGCTTCCTCTAGCCTCCCTTCAATCTTCCACCAGTGCCTCCCATTGGCTGAGCCTAACAGGAAGCTAGAAGGCAAAGGAGCTGGGGAAATGTAGTTCCCTGTGATTTGGCACAGGCACAGGGCTGGCACAACTGGTGAACGGGACCAGCACCATTCTGTTGTCTTGGAAAGATGGGGTCACCGACTATTGCCTGGCCCTACCCCCTACCCTTGACACCCGTCACCCAAATCAAAAGTGCATCAAAAAGGGTGAGAGATCATGGTCTTTCCATTT
Organism: Micronycteris hirsuta; assembly: GCA_004026765.1. NCBI lineage: Eukaryota > Metazoa > Chordata > Mammalia > Chiroptera > Phyllostomidae > Micronycteris > Micronycteris hirsuta. The sequence continues at coordinate 236,932 of PVJI01000276.1, read as the reverse complement.
TTTCCTTTATTTGAAATTTTGGGAGCTTTCTAAGAGGAAAAGAAAACAAGTTTCCACTTCAGAAGGAAATTCACTTACCGGATAAGTAAAGACTTGGATGAACGAGCCCCTAGCAACATCTCTTGAGCTTCAGATCCCCAAACTGCACTCAGCGCTGGGGCTTCTTCCAGCCCTGAAAACACTTTTCTCTTTAATAAAAAGAACGAGCAGGCATTGAATGTTTGGTATGATGTGCTAAATGCTTTCCACAGATTATCTGATTAAGCCTTATATCATTAAAACTCACATTAATTCCATGAAGTATCTATTCTTATTATGTCCAGTTTACAGATTAGAAGCCCAAGGTTTAGATAAGTTATCCCCTGTTATTTTCACTTAACACTTCACCCGGAAGTAATAGAGCCAGATTTGGAGAAAGTTAACCTGGTTTCAGAACCCATGTTTCTAGCTACTCCTTGATACCGCCTCTAATTTACTTGTCTGGTATGTGGGGGGCGCATAATGAAAGTATATTTAATTGTGTGGCAGATGAAAGGAAAATGACACCATGTTATGTAGGGTATAGTTCCATGTTTGAGGAAACACCCTAAATAACTGTGGCTTAAATGAGGTGGATACTTATTCCCCTTGCACATAAGAGCCCATTCTGTCTGGTGTGGCAGCTGCGAACCATGGAACTTTTAGCAGCTCAGGTTTCTTCTGTCTTTTTTCTTCATCATCCTTAGTGTGTTTTCCTTGTCAACAGTTTTCTAGGTATTTCACCACCAAGGCTAGCTGGTGGAAAAAGGAAAATGAAGGCAGGGAAGAAATGTTCCTTCATTCTAAGGGCAACACCAGGAAATTGAACACATTTCTATCTGCCCCATTGGCCAGAAAATAATCATATAGTCCCACCTAGCTGCAAGGGAGGCTGGAAATAGGCATTGCAGCTATAATCCAATCATTCTACCAATACAATAAAAAAGGAAAACTGATATTGAGTGACAATTGTCTGGTTCTTCTTGAAAAGCTTTACCATGTTTTATCTCAGCTAACATGCAGATTTCAATTGGGGCTAATTTTGTGTTCATTTTACACAAGAGACATCAAAATGATTTGCTCCAAGTCACCAAATGAGTCAATTATGTGGGGAATAAGGTTTGAAGTGGAATTCATTTTATACGTGACCACTCAAATGCATGTGGGGGTCAAAAATGCATTGCGAGTGATTTTGCTGTATGAACGTTGCAGAGTGTATTTACACAGCCTAGGCGGTATAGCCCACTACATGTCTAGTCTATGTGGTATACCACCATCGTCTATGCAATCTGTCATTGGCTGAAACATCATTATGTGGTGCGTGACTATATGAGGGATTACTACTGAGATGATTACTAAAACCATTTTTTGACATTTACACAATTCAAGCAAGTCTGAACTAAGTAATTCATCTGAAATAAAAAGTAAGTATGAGAGCTCAAGGGTCTGAAGGGTTTAGTTAAGAAATATTTGTTTTTATGAAACTCAGTGCAGCTCAAGCCAAGAGGATTAACTGTAGCAAACACCAGATGATGTCCTAGGCACCTAAGGTTTAGAGCCAGAGGTTAGGAGATCCCATTCATTGGGAATGCATTGTCTAAGCCTACGAGGTGAAGAGTTAGGTAGAGAAGCCACCATTGTCATGATATGAAAATAATTACCAATCAACTCATGGCTTAAACACACTTTCCCTCCCCAGACCGCTCACCCCACCCACTTTACGAAAGCCGAACTACCCACCGCTGCACAAACACCTTTGTTGGACATGCCCTCCTGGACTGCCAGCTGTGCGAGGCGTCTGACCGTACTATGCAAACACAATGCAAACGGAGCGCAAAGTGGAATTGCAAATCTTGCAAAAGATGCAGCATTTCATAAAGTGGATGAAAATTTTGCTGGTGAGCAGCTCTAATTACAAGCAAAGCATTTGATGGATGAGAATGCGGTAGCATCGGGCCAGTTGACACGGCAGGTGCTTCAAACGAGAATGATTTGTGTATCAAAGGATTAAGAGGGGCCTGAAGGAAAACTCATGAAGCCCTCCAGGATTTCTGAAAAAGTCCCCTCTCTATGATCCTGCAGCAGACTGTCAAATGTGAAGGGAATGTGTCATATTACGGTATCCCAGTATCTATCTATCTACCTATCTATCAATAGAGATAGTCCCAGCAGACTTGCCCAAACTTGATCTGAGCTTTGTTCATTCTAAGAATTGGAACAGGGTTGACGTGATAACTGGACTGTTGTAAGAGAGGAGAAAAATCACTTGCTTTCATGATTTCCAGTTTGAAGAGTTTTCAAGCCCCTGGGGTCCCATGAATGTTTTAGTAGCTTGTGAGGTTTATGGAATATTTTTTCTTCCAAGGTGGGAACGGAGAACTTGACTTGCCCGTCAGACTTTTAGCTTTAGCTGGCTGGCAGGGTTCACCGTGCAAGGGAGGATGTGATGAGAGAGCATCCATTCTTGGCAGCCCTGGTAAGTGCTGGAGGAATAAGGATGCTGCTGCTGATGATTGAGAAAACAATAACAAACATTAATTGGGCTTTTAGTATGTTCCAGGCATGATGCCAAACACTTTGCATGGGTTATGTCATTCAATCCTCACATGACCCGCTAAGGTAACTACTCATTTAACAGTGGAAGGTATTAAGGTTCAGCAAAGTTAAATATTTTGCCACTAGGTTCAACATTTATTCCTTTGGGAGACTAAATCCCTCTTTTAAAATTTTGGTAAGAACATCTAGCATGACTTGTAATGCATTTTGAAGTGTCTATAGGCATGCACTATAGGCATGATATTGTACAGGAGACCTCTAGAACTTATTCATCTTGCATAACTGAAACTTTATACGCATGGAGCAATAATCCCCAATGCCTCTACCCCTAGCCCCTGGCAACCACCATTGTACTGTCTGCTTCTGTGAGTTTGGCTATTTTAGATTCCACGTATAAACAGAATCATATATGTGTCCTTCTGTGACTGGGCTATTTCACTCAGCACAGTATCTTCCAGATTCATTCATGTTGCCACATATGGCAGGATTTCCTTTTATAAGGCAGAGTAATATTTCATTCTATACATACAACATATTTTCTTTATGCTAAATTCCTTTTTGATTTTTGCAAGTTGATCAAACATAGAAGAGGAATTAGGAGACATTGGAGCATGGATCTGAGATCTGAATCCATCAGTATTTACAGCTTGGCTTGCTGCTTACTCACTACAAACCTGGGGAAAGTGACAGCTTATACTCCTCATCACCATTAAGTTTTTGTGTTGAGAACACTTAAGCTCCACACTCTTCATAATTTTCAAGTACATGGTACGGTAGTATTAGCTCTAGTCACCACGCTGTGCATCCCCACAACTTACTTGTCTGAGAACTGGAAGTTTGTGCTCTGGGTCAAAATGATTTTGATGATTTTTTCCCCCCTCATAGTCTCATAACCGAATCCAGCCAAATCTTCCATCTCACACCACTTCACCACTTTTCCCAAGCTTTGCTCACACTAAAAACTCACCAATATACTGGACTTCGGAAAATCCAAAGGATTTCACATTTATTCTCCCACTTCAGACCCGCAGTGGCTCTGTGGCATGGGAATGCACGATGAATCCCATGTGCAGATGTGGAAAGTGAGGCTCAGAGAGGTTAAATGACTGGCCTACGGTTGCACAGCTAGAAACCGTCCTCCCTCATGGCACTAATATGACTCTTGACCCCAAACTTGTGTTCCCCATGCCCAGCCTGGCTCAGTGCTTCACAGTCATCGTGAGCCTGCTGATGCCTGTCTTATGCCCTGTTGGTGGAGGCGCAACCACTTATTTTTTTCCTGCCTATTTCCCTACCCATTTAAAATTTAGCACTGTGAGTCAAGTGCACGCTAAGTGGGTTTTCTCCGTGAGGCCACCCGCAGGTCCCTCGGATACCAGCTGTCCGGAAGAGGCTTGCCATGTCTCCGCTCACGCAACAACCGTACTGCTGATGGCTTCCTTATGTATCACCCAGGCAGGGCAAATGCAGTTACCCAATGACATCTGTGCCCAAACTTGAACTTATTTACAGTAACTATACCTGCCTCTCCAGTAAGGAGCTCCTGTGTAATTGAGTGGACCAGGCAGGAATTAGATCGGGGCCCATGATCTATACAGTCTGCCCATAGCTTCATCTATGTCAATTACTCCCACTGATCGCTGTTCCATAGCAGAATTGAACCACGTGGCTTTTTGAAGGCCAATGGAAGAGGCAGCGGTAGACACACTCAGAGGAGGGTCCTCAGAATGGTGTGACTGTCAGTCCTAAATGTAGGATAGGTTGGGAGTGGGCTGGGTTGTATTTCACATAAACTCAAAGTGCCCTCCTCCCCTTCCCTGACATCGGGGGGATCTTCTTCTCCAAGGAACTTCCCCTGCCCCTCCCGACAGTAGCCACCTGAGTCTTTATCTTCCTGGATGTGAGCGCGGTGTCTTGTTTATTTCTGTGTTGTTAGCATGTTACTCAGTGCTTGGCATATGGCAGACACAGAGAGATTCCTGAGTCGTTACACTGGAAGTAGCTGAAAAGGAAGGAGCAGAAGAATACCGCCCGCCCTCCAATGCCAGGCCTTCCCTCCCCCATTTGCTCGCCTCCTCTTCCTCACGAACGCCAGCATAGGCCACAGCACAAATTGCCATAAGTAATGAATTTAGCGTGTCAGAATTGAGATGGGTGTGAATGGTAATTGGAATGAGCCCAGGGGCCCAGAAACAAGCCCCTGATCAACATGTTCAAAGCGTTCTTCTTCTTTCTGTTTTTTAAGTGGGACCCTTAATATGATGTTGAGGCCAGTGGTATAGTTAACACATTGAAGGCTCTTTGAAATCCTGTGATAATAAAAAAAAGTAGAATACTTTCCTTTAACTCGATATTTCACTCAACAGTTACTTTGACCATGAGAGTATTTTTTTTCATATCACCCCATTTAACAAAGGGCCATGGAAAGTATTAGCCCACACTCCTCGTTTCATGGGGAGGGCTGTGTGACAGGGCTGGTGGAGCGGGGCTGATCTAAAATCTTTACTGTGCTCTCAGTAAGAAGGTCATGCCCAGTCATCCCTGGCTTCTCTCATTCAAGTGCTCTCAGGCTCTCCCTTAGATGGTGTTTGGGTTGCAAGTGGCAGAAACCCGATTATAGAAAAGGAAAAGAAGCAAAACGTAATTTATTGGCTCATCTAACAGTGAGGTTCAAAGATGGATCTGGTTTTAGGACTAGAACGGCTCGAACAGTTTCTCTCTCTCCCTTTCTCTGTCTGTCTGTCTGTCTGTCTGCCTCTGTCCATATTGGTATTGTTTTCTTCTACAGCAAGTGAGTTGCCTCCTACAGTGAAGAAGTGGGGGAAGGAGACAGTCATGGTCACAGGCAGTTTCGAGTTTATATTATTCTAATTTAATCACTCCAGAATAAAAAGCTACTTTTTCTCTGGTATCTTTGTAAAAATTCCAGGCAAGGAATAAGATTGGCTGGTTTGTGTTAGTCCCTCCCCCTCCCCTATGCCATTGGCCACTGGGATGAGATTCTCTAATACCCCATTTGGGTGGCCCACCTACAGCAGTGAACAGGGGACTGTGAATATGTGTGATTTTCAGCTCATCAAAACCCCATGGCATAGGTTTCCCAAAGAAAGAGGAAACATTGCTTCTGGAAGACAGGTTAGGCTGAGGTGCTAGACAGATACAAACAACAGGTTCCATTACACTTTCTTATGCTGTCTTCTTGTAACTTTTGGCCTTTGTATAGTGGCCATTAAGAAATTTACATTATGCAAGAGGACAAAAATAGCCATTTGGTCTCGAGTTGGGCCATGCTAAGTTAGCGAGTCCATAGCATTTCCTTTGGGGACATGAAATGAATCAATATTGCTTGCATCTGAAGCTCAACCCTCTCGTAGAATCAAGCTCCATTTGGGGAAGAACATTCATGTGTCAGCATAAGGGGCCAAAGACATTGCCGTACTCCAGGAAATCATTTCACCAGGCTTTCCAGAGTCTATCTGGTGTAGGTGTTTGTTCTTCTCTGTGGAAATGGTACTCAGCTTGGCTCACGGGTTTACCCACCTTGAGGGTGCCTGGCATGGATTTCTTGGCTGGTTATCACTCCCACAATCCCCTTCTCTGAAGACTGGATGGTTCTCATTCGAGGTGGTGCTCACATGGGCAGCCGCTTTCATCAAGGCTCTTTGGAGTTTGAGGAATACGAGTCTGCTTAAAGTAGTTCAAGTTAAAAGGAATTATATTTTAAGATTATTCTCAATAGAGAATAATAATATTTTATTATTAATTATTATTATAAATAGGATAGTCTCGGAGCCCCAGGGAGAGAAGGAAGGTACCTTGAGAGATCTAGATTGGGAACTGGGAGGAAACACTCCCTTTCTCCTTCGCTGGGGCCCTGTGGCTTCTCTCATCTTTGTTCCCGTCCGGAATCCACTCGATTCCGTTTATGGCACCTGCACTGTCACTGCTCTGGGTGGCCACGGCCATGACCTCATCGCTCCGCACCATGACCTCTCTACACCCAGTGATCCACCTCCCCTGGCAGCTTGCCTTCCCAGTTCTAAGTTCCCAGAACAGGATTTATGGTCTGAACCAGGTCTCGTTGGACAGAGCCCTATGTGACACACGGGTGACCGGCCGGCATCTGGATGGTCTCCTGAGGGGCAGGTTTCCTCCTGGGATCAGCCTGGGGCTGAGAGACCATCACTTGCAGCCCACTCACTGGGGGCTGTGGACAGGGAACTCTGGGCTAGTGTGACCCACATATTTAGTAAAACAGAGAGGGAGCATGTTTCTAGTTCAGCCAAGCACCTGTCCAGCATGGAGACTAGTTAAAGGTAAATTTTTCCCTTCTTCTCAGACCTCAGAGGTCTCTAACTCCCTCTGTGGAAACCCTTCCCAGAGCAGATGTTTTCATTCATTTGTATAGGAAGGACATAATCAGGAGAGCAGTACCTTCTGGGACTCCTGCAATGACCAGGTCTTCAGCAACAGCGGTTTTGGACACAGCATGTTAAAGAATAGCGGCTCACATTTGCATAGTGATTTATCCACAGGGATCTGTCATTTTACAGCGCTCATTCCCATGCTGCTGTGCTCACAATTGCCTCGCAAGGCAGCTGTCACTGTTGCTGTAGCTGAGAAATCAAGGACCAGAGAGGTTGTCCAGCCTGCTCAGAGACCCCAGTAAATGGGCATCAGCCTGAGAATGAAACCTAGTTTTTTGCATTTCTGGTTTGTTCTGGCCTTCACCACAGCAGCAGTGACAAGGGACAGGTGGTGAATGCTAGACCAACCCTGTATCTACATATTATTTGTCATCTGATGGGTCGCTGTATTTCTGTGTTATTAAAACATAGGTGTTCCTGCCATGGCATGAATTTAATTCTTCTTCACTCATTCTAGTGTAATAAGTGATAAAATGGGACTTTCTGAGTTGTGGCTAAGGGCCAAAAGCAATCAGTCCAAACATCCCCACCTTCCAAAGGGAGGTGCTAAAGCTTCGACTACTTGGATGGGATTTCCGAAAGACTGGGTGGAATAAAATAGCCAGCGCTTTGCCCAAGAGGATATCTGAAGGCTCCAGGTTGACTCTCCCTCCACGTGGTCCACTTGGCACCATGGGCAGCATTCACACCAGCTTTGTCCCCTGACTGCGGGAAGTGCAGCCCTTTCTTCAAAGCGGTGACATCTGCTGGCTCCCTCTCGGTCACAGCCTCTCCTGGCAAGGGCACTTTAAGGACTTAAACCAATTCAAGAGCGAATCTATTGGTCCTTACTTCCTTGGAGCCTCATTTGAAACTGAGGCAGGGACAGAGTCCTATTTTAGCATCTTGGTACCCTTAGCCGTGCTTCCCAATTGCAAAGAACCCCTTTGGATTCTGCGGATAAATATCTGGAAGACATGTTAAATCCAAAGATGACTGAAGATGATGATGATGATGATGATGACAATGATACCAATGATAATGATAATGTTCCTAACGAACACAATTTATCGAATGTCCCTCCTTTGACCAGATTTCAGGCAATGCATTGGCCACTACTCATGAAATTCCTATTTAATGGTTAGCACAGCTCTATGAGGTAGCATTTGTTATGCCCATTTCGCAGACGTGGAGCCGAGACGCAGGGAGAATAAGGAACTTGCCAAAGACCAGGCAGGAAGGAAGCATTATGGGTGGGACTTGAATACGTGCTCACTTCGTGAGGCCCTGGCTGGGAGGCCCAGGCGAGGCCCAGGCTTAGAGCAGGTCTGGAGCTGCTGGGTCCGCGGGGGGAAGTGTCTGATTTCCATTGTTCTAAAGACTTATCCCTGGGAAGACTTTGCTTCCAGAAATGATGTTCTGTCTTTGTCCTTCTGCCTTCTTTGTAGAATGAATTCAATGTGCTTCTGTCTACATGTATGTCCATGTTCACGTCCATACCCATCCCTGTTCCTGTAGCTGTATTTATACCTATAGCTACATACCTACATCTCTACTATCTATACCTACACCTACATCTCTATTATCTATAGCTATGTATCTTTATCTGTATATTTATATATCTATATCTATCTATATATTTTGACTTATTCTAAACTAGGGTGTCTTACCTTTGCTCCTATTGACATTTTGGCCTGGATAATTCTTTGTCATGGGGCTGTCCTGGGATTATAGGATGTTTGGCAGCATCCCTGGCTGTACCCTTTAGATGCCAAACAGCTAGGTAAAACCCAAATGTCTCTGGACATTGTCATACGTCCCTTGGAAAGCAAAATGATCTCCCCCAGTTGACAACCAGCATCCTAGAGTGATAAGATGACATAGTAGGTATCGACTCAGTTTTGGTTCAATCCCCAAGACCACAGATTTCAACGCGCCTCCATGTTTCAAAGCAAAGGCTTATATCTCCTAGGCAGGATTTTCCAAAGAAGTGGTTCGAAACCAGATGGTCATCCCAGGGGCCTTAACAAAAGAGGCAACTCAAGGAAGACACGCGCCAAGGGACACCACAGGGCAAGCCTCCTCCACCTCCACTTACAGCCCAAGTCATGACTTCGTCCCTGATTTCTTCTTTCCGTATATTCTTGGCCTGTTCGGGAAGGGGATGGCAGTGTCTGTGGTCCACTCGTTTATCATTTTAGTCATCTTGTTTTTCGTCCCACAAGCTACCCCGTCCCTATCTAATCAGGGGGCTGCTTCCTGTTTTTGTTCACTGCCGTTTGTCCTGCCTGAGCGATTTTTATCATCAAACGGTATGAAAATAGAATGGTAGGAGTTGGCACCCTCTCCCGTTGAGAGGCAATGGGGCTGGCCAGTTGGCTTGGGCAGAAGATACGGAAACAGCATGAGACCCAGGCATGTATTGTCTGGAGGACAAATACTAAAGCATGCCTCTTGTTCCCTTCACATGGACGCCCCTCAAAGTATAAAAATAATGATGCAATTTGTTTAAACCTAAAGACGTGTATTTACAAGCACATCATGGTCATTCTTCCTGGAGAGCGGGGGCAGTTTTCACCGTCTGATGAATAGGTTCCTTCTGCCATCTGGAACGTGCACGGAGCCGGGCCTGCCCATGCAAGGGTGACTCTCGACTTCCTCCCTGACCAATGCCTGCAGCCTGGAAGGAGCTGTGGGCTCTCAGTACTGCAGGAGAATGGTGGTGTGCGGGGGAGTGTGTTGACTTCAGCTTTGGGGGTGAACAGGAAAGCTCAGTGACGTGAATGCTTCCAAGAGACTTTTTCTATAGGCTCAAGAGTTTCGCCATCACATGGCCTTGGGTTAGTCCCTCCCTGCCTGGTGGGAGAAAGGGTGGCGATGGTCAAAATCTGTTCTGATGCCGTGAGTCCCTCTCTGTGACTTCTTACTCAAATGTTGGGCTAGTGCTCATGCGTCGAACACCTACTACTAGGTGCCTAGCACCAGGTGAGCTGCTTTGAGGGACGAGCCCAAAGCAGAAGACTGAGCAGGAGGAAGCATAGTCTCTGTGTAGTGACTACGGTCACTTTTAAGACTTAGCCACATAGCCATTTCTTGCACATCATCGACAAACCCCGCTTCTCTGTCTCTTCTTCCCCATTGAAAAAATTGACCCTGAGTTCAGTGCCCCAAGGATCCCACATCATAATATCCTCCACAGAACAGCAATTCCAAAGTCTAAAATGTCAGCTTCTTGTCCCCACTGGAAGTGTCCATCCCGGTGCTAGGCATAAAGCAAACCAGTGGAATAAGTTCACACCAGTGTGCAAACAGCTCTTAACATTTTCCCTACTTTAGAGTTGCCAGATAAAATACAGGAGTCTCAGGCAAATAACTAAGAGTTTTTAGTGTGTGTCCCAGACATTGCATAGGACATACTAATACTAAAAAAAAAAAATTATTAATTGTTCATCTGAAATTCAAATTGAACGATGCGTTCTGTGTTTTTACTTGTGAAATCTGGCACTACTACCTAACATCCGCTTTTTAAAACAGTTTGGAGAAGGCTGTGGCCTATATAAATCTCTAGTGCTGTCATTCCAGGCCTGGGTGAGGAAGAGGTGAGACTTTCACCAGCAGATCATGGGCAGGGTAGTAGTGCGGGGCCCACTGTGATGGGGGAAGGGAGCCTTCCTTTGCCTTGAAATGACACCCCATCTTCCTACTCAGTCTGTAAGACCAGCAGCAGGTACTAGGTTCACAAAGCTTAATAGCTTTTGCATAAATAACCCTTTCAGCACTGCTTGGGGAATGGGAACTGGCAAGACAGCCTGTCTCTGGCCAACCAAATCTCCCTGTCACCAGTCTTGTCTTTGTGGGCGTGGAGTTTTGCTGGGGGGCACAAAATCAGAGAGGGAGAAGAGAGGCAGGGCCCCAAAGGATCTGAAAATCCTCATGCACCATTTAAGATGCTGAAAGCAAGAGCCAGACACTCCTCTGCTTTCGCACTGGCTGAGTCTGCATCCCTTTTTCCGAGAAGCTGGTCCTCACCTGGTCCTCACGCAGGTGTGGCCTTCCAGGTTGTTTCCCATGGGCATGTGTTGTGACGGGGGGCACCCGGCCCTGCCAGATGTGAAACAGTTTGCGTACCGTCCCTGATTTTAACCTGTGCAAAGGTGTGTGTAGGCATGGATCTTTGAAACCAGGTCTCTGTCTTCACCAGCAGTTCCCATACTTTTCTGCACATTTGTGTCCATGGAGAGGCTTGACAAATCCCAATGCTCAGGTCGCTCCCTAGACCAATCAAATGCGAGTGCCTGCGGGTGGGGGCCAGGCACAGGGCACAGGCCTTTTTGGAAGATTTCTAGGTGATTCCCACGTGCCGCCTGATTTGAGAACCTCTGGCCAATCCTAGATGTGTTTCTTCGGCTCCAGCAAACGCGTTCTCAGCTACACATCCAGGGATGTGACTGGGGGCGAAAAGTCGCCCTTCTCCGGCCAGGGGGAGGAAGAGGGAGGAGGGAGGGGTCCCCTCAGGATAGAGTGGCATTGTTTTGTATCAGTTTCTGGCTTTCTAGCTTGGCTGGGCTGGCGGAACAAAGAAGGCTTCATGCAGGACAAAAGCGCACTGTTTCACCTAATGAGGAACAGTTGAGAGGTCTGGAGACAGCACCCCATCAGCCAGGGACAGAGGGCGGCAGAAGAGAGGGCTGTCGGGCCGCCTAATGAAGACCAGTTGAGAGGTACCGGCCAGACACCAGCCTTGCTTTCTTTGTGAGCCCCCAATACCACCCCCTCCCATCTCTCCTGTCTCAAGAGGCTTGGCTCTGCTTCCAGAGAGAGAGAGAGACATGCTTAGATTCATCTGTCACAGTGACGGGTCCCGACCCCGTGACCTCTTGAGCCGTGCCCTCCGGCCTCTGGATGTGACCTTTCCAAAGAGCCCCCAGTCCTCGGCCAGAAGGTCCCTATTGACTACCTGTCGTGGCCACCTGCTGAAGCAGCCCCTGAGAAATGCAAGCCGGCAAATGGTCCACCAGGGACCCTTTGGGGCTTTGCTGGGTGGAGTGCTGTATCCGGGCTCTGCGAGCCAATCTCTCTAATTGTCTGCCACAAGACAACTTTCTACTTCCTCATAGGACTTAGAGCCTCACTGAACTTGGGGCCCTGTAAGAAGCAGCACCCCGAGACCAGGGAAGCAGAGGAGAATTGTGTGGAGGGCTGCTAAAGACTCCCTGCTTGCCTCTAGACCTGGCTGAGAAGAGGTGAGCCTACAGAATTTTCCTCTGCCTGGGCTCCAGCTCCCGGAAATGCAGCCCGCTTCAGCGGAAGGTCCCCCTTTGGGGTGGTTATAACCAGTGACCCTAATATCCATTGCACACAGTGACTCAGCAATTTCAGACTTGGTCTCTGCTCTGTCATCGCAGGCTAGGCTCTCGGGCAGCTGACTCTGAGGTGGAAATTAGCACGCAGAACATTTATTAGTTGAGCTGGATGGTCCTTGTCTAGTTGAGCTGAGATGTCCCAAGTGGGAGAGGAGACCCTTACACCCTCATGCTGGTCAGTCACTGAGTGTGGACCTTTTGCACCGTCGGTCCTTCCATCTTGGAGATCCCCAGAGAGCTGAGTCCTGAAGCCTGTCTTTCAACAGCACCCCCAGCCGTGATGAGAAGTCCTTCATCTGTGAAGAGGGACCTGGGAGGCCCATCACAGCACCCTGTGCCCGTTTGCCATCCAAGGAGGGAAGTCATGCATACTCAGAGACTCCCAGGTACACATGTAGACACGTACCGTGCACACCTACACTTGTAACCTGCAGCTCCAGGCAGCGCCAGAGAGTAAATTCAGCCCCAAGAACTACCCGAGTGTTCAGAGGAAAGGAGAAAATACATTTGAGAGTTTTGCAGGAATTTGTTTCCTCGGAACCGCCCGCATTCTCAGTGTGGAACCCTCTGTTTCTGCCCTTGGCACAGAAGGACACACCTGACCAGCAGGCAGGCTACCTACGTTCCCAGCACATCATGCAACAACAGATATAGACTCACAAGCAACACCTACCGCATTGCACGTCTACATACAGACAGCAGTCCATTTGCATACACACTGGTGGGTACATACACTATCTATATACATGTGTGCACATGTAGCACACATGTGCCCATTGAAACACAACACGTAGCTACAGATACCCAGCCTGCCCTCACGAGCACACAAGCACACAGAGAGTGGCGATGGCCTACGGTCAGTGAGAAAGCCTCTGAAAGATGAAGTTATCTGTGAAAATCAATTACACTGGCGCCTTAGGAAAGCCCCCCGGGCAACTAGACAGGCTGTGGGAACAGCAGGGGCACATTCGACACATTCGATGTCGCGGCCCTTCCTGGGGGCCAGGCGTTCACTGAATAGAGAGAGTGGTGGGCAGAGTCCTGCTTCTGTTTTCACTTTATTTCTCTTTGTGTCTGTTTCTTTCTCCCTGAACCTTTCTCATCCTCTCTCTCAATAGTTGAATTAGTGTCACATAAATAGACACGTGGTATTTCTGTATGATGTCACTGCCCCTACACACACATGCACACACACCAACGACGGAAGAGGCTCCCAGTAAAGATGGGAAACCAAGAGTTGCTGCCCCTCCTCTCTGCCCTCTCTCCATCTGAGCCCCAGTTACCAGACCAGTGGAGAAGAGCCCACAGCCCTGGCCTGGAGGCTATGGGTGTACGACTGTCCTCTCCACCCACACAGTGGGCACCAAGTCTAGAAGCTTCGTTGTCAGTATGACGAGAGTATGGAAGGAGACTACCAGGTCTGCGAAGGCTGAGGTAGTAATCACCAGCTGCCTCTTATCCAGGTAACAATCACTCTGTAGGTCTGAAGGAGCCATATCAGATCTACTAAGGCTGCCTCCTCAATGTCACCCATAATTGGAACAAGGATTCCCTTCTCTTTTCTGTTCTTTCCCTTAAGCAATGGACCTGTTCTTTCCCTTTCGCACCGCCCTGAGTTCTCTCCTCTCTCTGCCTGTTCAGCAGGTCCCTCCTGTCCTCGAGGCTCCGAGCCCAGCTCTCTGCTCTCTCTGGAAGACCCATGCTGACTGTGTATTCGCCCTTCATTTTTCATGCAGGGCTTCCTTCTGTACCCAAGTCCCACTTCACCATTCTCCTGCTTTCCTACAGCCCATAACTCTCAAGCCAGGGGATTAGCATGGTGATTTATCTAGAAAATTCCTTGCGTGAAGGATGAGGAGGGAGGAAAGCCCAGAGAGACCCCTTGTCCCCGAATATTGAGTGGTTATTCTGTCCATTTAGCAAATGATAAAACAAGCTCCAGGGGTCTGGGTCGAGGAGGGGTTGGGGGGAGGTGGCTGGATGATTCGGGTTCAATTAGCAGGTATCGTCATTCTGGAAAGTTCCAAGATTTCCTCTCCATTTTCTGCCCAAGCTGGTTTTTTTTTTGTTTTTGTTAGAAATCCAACTCTCAGATGTGCCCAATCCTCCGCCAGTTCATCCGCCTTCTTACGAGACCCTTTAACCTTCCTGACAGTGTCTATTGGCGCTGTTTGTAACCACGTGACCATATTAGGAATGACATTGGACAAAAGACCAAAGAAACTATCTTCCTGTGTCACCCATCATGCAACAGGTGAGGAAGAAAACAGCAAGAGGGGATGGAAACAGAGTCATCCTTAACCTGACTTTGGCCATGACAGTTTTGATTTGAGATTAGTACCATTCAAGATTCCCCTAAGGATAACCGATTGTTGCCGTAGTTCCTTCTATTGTTAGCGCCTTATCTATGAGAAGGAAGCTCTAATCCAAAACGCTTACTCTCTCCTGGATGGCTTAGGATCGCATGCCATCTGCAGCCACCCAGCCTAGACCAAAGGCACAGTTTGTTGACGGGTCATAAAAAAGGGACCCAGGCACATTTTCCTCACTTCTTTGTAGCCCCCACTTAACATTAGCATTTTGAGGACTCCAGAAAGTCAGAGAGGAGGGAGGTAGCAATGCCCCTTGAAGAGGATTAAAAGTGCATGGGGAATACCTGGAGGGGAACTGTGGGGCCTGAACTGTGGGGTCCCTGAACTGTGGGGTCCCTAACCCCAATCGGGACACCAATCAGAGGCTCCCATAAGACAAGGTGAAGTGCATTTCATTGGGGGAGGACGGAGATCCTGCCTGAATGGCCTGTGCTATTGTGTTATTACTGGTGGTCTGTCCAGAAGCTGGAGACGCTGAGATAATGAAAGAATAAAAATAAACACGTGAGAGTAGAGCAATCAGGAAGGTGGTGAAGGACACCCCCTCACCCCTTGCCCCCAGCATCTTCCCTTCATTCCAGCTGTTGGCACAAAAGACTTCAGCGTGACATTCTGAAACGCGTCTCAGAGTTCACCAAAGAGTCCTTGCCCCGGGTCTTCCAGTCTCATGATTTAACCCCCTCCACTTAAAGCACGGCCCCCATGCCCTTTCTTGCCTCTGTTTCAAAAGGGTGTCAACAAGCAGTAGGAGATCGATACACATTAGTCCATCTGTTTTCACTTTGAGGTGCTTCATTGAGCATATGTCTTGCAGTTCTTCTGATTGATTACTCCAAGCGCTGCCGTTGTGATTCTGAGTTGGAGTTTTCTCGGCTGATCTGTAGTCACAGGGCAGCTTGTAACCAACCACGTTTTCCGTCACGGCTCTGGTGGAACACCGCTTCTTCCCAGCCAGTTTCAGCCGGACCAGAGAATAAGGCAGCATCCTCCAATCCTGAAGGACCAAACCAGAAACACAGCTTCTGGCTCCCTGGCTTGCTTCATCCTTTTGGACACCACCAGCTACCCAAAGTCTAGTCCAATGCAGACCTGTTTGTTTATACAAGATTCCACAGAACTGTTTTTTTTGTTGTTGTTGTTGTTGTTGTTTTTTTTTACTTTCTCAAGCCAGACGCCAGTGCAAGTAGTTGAATTTGGAAGATGAACGGGCAAGTGATGAAACCAGAAAGACACTAATTCAAGTGCATTAAGTTAGCTACTAATGAATAAACCAAACAAGATGATGTTTTGTTATAGGGCCTGTCTCTCAGTGCTCTGGCCATTAACTTCCATCTAAGGCATGGAGTCAGAGGCCTGGGATCTGGGACATTCCCATGGTTGGGCTGGAGGATGCAAAAGTACCATGTACTGAAGGCTGGCCAAAACCACAGCATGAAACCCCTCATTCCCCATGTCCGCTGCAAGGCACTTCAGCACAGTTAATACAAAAATGAATACCCGAGGTGTCATTTATCTTTGGTTTGGGGTGATATGCTATGCCTGCTGCTTTTGACATCAGATTTCCCATATTCAATATTATCACCATTATTCATTTTACATAAAGTCATAGCATTGCAGAATTGTCGACCTAAAAGGAACTGGGGGAGATCTGTTAGTCTCATGACCTTCAGACTGGGGAAGAGCCCCAAGGAGGAAGGGAGGCCATGGGGGGTGCAGGTCTCCCATTGCACAGATCACAAAACTGAGCCCCTGCCAGATGGTGAGAACCTCTAGGCCGTTTAGGGCGAAGGCTGGCACCAGAGCGCTGATCTCCCGGTTCTTGGAGAAAGCAAATGTCTCTAACTTTCTCATTGCAGAGAATTGTTCCAGAAATGCAATCTCAAAAGCTGACAGATAGAACTTAGAGAGTAGAGGTTTGCTCCAAGAATTGTACCTTATAAAGATTTCAAATACAGAATGATTAATAGATATTTCAGGAATTCCAGTTATCATCTGTTTTACTTTATCAGGATCGACCTGCCAATTGGGGACATAAAAATACAGAGCAAGTGTGCTAGCCAGACAGCTAGCCAGTGCAGTGTGTGTGAGTATGAGTGTGTGTGCGTGCGCATGGCAGGTGTGTATGTGTGCCCATAGGGTAAGTGTTAGTTTGTGTGCACGTGGTTTCCTTGTGGAGGATGTATGTGGGTGGAGGGTGTGGGTGCTACGTGTATGGGTGGAGTGTGCATATGGTATGTACGTCTATGGGGGGGTGTGGTATGTGTGAGTAGTGTGTGTTGTATTTGTGAGTATGTATATGTAGGGTGTATGTGTGTCTGTGTGGAATGTGTGTGTGCTGTGTATGTGAGTATGTGTGCTGTATATGTATCTGCACAGTGGGTATATTTGTGTGTGTGTGGTGTCCGAGTGTGAAAAATGGGAGAGAGGTGTGTGTGTGTGATGTGTTTGTATTATGCAGTGTGGACAAATGTTATGTGCATCTGTGCATGTGATGTGGGGGTCTTGGTGTGTGTGTGTGAGTGTGTCATATCGACAGTCAGAAGGACTCAAAGACACATCGAGAGACATACAAACAGAATGTCACAGACAGCAGACAGACAGAATATGAGGGATGTGTAGTAGAAATCCCAAAAGGGGGAGAACAATGCTCGCCTCCCAGGGAGTCTGAAATCCCGCAGGGTAAGAGCTCAGGCTCTGGAGGGAGAAGAATCTAGATTCTCATGCTGTTTCCACTGCCTACCAGGCCATGGTTTAGGGGGAGACATGCGTTCCCTTCAAGGTGCTATTCGCTCTTCAGTCAAACACATTGCTACCTTTCTCAGAGGCCTGCATGGAGATTCCATGAGATGATATACATCAGGTGTTCAGTAGAATGCCCGGCACATACTTAGTATTTAAGAAATGGAATCTATTATTATTATTCTGATTATTTCTATTTTTATTACCCAGTTATATGTCAGCTATACAAAATTGAACATTTCCCATAAGGTAGAAATCCCTATTTCTGTCCTTATTTTTTGCCTCTCTTTTTATTTTTATGGTTCCAGAATTCTGAGATTTTCTATGAAAGTCTCCAGATATTTCATGAGTGGTTTTCAAGTACAGCAGCTTCTCAATTATAGGCTATCATGTCCATTACTGATGTGATCGTTGAGAAGAAAATGCGCCCCATGTAACGCAAGAATGGTAATTATATTCTGAACTCCCAGATCTAAGGTCTTCTTCCATTGCAAGGAGAGAACTTCCTCTTTCATTTGTCTTTCAGACTTGGCTGATGAAGATAATTTTGACTGAGTAGTTTCTGGCAGTTCATAAGAAGACTTTGGATTTGGGAGGGAACAGAGAAAGAGAAAGAACTAATATTGGCCGCTTTTCTATAAGTCAGACCCTCTACGTGACCTATTTCATTAAATCTTTGAAATGACCTACTTGTGTCTAGATTATCAGGTCACAGATAAGCCCATGTTCCAGATGAGGACAGTCTCTGGTCTAATGTGGCTCAGCCAGAAAGTGTCAGCGCACGCCAGGCTGCAGGAGCCAACCCAAGAGTTCCACCTTCCCAGGAAGGAAAGTAAGAGCCAGAACAAGTAAACGTCTCCTTCCACGTGGGAACGATGGCGGCGCACGAAGACCCAGGGGACGCTCAGGGTGTGGCGCTGTGATCCACTTGGGAACGTGGATGCCACAGCCCCCACCGCGGCTACAGACCCCCAGAGCACCTTTCAAAAATGAAGACCAAAATACATAAACCCCAAATGTGCCCAGCCAAGGAGCAGCCACAGACCAGTCATTTCCTGTTCCCACTTTGGCTGGGAATCCTTACTCTTTGGTAATCAGCACCTCTTTTTCATTTGTCTTGTTTTCTCACACCGTAGCCCTTGGCACGCTTCCTCGTTGCTCCTCCGACAATAGAAGGGAGACGAGATTTTCCCCTAAAGCCACATTCTTTGGGTGTGAAACTTGCGTGATGGTGGCTCAGCCACAGGAGAGGGAACGTGACGCTTTGGCTCCTTGCTGGGGAGGCGCTGCCGTGGGAGGGTGTCACCTGTCAGTGGGAGACAAAGAAAGTCATGTTTTGTCACTCTTTGAATGGCACCTCGGTGGAGTCCCTGGCCTCATTCGCTCAAACCCTGCCTCTTGTCTGCCAGGGCGGGGGCTTTTTTAGGCTCTTTTCCAGAATTCTTTTGTGAGCACCACTCTCCGCGGCGGAGAGCTGGGGTTTTAGGACACTTGTTTCTGGTGGCTTCCAAGATGCCATCTTTCTGCCTGTTGTTCCCCAGACAACGGGCTTCACTCACTGCGGACATTTATGACTCTGCCTGGCTGCTTCCATAGCAAGAGTCACCAGAGCGAGGCAGGAGACATCTTTCCTCTCCTCTGGCCACCTGCGCCAGAACTTCGGGTTGCAAAGAAAGCATGTCCAGGCTTTCTGTTCATCTACCGACATTCCATGAGCCCTTGAATAGATAAGAACTGGTTTTATTTAAAGCAAGCAAACAGTATTAATTATGAGAAACATGATAAAGTTAAAAAAATCCTAATGATTAAAAAATGACCCATATTAACGGTCAAGAAGAAAATTCGAGAACCGTCCGTGGTGACACCCGTCACTTCACGTATAAACCTAAGTGTTTGGTGTTGCACACTCCAAGCATTTATTGAGCACCTAGTACCTAGCGGGCATTGTGACAGGCAGCGGCCGTACAAGAGCAGCCCACATAGGTGTGGGTTCTCAGGGGGCTGATAGACCAATGAGGAGGACAGACATCCGGCAAGTACTTAGAGTGTTTGGTAGGAAGGGAGCTCCTAAGAAGAGAGATCACCCTTGGGGATCTGCAAAAAAATGTCCCGTTTGAAGAAAGTGATCTTCGATCCCTCTGAAGCATGTTCTCTTTCTCCATTCTGTTGGGCCCAAGCTCAGAGGGTGGCACCCTCTGAAAACAGAATTCTCTAACCCAGATATGCCATGACCGCTTCGGGATGATGCACCCAGGTGGCCCTGGACCATCCATCCTATCGTGGCACTCAGAGGTAATGTGACATCTTTGATAATGGATCTTCTTTGAAGTTTGCTTTCCATCGAGACGTGATTGTTGAGTCTGGGTCCACTATTCTGTTTGACGTGTGAGTATTCGGTGATGGAAGAAAACATGCATCCTTTTTTTCCTTCTGTGTTTCAGATCTTCATTACTAAATGATCACTACAATACAGTCTATTAACCATGTTGTCTGCGACCCAGACTGGGTTCCCACCTTCATTATGGTCTCCTGCACCCCATACTCACCCACCTCAAAATTCTTAACCCTCCAGGTGAGCTGTCACGCTTCGGGGGTCTTTTCCGTGCCTCCCTTTCCCCCCAGACCTTGTGGTTCAGAAGGACGGTCTGGGTATTCTTCACTGCTGGATCCCCTGCACCCACCCGTGTGGGGGACAGGCGTGCATTGCTGTTCCAGTGGAGAGTGCACAGGTGGGTGCGTTTCTGAGGACCACAGGGAAAGCATCCAGGAAAGTGAGGACAAAACAACAGCCCCTGATCAGTCAGAAGGGGGACTGAGTCCCTTGGCGAGCTGACATCGGTCTTCTCTCCAGTGGGTCTTCCGGGGAGGGTTCCATTTCCGGTCCCAGTGCCATCGCAATGAACTGACTCCTGGTGGCTCCCCGGTGGACGTGGACCAAGTCTCCTGACCTTTCCAGGAGAGGCCCGCTTCTCCCCGCTCGCCGGCCCCGACTCCCAGCCTGGAGTCTTCCTTCTGTGTCCCAGGCTGGGGCCCTGCTGGCGTTTGGAGTCGGAAGGGGACTGCCTGGGCCTTCTGTGGAGACAGCAGGGGAACGTGACGTCTCACTCTGGCCCCGACCCGAGCGTCATCGGTGTTGGCTGGGGATCAAAGCCGCCGTTCCATTTTTAGCCTTCCCTGGGCAGGGCCTCACCCAGAGCATGTGTCCCGACATTTCATTGTGTGCCAGGGACAAACAGGACCCACCCCTGAGTCTGGGGAAAGATGCCTTCGGGGAGCTCTGCCCGAGCCGAGGCAGATAAGTGTTCTGACCACCCAGGGCCCCCTTGAGTGCTGAGGTTTTTCCTGTGCTGACGTGGCACCGCAGTCAGGGAGATGGATGGCTTTATTTTTATGCAGGACAAATCTGCAGATGGTGACCCCCGACCAAAAAAATCAAAACAAAAAACCCCAACAAACCAGTGTGTGTGGAGTTGGGGGCAGGGGCGGGGGGCGGGCAGGCGATTCCATCTTTGGTTTGCCTCTCGCTGTCTCTGTCTCCTGTTCTCCGGAGATAATGTCACCGATGTCCCCATCTCTGGGTATTGGGAATATTGACAGGGGACCCTTTTATTTTGAAATAACCTGCTAATCAGAGTACCAAGAAACACATGCTTTTGGAATTTCCAAGATGTGAAAGGTAGGGTTGAGGAAGAAAGATGATGTCTGGTACCAAGTAGGACCTCGGTGAACATTTGAGGGAGGGAGGAAGGAAGACAGAGTCCCTCGTGCCCCATCGGCGTTAATATTTTGGCAAACATCCGTCTATAT
The DNA here is from genome assembly GCA_004026765.1 of Micronycteris hirsuta. Classification (NCBI taxonomy): domain Eukaryota; kingdom Metazoa; phylum Chordata; class Mammalia; order Chiroptera; family Phyllostomidae; genus Micronycteris; species Micronycteris hirsuta. The sequence continues at coordinate 215,671 of PVJI01000276.1, read as the reverse complement.
ATTTACGTATATTCAAACTACATACACAACAGGATCACACTGTATTCATACATAACATATTCATAGTTTCTATATATGCATAATAAAGACTATCCTACATACTACTCTATCCACACGTGATACACTCACAGCGTACACAGACACACATAGTGTGTGTGCATGTACATGTGCCCATACATTAGATCTGTGCTGCCTGCCACACACACTGGGCTATGTTATAGTGCATACCGATGTGCTATAAAAAGCATAATAGCGTGTGCCTACTATACAGGCCAGCGGGATCAGGCTGTTTATGGAGTTTCACACGCTGCTTTTGCTCACCATGCCTAGGGGTTTAGAACAAAATCGTCGCCTTTCACAGCCGCCGAGTGGGCATTGGTATAGGGTGCCATCACCTACTTAACCATTCCAAGAGAGTCGGGTTTGAAATCCCCACCCTAAGGGAGGCTCAGGCTTCACGTGCTCCGTGTGACTCTCCCTCTCTGCTGCCTTCAGCCCCTCAGACTTCGGCCCTTGTTTTCTGCTTCCTCAAGTGCGGCCAGGGCAGCCTGGGGAGAACGGAGGGGCGTGGAGAGCGGACGAACATGTGCGGTGACCCACTGGTGCTTCCCTGTCACGCTTAGGCTTGGACAAACCAGCCTCCTCCTCCTCCCCTTACCCACCGGGTATCTTTCCACAGTTGTTTCTTCATGGTGGCAGTTACTGCCTCAGACTTTCAAGGGATGGCGTCTGGACATTTATAGTTTCTAAAAAGCTCTCTTGTGTTCTGATGTCTAGCCAGAACCAAGAAACATGGAAAGAAATGACCCCTGACGTCCGAAAGGGCCAAGATCTCATTCTACCTTTGACCTTGGGAAAGGGATTTAACGTGTATGAAGCAACTTCCTCGTCTGCGTTGGGGAAATTATAACTGAAGCAGCCTTGTAGGGTTACTATGAAAATGAGTACACACCGTAGCTGCTTAATAATATCAGTTTTTTCCTTATTTTTCTGAGAGGTGTTGAATGTAACATGGTACATTCTGGAATTAGCCATATCTGGGCTTGACTCTACTTCAGCCACTTCTCAGATGAGCGATTTACCCCCGTAAGTTTTCATTTCCTCTTCGGTAAATTGGAGCTGAAAGACCCATCGGAAATTGCCGCACACTTACAGACAATCCAGACGAAGGGCCTAGTGCTGGGCTCTCAAACGGCCGCTCCTCTGAGGGGTTCCTAAGTTCCAACCCTTTGTCCTCAAACCCCAGGAAAGACTAGAACTGTCTACTATTTCCACACCTGTGGCCGTGTCTTCAGGGCTTCCTTGCCCCGAGAAGATGCTCATTTACAGGTAGAAAATATGGAGAGAAGAGTAAAAAACTTTATTCTACTCCTGCCTTTTCCATGTCCTGCCAGAGTGACCCTGGACGAGGCACTAGCCTCCCATTTTTCTTATTTCTAAATTGTCGACACTATTGTTACAACAACACAGAATCTCTCCTGGACGCTGGGCCGTTTCTAAAGTGTCTTTCACAGCCATTATTCTGCACGGACTTCCCAGCCAGTGGATGGAGGTTTATACATGCACATTTACTACATCAACACTCTATCGAATCCAGAGCCCTTTGGAATCTTTTTACTTTTCTTTGTTAGGAAGCGGGCTGTGGGCAGGGGGTGGACATGGGTGTTACTACTTACCAGGCCGTTAAGAGTACTCACTTATTGATTCACACTCAGCAAGCATCGTGTTGTTGCCAGTAATGTGCTAATCGCTGTACTACGATTTGAGGATCAAATAAAGTGTTATTACACACAAGAGTCTCACTGTCTAATGGGAAAGATGTATATGAAAACATTTAACACACTGGCGTGGCGGCAGGTGTTCTAATCAAGGTGCTTGAGGAGGAAGTAGAGGAGTGAATATTTCACCCTGCTCGCAGGGCCTGAGGTGAGGGGCGAGGCTCAGAAGAGGTTTTAAGACAAGAAATCCTTGATCATCCTCACAGTGAGTCCGGCAGGTCAAGATGGGGGTTGGTGGGAGGAACGGGATCAGGAAGGGGGCCCTTGGCAGATGGAACCATGTGTTTGAAGGCTTAGAGACTGGACCATGCTGGTGTTTTCAAGGCACTCCAAGCAGTCTGCAGAGCAACTGTGCGGAGAGCAGGAGAAAAAGCAGAGCAGAGCTCAGCAGAGCAGAGCAGAGCAGAGCAGAGCTGGAGCAAAGCAGTCGGCAGGGGCTGGAGCTGGGGGACCCTCTGTCGCCACTGAGGAGCCTGCCTCTTCTCAAGGCCAGGAGGGTGTGCCTCTGGATGGTGAGACCGGAGCTGGTGACTCGGCCTGTGTTCTCCAAAAGGCAGACCCTGAGACAAGGATCTGGGTTGAAATGAGTTTTTTGGGGGGCAGTGCTCCCGGGAAGTTCTGGGAGGGAGCTGGGGAGAGAGTGGGGGAGGCGAGGGAGCAGTAGGGGTGCCCAGGGCAAGTGGGGCTCTGCTCCTCCAGGCATCTGGGGGGCATCGTGGATGTTTTAGGCTTTTGCCATGGTGGATGGGGAAGCTGGGCGTTTAGTGACTGGCTCCCCTCATCACTGGTTGAGGGGTGCTCCTGGGGCATGCACTGCCTGTCATGCTTCTGTGTCCCTCCCGCGCTCAGCCAACTCTGAGCCAGAAAACACTTTCGGACAGAGAGGTGACGTGGCCAAGGCAGGAGGTCAGGCATATGGACTCTCACTGAAGCTGCAGCTGAGCTCTGAGCTGAGCTGTGGGGAGGGGGGCAGAGTGCCCACTGGGGCTGTCATGGGGGCAGATGGGGAGGTATGAGACCAGAGGCGGGGTGACCAGAGAAGACATAATGGAGGCCTGAATTAGGGCAGCCACGGTAGAGAGAGAGGGGAGAGGGTCACCAATGCTACTGAGTAGTGCCCATCACAGTCCCAGAGCCTAGGAAGCCTGCTGGCACCTACCTGTGTGTGCTCTCTAGAACAGCACTTAGTTCGTCCTTCTCCCGCTCCTCCACTCTCTGCCTTTTTCCAGCCCCATTGACTCTATTACCCTGTCCTTCTAAGAGAGGTGGCCTTTCCAGGGGTCATTTTCCGGTGTCAGCTCGGCTGGGCCGCTGTTCTCAGGACACATTCAAGCACTACGCTGGGGGCTGCCGTGAGGGTATTCTGTGGATGTGCACAAGGTCCGTCATCAGCTGGCTTTCAGGAAGGGGGATTGTCCCGGGTCATCCGGATGAGCGTGGTTTATCCAGATCAAGAGGGCTTACAGACAGATTGGAGACTGTCCAATGAAGAAGAAATGCAGCCCACGGATAGCACCTTCTGTTCGTGCCCAAGAGTTCCAGCCTGCTCTTCCAGTTGGCCCGCCCTATGGGTCTCGGACTGGCCCTGCCAGCACCTACAACCATGTAAACCAATCTCTTTTTTGCAACAAATTCCTTAATATATATTTCTTACTGGTTGTGCTTTTCTGCTCAAACCTTGACGGATACAGCCTCCTTCTGGGAGGTCGGATGGTTAATTTCATGTGTCAACTTGATGAGGCCGCAGTGGGCCCAGATGTTTGGTCAAACGTTATTCTGAGGGTGTTTGGGGTGAGCGCAACATTTAGATGAGTAAACTAGGTAAAGCAGATTGCCCTCTTGAATGTGAGTGGGCCTCGCCCAATCAGTTGAAGGTCTGAACAAAACAACCGGGTTGGCCCTCCCTCTAGTAAGGCAGAATTCTTTCTGCCTGGCTGTCCTTGAACCAGGATGTCGGCTTTTTCCTTTGGACTCAAACTGAAACATTGTCTCTTCCTGGATCCTGAGCCTGCTAATCTTCAGCCGGGAAATATAGCCTCAACGCTCCTGGTTCTCAGGCCTTTGGACTCAGACTGGAAGTAAACTGCCAGAACGGTGGGCCTCCAGCTTGCCAACCACCCTGTAGAACTTGGGACTTGTCAGCCTCCATATTTATGTGAGCCAGTCCCTTATAGTAAGTCTCATACTAATCTCTTTAGTAATATATTTCGTGGGTTCTGTTCCTCTCAAGAACCTGATGAATTCAAAAGTTCATATTCTTTGTATGTAAACTCCCTGTCTTGTCTCCTAGTGCCATTGGAGTCTGGCTTTGAGTGCAAATGAGGATTAAGCTTGGCTAACCTGTCCTTGCCTTTGAACCCTGCTTCTGCAGCTGCTCCTTAGATTCTGGAACTGCCTCTGTGTTTGGGTCAGGCCTGTTCCATGCCCCCGGACTCAGTATAGAAAGCTGAACTCCTGTTCTTCCCTCTTCTGAATCCAGTCTCCCTCCCTTGCCATCATACCTTGATTTTCCTGCCTGAACTCTCCTTCCTCCACCTTTATGTCATGTGATTTCAAGCACAGGCTCCATAATCAGGCACGTGACCTAGCCTAGCCCATGAGAGTCCCACTTCCCTTTGGTCATGGTCATTGGTGAACTAAGCTGCCAGAGTCGGAGCCAATGAAAGGAGGGTTTTTACTGGAACTATCGGACAACCAGAGTTCGCTTTCTGCTGGGCTTGCCAGGTGGGTGGGGTGTAGAAATGAAGCTGCCATCTTGAGAGTAAATTCAATCCAGAAGAAAAGAAAACCAAGAGATGGGGAGAGAGACTAAAAGTTGATGATGTCATTTGAGTGCCTGGATCCAATCATGTCTGAAAGCAGACCCCTCTACCCCTAGACGTTTTAATTGTGTGAATCAATAAATTATCTTTATTTCCTTAAATCCATTGGAGCTGGGTTTCTCTTTCTTAAAAACAGAAAAGTCCAAATTAAAGTATTAATAAAGTCAAAAATCATAACGAGTACAACTTCGACAATTTATCAAGTGCATCCTTACCGTGTATCACTAACTACATCCCTGGGCACTGCTAGTCACTCCATTTTATAGACGAGGAAATCGAGGCTCAGAGAAGTTAAGCAAAGCCACACAGTTGGGAAGCTACTAGCCACCAAATTCAGGCCTGTCTTCTGGCTCTGCGTAGTCAGCATCAGCTTTCCACTGCTCCTGCCTCAGGAATTGGAGCTGTATAGACAGAGAGATATGAGTTGAACTTTGCTAAACACCCTCTGAGCATCTGTAGAGTCACTTCATTACCAAGGTGAAGTTTGGGAAGGTCAATAAACAGACAAGAGAAAGGCCACACCCTCACTCTGAGCTGTTAGCTGTTCTTCTCTCCCCACCTATCTGTTAGAGGGCCGGCCTGGCTTGGAGAAGTGCCTGTCACCAGACACTCGCTCCTTCTCAGGGTTTCTGTATACTATCCCATTTCCTGTCCTGACTGGGACCTCCAGAGGCTGCCCCATAAACTGTATACACATAAAGTCTCTGTCTCCCGAGACCCCAGAACCTAGACCATCAGGTTTACTTACCCAAATATCTCTTACAGCTTTGAAACATGAATCCCATTTGCTCCAAATCCTGGGGAGCCTCATGCAAAAAGGGGCAAAGGAGCCCTGTCTTGTGGTTTTTCCGGGTCCGAGATTTTGTTGGCGTTGGGTTGGCCCGGCTGTTGAAGTTCTAAAAGCCAGTTAACTGAGCGCTGCACTAGTGGATGCGGCACTAAATACCAGGGTATGCCCCAAATCGGTAGTTGTAATCAGGGGTTAAAGCCACCCAGTATCTGCCAACCACCCCCCCTCCAAAAGTTCCCTGTCAGTTCGGTGTTAGTGGTCTGCTAATACTTTTAATGACTACTTCTACAAAGTGCAAAATGGAAAAGAAAAAGTTTCTATTTCTCAGCTTGGTTTTAGCTATTTTATGAACTCTACGTGGGCAAGGAGCATGTGTGTGTGTGTGTGTGTGTGTGTGTGTGTGTGGTGGGGGTACCTCTGGGAAAAATGGGGAAGTGGTGATGGACAGAGGCCCAGCCGGTCTCTTGCAAAAGAGGGAAAGAATTCCCTAAGTTTGTTCTAAGGGCAAAGCCAACCTGAGAACAAAATACCGTAGCTTTCTCCGGAAACACTCCCAAAGGGCAGAGTGCAGGTGAATCAGGACACCTGGCTGAAGGGGCTCCTGTATGTCACCAGCTGGCCTTGAATGCAGTCATTTTCTTCCCCCAAGCCTCAGTTTCCCCATCTGTTGCAACCAACCTGCACCAGTGGCTCCGAAAGGCCACCCTAGAGCTTCCACCTTGGACTCACCTGGGGCAAAAGATGTTAAAATGCAGACTCACAGGCCCTAGCCTTATTGGACCAGAATCTCCACACCAAGGCCCACGAATCTGTATTTTTAACAGGCTTCCCAAAGTGATTTTTAAAAAGAAAGGTTTTATTTATTTATTTTTAGAAAGAGGGGAAGGGAGGGGGAAAGAGGGAGAGAAACATCACTGTCAGAGAAACATCGATTGGTTGCTTAGCGTATGCTCCCTGACTGGGGATCGAACCTGCAACTCGGGTCTGTGCCCTGACTGGGAATTGAACCAGCTACCCCTTGCCCTGAGTGATGATGCCCAACCAACTCAGCTGCTCTGGTCAGGGCCCAAGGTGATTCTTAATCAAAGCCAGATTTGGAAATCACAGCCTAGCTCAGCCCATGGTCCCCTCCAGCCTTAGCCCTCTGTGAGAATGGTTTGGGGACAAATTTCTGCGTTTTCTGTTCGCTGTTGGAAGACAGGCAATTCCCTTGTTGGCTTCTTGGCTCGGCCTCCAATACTCATATAACTTTTCCCAGCCTCACCCCAACTTGAAACAGAAAGCATTATGGGTGTCCCGAAGGGAAATCAAGGCAAGGAAATCCAGTGTTTTTGGTTTCCAGGCAGAACTTGCTTTCCATTTATCATACAGTGGTTGTTCGGGGCTGTTTAGCAAAACAACCAGAGTCAGTTTTCTCCAACCCAGCTGCATGGAAAATACTCCAGAAATCTATAGATCGGTTTACAGTTTAAAGAACTAAGTGAGAAATCCCCTTTCCAGACTAACTACACACAACACCATAAAGACTATTTATTGAGCGCTTATTTGTTCAGGCCAGGCCCTTGACATGGGTGCCCCTTTCAACCTCCCCATCCTGGAAGGCAGCAGCTACTTTTATCACCCCCATTTCACATGTGAGGACATCGAGGTCCGTGGAGGTGAAGGCATTTCCTCCAAGTTCTTGAGCTAATAAGTGTGGGAGCAATGACGGCAAACCCAAGCAGTCTGGTTTCTGATGCTGAACACCTCAAATCCACGCTCTCCTGCCCCTCTTGGTGCTGTGACCCATTCTGGTTTATTTAGCATCTACGAGGCACCTGACATCCTACAGGATCTTTATCCTTATTGACTCCTCACAAAAACCTTATAAAGTAGATATGTGATCCCCACCCCGCCGATTTCAGGGTTTGAGAAATCAAGGCAAAGAGTGTTTTTCTCTATCTTACCCAGTTACACAATAGTTGGCCTTATGCATATATATATATAGTTGGTGGACAGAATCCCACCCATGTGTTCATGCGTGTGCGAGCGTGTATCCAGGCTACAAAACAAACTTTGTGTACAAAAGGATGGGCTGTGCATTGCCCAGAAAAGCCTAGGGGGTGCCGACTCCCGTCTTGAATTCCCTCTGGAGGAAGCGTTGTCCAAATCAAATAAACGGGGCTTGCCGCGCCCTCTTGCAAGTCCGGTGATCCCACCTGGCAGCTGCTCCCTTCACTGAAGGGGCCCAGGGGCGTTAGCCATGGAATATATATACTTTTAATTATAGAAGGGATTGTTTAGACTGATCTCGGGGCCATAACACAAAATGATAGAGTGACAGGTTGAGAGCAGTTTTCCAGATCAAGAAAGGACCGATTCCACGATGATTTTGGTGACTCCGCTTTCTCACCACGGTGAACACTGCGCCGGGGTTTAGAACATGGCAGGAGCACGCTGGGGTTTGCTCGCTCTGGGCTGCAGCTTACACTGACCAGCACCCGTGCCAGGTTGACTTAGCATGTCATTTTGGCGCCAAATGTGAACCGGGGGAGAGGAAAGTGTGCCCGGCTAAGAATCCAAGGCTTTTCTTCTCTGTGTGAATGGGGGCAACTGCTTATCTGCATGGCAATCTCAGTTTGTCCATCTGTGCAATGGGATGATTTGGGTGGGAAGTTTCCCCAGCCCCTTTTTGACTCTGACATTTGATTTACTTTACATCAGCTCGATGTCACCAACAGTCGCTGAGCAGTTGCCCAATGTCCGGGACACAGTAAAGAACAGAACTGTCATCACCCCTGGTTGGCAGGCAGGTGTTGTATCTGGGAGCCCCGCTTACACGCCCAAACCCCCAGTGGATGCCTGCAGCTGCCAATAGTGCCAAACCCTGCATATACTAATTTTCTGGTACCTATACGCACGCATACCTTTTCCCTTCAAGGGGGCACCTTTTGGCTTCTCTTTGGCACATCTGAATTGCCAGCATCACTACTTTAGCCCTTTGGAACTATTATCAAGCACAAGAAAGGTGACTTGGGCACAAGCACTGCGATGCTGTGACCGCCAGCCGGACGACCGAGGTGGCTACTGAGAAACTCATGGGTGGGAAGCCTCTGCAGCGTGGAGATGCAGGACGAAGGCAGGAGTCACAGCCTGGATGGGGAGAGTGGGACAGCGTGAGATTTCCTCATGCTACTCAGCCCCTGTGCCGTTTAAAACATCTGAATTGTTTCTTTCTGGAATTTTTCGTTTAATATTTTTGGATCACAGTGGACTGCAGGTAACTGAAACTGCAGAAAGCGAACCCACGGGTCAGGGGGTGGGGCTGGGACCTGGAGTGAACGAGCCGTCCCGGCCCCTGTGCAGCGGGGCAGCCACGGGCAGGCCGCTTCACCTCTCTGAGTCGGTCCTCCTGTCAGGAGGCTTACAGAGGGAAGCTTCTCAAAGTGTGACCAGATGGCTTTTTGGATCAGCAAACCCTGGGGGGCTTGTTGTAACAACTGAAATCCCTGGATTCCAGCCCAGACCTTGTGAATCTGAATTGTTTGTGGGGGAAGAGGGGAACCAGGGTCAACAAGGACCCCAGGGCGATTCTTCAGCACACTGACATCAGATAATGTGTTAAAAGGCTTCACGGTTGGTGAGTGAGGGCTCTGTGTGGGTCTGGCGACTTCTACACACTCAGGCTCTGTGAAGGCTGCGACTTTAACTCCATTAAGCAGCATCTTCTCGTTGCGCCTGTAGGCTTTCTCTTTATTTATAAATATATGTGTGTATGCATGCATGCATGTGTACACACACACACACAGGTATACACACATGTGTATATTGAAGCTCTGTTTATTGAGGAGTTATTGCATGCCAGCGTTTACTTATGGTCTCATTTACTTCCCACGAGCATCCCATGAGCTAAGTCCCATAGAAAGCGAGGAATGTGAGCTTCAGGGAGGTTGCGCAGCTGGCTCGAGATGATGCGGTTGGTGAGAGATGGAGCTGGATGTGAAACCAGCTCCATCTGACTCCTCAGCCTATTGAATAGACTATGTCCTGCTCTTTCTGAGCCAGGGATACCGTGGTGAACATGCCCGGGACACCGTTCACTCGGACGGCGACACAAACGGTGCCCCCTGGAGCTGTGCAGCAGGGATGCGCCCAGCACACAGCCCTCCTCTCCTCCTCCTCCTCCTCTGTGTCCCTTCCCGATCTTCAACACCTTCTTTCCTTCTTAGCTCAAATCTCATCACTTCCGGGTAGAATAATCTAGTCGTGGATGATAATGTCTTTATTTTCTACACTTCAGACTTGGGGTAGCAGCTGTGTGCTTGTGGAGAACAGACGGGGAGTTATCCCTGCCTCCCTCTCATCCCCTGAAACTTTTTTTTCTGGTTCCATTTTTTTGGTTGTGGTTCCAGTCATTGATACAGGCATAACACCCTGCCCAGCACTTAGTGGCCTAAAACAAAACTTTTTTATTTTTTAAATGATTTTGCTGGGTAAGAGTTTGGGCAGCACTCAGCCCTGTTTCCTGCAGCATTAGCAGATGTCACCTGTGCCAGTCTGAAAACTATGGCCTGCAGACCAGATCCAGCCTGGCGTCTGCTTTTATAAATAAAGTTTTATTGGAACACAGCCACGCCCACTTTCCTACATCTACCCATGACTGCTTTCAGGCTCTACCAGCCGAGCTGATTCACTGTGACAGACACTCTCTGGCCTGCAAAGCCTCAAATGTTGACGGTCTGGCACTTTACAGAGAGTGTTCGGACCCCTGAACTGGATTCACTCCCTTCCCTGGTGCCTGGGAGAGACTGGCTGGAAGGCTGGCGCAGCTAGGGCTGGTAGCTGGCCTGCCTGCAAGCGGCCTCTCTCCAGCAGAGAGACCCTTGTGCATTTGAGCTTCTTCCTTGGCAGCTGAAGGCCCGAAGAAGGAAAGCCCTAAGAGGCCGCCCGGGCAGAGCTCAAAAGCCCTCTTGTGACCTAGCCTCCGAAGTTTGGAAATGGCCCTTCTGCCATATTTTATTGGTTAAAAGTTCCCTGGAATCAGTACAGATTCCAAGGAAAGGAGTTAGGTTTCATGTCTCGGCGGGAAGACCAACAAAAGGCTGATGGCCATCTTTAACCTGCCATGCCTTCTCATTGAAAATCTCTTCACTTTTGGCCTTGGCCAATGCTGATGATATCCACAGTTAAAATCTTCCTTGGATGATTAAATATTTATGAAACCCTTGTTGGGGGATCAGCGTTCATTACATAAATATTTCCTGCAGTCCCACTAAGTGCAATGCACCCTGCTGGACATTAAAAGGGTGTGGCTGTGACCACAAAATTGTCCCCTGTCCTCATGAGACCCGCAGTCTAATGGATGTGGGTGAAAGACATGCAGAAGGTGTTGGAAATCCAGGCGAATATGCTCCGAGCTCCTCTTTGACTCAGTTTCTGGATCCAGCTTCATTTTTTTTTTTCCCAGCTCCAGTCTTTCATTCTAAAAGTGACACAGGAGAAAGAAATTCCAGGTCATTGAAGCTTCCAGATAGGCAGAATTTTTCTCAAAGGCTTCTTCATTTCTCGTCCGCAGTATTTATGTGTGGCTGCTGTTTTGCATTCATGTGCTTTATAGTTTACCTTCATTTCACTCTTACTTTTGATTCTGCCCACTAGGTTCTGAATTGTCCCCATGGGCATTCTAAGTGCCATGGTGGCCAGGGAGGGCTGTGTCCTGTTTCCCAAGCCCCTAAACTGGAACTCGGAAATCACAGAGGTTCCATAAATGGTGTTGAACCTACATGGCTGCAGGTGAAATGCCTTCTGGGAACCTGGAATTAAGTCCAGATCTCAGCCCCAAGTGTCTAATTGATGCTTCACAGTTGTTCATTGTCACGGTCAATAACATGGAACGTTCTCCATGTACCTGTTAGTTTGACCCCCAGGTATTTCCTGCTGGCCTTGACCCATGGGCCCACTGGAAGCTGATGTTCCCATGTCACATCCTGGTGTCTCAGCGGCTAGGCTCTCACAAAGAATAGGGGCTTTATTAGTCTTTTCTCACATCTATCACATTTCCATCAAGTCTCTCCCCCTCTCGGATCTCTCACTGTTGGCTATCAATGGTTTCATTGTAGTGGTGAGCTCTCATTGTCTGCAAATTCCTTTCTGCTCACCTTCCTTTCCCCCCGAAGCTCTGAATGTGGAAGTTTTTTGGTGTGTGTGTTTTAATGAATCTACCTATCTATCCATTGATTTATTGCAATTATTTCAAGGCTAAGGGGTAGTACTATTTGGGGGAGGGGGTAAGTATAAGTAGTTGGAACCCTTTTTTAACAACTTCATTGACATTTGGTTGATACCCAAAAAGCTATCCATATTGAATGTATACAACTTAGTGAGACTGGAGATAAGCATACACTGTGAAAACTACCCTTGCACCATAATGCCATCCATCGCTACAGAAGTTCCCCCTGCCTTATTTATGTATTTATTTACTGATTTATTTCTGATAAGCTAATAATAATGTAAGATCTCTCTTCAGAAATGTTTAAGTGCACAATACGGCATTGTTACCTCTTGGGCTGTAGATCTCTAGGATTTATTCATTTCGCAAAAGTGAAACTTTGCGCCCTTTGCACAATACCTCCCTGTCCCCACCTCCCTCTAGCCCCTGGCGATGACTATTGTAGTTTGACTCCTTTAGAGTCCACATATAAGCGAGATCTTTCAGAATTTGTCTTTCTGTGTCTGGCTGCTTGCAGTTAGCATGATGTCTCCCAGGTTCACCCACGTTGCCGCAAATGGTGGCACTGCCTTCTTTTAAAGACTGAATAGTACTGCATCCTATGTGTGTGCCACGTTTTTTTTTCGTCCACTCATCCATCAATAAACATTTAGTTTCTTCCATGTCTTGGCTATTGTGAATAGCGCTGCAGTGAACCTGGGAGTGCAGCTATCTCTTTGAGATCCTGATTCCGGTTCCTCTGGGTATGTACCCGGAAGTGGAATGGCTGGATCGTATGGTAGTTCTACTTTTAATGATCTGAGGGACCGCCATACTGTTTTCCACAGTAGCTGCAGCAATTTACATTCCCACCAACAGTACACAAGGATTCCCTTTTCTCCATATTCTCTCCACCATTTACCGCTTGTCTTTTTAATAAGAGCCATCTTAACAGATGTAAGCTGATATCTCATTGTGGTTTTGATTGGCATCCCCTTGGTGATTAGCGATGATGAGCCCCTTTTCATGTACCTGTTGGCCGTTTGTATGTCTTTTTTGGAGAAATGTCTATTCAATTCCTTTGCCTTTTTTTTTTTTTTTTTGCTATTGAATTGTAGAAGTTTCTTATATATTTTAGATATTAACCCTTCATCAGATATATGGTTTCCAAATGTTTTTTCTCATTCCAGAGGTTGCCTTTTTATTTTTTTGATAGTTTCTTTCCTGTGCAGAAGCTCTTCAGTTTGACGCGGCCCCACTTGTCTACTTTTGCTTTCGTTACTTGTGCTTGGGAGGGAGCACGTTATTTGAATCTTCTCCCTGAATGCTCGCATCAGCCCTTTGTATTAACTCCATGATTAGGGGCCTTATTTCCCAGAGCCACTCACTCTGACTTTGGGCAAGTTATTTTATTGCCACGCCTTGGTTTTCTATCGAATGGAATAATAGCTCGGAGATTTACTGTGAGAATTAGGTGAGCGCAATGGCACAGAGTAAACATTCTACATCTACAACCCGTCATTGTTACTTACCACTCTCTTGCCAGTTTGCAGAAAAGGCAGCCGAGGCTGAGAAAGGTGAAGTAACTAGTTCAAGATCACCCAGCTCAAGAGCAGAGCCAGGATTCTAGCACAGCTCAGTCTGATTTTAGGGTGTGTTCTTTCTGAGCGTTCCCCTCGCTTCTACCGCCCAATAATGAACACATGGTCTTCAGTGGTGTCCAGAGCACATTGCTGTAGATGAAACATCACTCCCGCTCCTCTAGTTTTTTCTTCTCGTTGTATTTCCTATCCGGGCAGCTTCTCTTCCCTCTCTCTGGATGACCTTCATTTTTTTTGGTGACTCTTTTAGATGGAGCAAAACACACTAAATAGGGTCCATATTTGCAATCAGGAAAACACTTCACAGATGTCCTCAACTTGGGAACAGTGCAAAAATCAAAACAGATAAACAGTCCTTGGCTAATACTGCCCAAGACTTGGAAAGCCACAGTGGTTCCTGGATACGCAGGGGGGCTTAGCATCATTTGTGTCCATAAGCAGGGCCGCACCAGAGGGGTTTCAGCCTGGGGACCCTCTTGGAAACCTCCAGTTGTGTGTGACCGAGGGTGGGAACTGGGATGGTAGCTGTGTCTCTTAGACATGTGCATGGTTCAGAGAAGTAATTGTGTATGACTGGGGACTGCCGCCCTCATTTGGAGAGGCTTGTAATTATGTGGAAAGGATTGAGTTGAGCAGCCTTGGGTTCCATTTTGAAAATGGATTTTTTCCCCCTTTGAATTCAAACCACATGAAAATGGAAGAAGTAGCTCAGATGAGAAAAACCATTTCAGATGTCCTTCACTGAGATATAAGCTTCTAACCCCCATTTCTCTGAATCCCTCCCCATCCATTGCCTTGTTAGTCCTATCCACAAACTATTGAGCAAGATCTCAGAGTTGACGTCAACCTAGAAATAAGGAAGTAAAAGATGCTTTCATTGGATTCATTCATTCATTCATTCAACAAATAATCATCAAACTCTTACTGTGCGCCTGGAACTGTTCTAGGAGAAATTGGATATAATAGTGAAGTCTTTTTATTTCCCCTGCTCCCCCTTTCCTCCCAGGAAAGTTTAGGAAGAGCCAAAGGAGAGATTTATAAGGAAGTCCTTGTTGTCACACAGGCAGACTCCTAGGGGAACCCAGGAGAGGAAGCCACAAGCCAGCCCTCAGAAGTTGACAGTCCACCCAACACTTGTATGACTTTTCCGTCTCCAGTTTCTGACAGGTAATCAGAATCAGTCAGCGGGAGAATTGGTTGTGGCTCTTTAGAGCAGCACATAATCATGAGGCTTGGTGCTTAACAGTGTCTTTTATTTCAAGCTGTCAGAACGTAATGAATCCGAACTTCATGATCTTGGCAGTTGTTCACTACATTATTCTTAGTTTTTATTAAGTTGTGAAATAACCTACTTGAACAACATTTTAAGAAGTTTTTTTTATTAAAAAATATTAATCTTCTTGCAGCGTTCTTTTCTGTCCTTTCTGTTTCAAGCAGTTTGCTAAAACTTTGGTGACCCTACTATGTGCTACTTGAAGGCCAGGACATGCATGTCATGCCTATATAGTGCCATATAAATGTTTTGTTTTGTTTTTTTTTTTGCTTTAGTTTAAGTGACATGGTTATTCCATTCTTCTACCCATTTATTGTACCAGCCATAATGTATTGAGTTAGTCAAGGAATTTTCAGTTGCTGAGAACAAAAGTTTACCATAAATCATACCAAAAAGTGGAATTCATTGGAAGATACTGGGGTATGTGGAAGAAGGCAAGAGTAAGGACCCCCAAGACTCAGGACCTGGGATGACTTTGACCATCTCTCCTGGTTCACGTGGCCTCTCATCTCTGTTTCTCTGTCTATCAATGTTCCTCTTTTTCCTGTGATCTATTTTTATCTGTTTATTTGCACATGGGCTAGACACAGCCATTCCAGTACATGTGTACTGCAGAGAAAAACACACATGCACCCACGTCTCCAGACCAAGATCTCAGGAAGTAGACACTGATTGATCGAATGTGGGTCATGTGCTCCTATTTGGTCCAATCAGCTGTGGCCAGAGATGAAGGCTCACACATTTCACATATCTTTAAGACAAAGAGTAAAGAGTTTAGCCAGTTTGGAAAACTGTTTGGCAGTTTCTCAAAATGTCAAACACAGACTTAGCAGAGGACACAGCAATTCCACTCTTAGGCATTTATCCAAGAAAAATGAAACATAGCCACATAAACCTTGTACAAAAATGTTTATAAGAGTCAATAAGTAAAAAACCACTGAAGTGTCCATCACCTGGTGGGCAGATAAACGGTGGTATATCCATGTGATAGGATAACTATTAGATCATTTAAAAAAAGTGAGATCCGGATGCATGCTGCAGCATTCATGAACCTCAGAGGCATTGCCTTAAGTAGAAGAAGCTTGATGCAAAAGACCACATATTGCAGGAGTCCATTTATATAAATGTCCAGAGAAGGCAAATTTTGAGACACAGAGAGTAGATCACTGGTTGCCTGGTGCTGCGGGCGGGGGTGAGTTTCTTTCTGGGGCGATGGAGAAGTTTTCAAGTTCGGTGGTGGTGACGGTTGTACAGCTGTGAATCTACAAAAGCATTCAATTATTTACTTTAAATGGATACATTTTATGACACATAAATTATTTCTCAATAAAGTTATGAAACAAAGCAAGAAAGGAGATTGAGGAACAGGTGGTGTGCATCCTCAGTAGATGGGTCTCCTTCCAGGTGCCCCAATCTGCAGGGTGAAATCCTGCTTCAGGGTCACTGCTTTTTGTCATTTTTTCTGTAGACACCCCCTCGCTCCCCCACCCCATGCATTTAGATGGTGTCAAGAATAGACAACCCCAGGCCTCTCCACTTGAGAGTTCATACACATACACACACACACACACACACACACTCACACACACATTTTTTGTGACATCAGTTCCCACAGCACAGCATGTGGATTCAGAGAGAAGGATCATATTAGAAATGGTCTCTGCTAATCTTCCCATGTTACAGATGGAAAGACAAAGGTTCGGGGGGAGGAATGGCCTTGCTCAAGGTCACATAGTGGACGAGTTACAAAAGCTGAAGAAGGACCCAGTTTTTTGGTTCTTTTTTGCTTTTGTTTTTTAACTTCTATCCTAAACCTCTTTAATCCTATGCAACTTTTCGGCACCAGGAATTTCTCTTTTCTATAAACTTTTGTTCCTAAAGCTCAATGTTGCCCCTGACCTCACTTCCTGACAGCAGACCGCCTTCCCTTTACTTGATCATGTCCAGCTAATCTCCCCCGAGGTCCTTGCTTTCACTGCTTCCTAGCTTTGAAATACTCCTCCGCCCCCATCCGTGCAAAGCTCATTGGCACCCTCCATTCAGGTCTCCCCTTCTGTGTCACTTTCTCATACAGGTCACCCCTGACAGGAATAGGGTACCCCAAATCTTTCTAAACAACTCTTTCTAAATTAGTGTCTCAGGCCCAAATATCCTGTGTGTTCCCGCCTGCCCCTCTAGACCACCTTCCACTCTTCCCTACCCTGCTCAGTGCTTCTGGAAACGGATTTCTATGAACAGAATCAATGAACTTCTTTGCCCTCTGGTTTCTGGTTAGGTTTGGCCAATGGGAAGCCCTGGTTGGGGTCGGAGGGAAGGAAGAGAATGAGAGTAGGGGATTTATCCCCTGGGTCCGTCGCTGTAAGATGTCCTGAGCTGGATGCCCTTCACTGAAGGCCATTGTCCCTCTCGAGGCTGCCTGCTCTGTGCGATCTTTCCATCCATCCCTCCCCTGAGCCCTTCTAGGCGTAGATGTAGTAACAGAAATTTGCTGCTGGCCCTGGGTTACAGGACTCTCCCTCATAACTCCCTCACACACAAGCCTTTGTCAATGGTTTCTTTGTAAGGAAACCCTGTTTATGTGATCGTGCATCAAGGGTGCTCTTTCCTGTTGAGATCCTGAGTAACACAGCCTCCCTCTCCTTCTCTCTGCCCTCGGGCCCTCCCCTGCTTTACATTTCCTCCCAGCTTCATATATGTGCGTGTGTATTCTCTGTTTCAACTAGTCAGGAGGGTGGACTCCACTGTCACAACAGACAGACCCCCAAACCTCAGTGCCTAACGTAATAGAAGGTTTTTTAATGACCTAGTCCAATGCACTCGGGCAGCCCTTCTCTGTCTCAGTGTTACTCCACTGCAGCACGTGGCCCCCAAGGTCCTCACAGCAGAGGAAGAAAGGACTGGAGAACCTCATGGGGATGCTCTTAAAGGCTGGGCCGCTGCTGCCTGCTTTCCTATTGGGCAGAACCAAGTCACGTGACACCCATGTCATTTCAAGGGTGACTGGGAAATATGGAGGAGCACGTGGGGATCTGGTGTGGGTCACTTCCTCTCCCGTTTGCCTCTGTTAGAATGTAAACCCTCCCAGGGGCAGGGGCTGGGCCCCACTCTCTCCTCGGCACTCCCCACGTGCTGAATATGCAATGGTCTTGGCGCATGAATAAGTGAAGGCACAAATGAATGGCAGCTTAGTGTCTGGCACTTTTATTTTTACAATGGGTTGTGCTGTCAAGTTTGCCTTGAGGGCTGGAACGCTAACTCACTAATTCTGTTTTCAGTCTTATTCAGGGGAGGGGCTATGTCATTCTTTCAGTCCACCCTCTAGTATTCCATCACGGGTTCCTTGTAGATGTCCTTTTCTTTGTCCCTTGAGGATAAAAATTGATGTATTTTCCACAGTGCCCCGGAAGGAAAACCGATAAGTCCCTAGTTCATTCTCTATGTTTTTTTCTTTGCTTTCTTTTCTTTTTTTTTGCCAGTTTAATAATTTTGCAAGTGTTTCTTTACTGAACACCCTCACTACGTGCTAGGAGTTAGGTTCCTTGCCTCCCTACCATGCTTTCTGTCTCCAATCCACTACTGTAATCTTTTGAAAGACTTTGGGCCTGAGGCCGTGATGCGGATATTCCCAGCAACCAGCTCTAATGGCTTCCAGGTACCTCTGGGAAAATCCCACTCATTACATTTCCCGGGAGGGTTCATGGGGAATCTGTAAGAGTCTGACTTCATAAGCCAAAATCTAGCACCTTGGGCATGGATTCTATCCTACAGACTTGGCCTCGGTCCTGAAAGGATTTGGGGATGGAGGGTGGGTGCCTCCATAAGGACTTGGCACCCCTAGGAGAGACGTAGCTCAAACCACAGATTCTAGGTCCTCCTCATTTTCCAAACTGTGTTCAGAGGGAGCTCTAGCAGAGGTCAGAAGTGATCTAACATTAAGGATTCCCTGGTGAAAGACATTTGGGGAGAACTTAGTCTATCCTTCCTTTGGAACTTTACAACATAAACAGCGATATTAAAGGCTCTGAAAAGGCCTCCAAATAAACAAAAAAAGCAAGCAAACATATTTAGTTGTGTTTAGCCTAGTTTATCCCAAACTTATTCAACCATGGATTCCTTTTTCATACAATGTGTGTTACCATCCTATGGACTGAAATCTGTCCAAGCACTAGTTTGGATGCTCTGTCTTAACCTATGTGATTTCCAGTTCTTACGTCCACTGCACATACTTCCCCACATGTCACAGTCAAGGCTCAGGGAAGTGAAGTAGTTGGTGTGCAGTAACTTAAACTCACGAGTCGCATTGCTGGAATTTGAGCCCATGCCCGATGGGTGGAAAGCTGCCTATATATATATATATATTTTTTTTTTTTCTTGCCTCTATCCTACACTGTTCCCAAGGTATGGTGAATTGCCTGGAATTCATTTTAATTGTTTGATAAAAATAATTTGTAATTAATCATTGATTGCCTGTCAGTGAATGCTATTCTGAAGAAATTGAAGACAGCTCATTCTCAGCTCTAACAGTCTGCTTTGCATTATCAATTTGTTAAGAAACTCTCTTTTTGGGGGTGCATAGAGCTGTGCAAGAGGAAACTTCTATCCAGACTGTCTGAATTATCCAAAAATTCTGAACTGATGGCATCCAAGTGAATAAGACTTTACAGAACTGTATTTGGAGAGTTGATTGGATCTGTCAGTTTTCCTGTGGATGTAAAGCCCTGGGTGGCTTGACCGAAAGTTCGCTAGAACATAAATAATCACCAGGTTTTCAGGTGAATTCCACAGAGTCCACGGGAAGAGAACACTCTGTCTATTTGCTGGGAAATCTATAGGCTATCTGAGAAAAACCTGTATATATCCTGAAATGTAGATTCAGTGATGAGGATGTTTGGGAAAAAAGGATTGTTTCTTTTTCCATTTCTTTCTTCTATCTTTCTTTCCTTTTCTTTTCCTTCTTTTCCTTTTTTAAACCAAAGTACTTGTCAGCAGCCAGTGTTAAGATTTCACAGCCAAGAAGGTCAGGGCAATGAACTTCCAAGCATTCGCAGACACTGCGCGCCGGGTCAACTCCCCAAACTCTGAAATGCTCAAGGGTCAGAAAGCAAGGAAAACACGTTTTTATAACTAAAAAGAGTATGTCTCAGATCATCTTTATGTAGTTATTATTTATTTATTTCCCACAAAGGGGGTTTTTTGACTGCTATGTCTCTCGGCTTTCTGATCTCTCCTTCCTGTGTTTCAGGGAGGGTGAGGGATGGGGCAAGACCTTGCAAAACTAGACTTGGACCTTTCTCATTTATGTTTTCCAGAGGCTGCATGCTGGTGATGAAAGAGCTGACCCAGGAAGTTGAAGTTCATAAGTGGGGTGGGGTGGGGAGGGGAGCTGGGAGGCTTCCCAACCCCAGCTGCCATCTATCTGCCCTGTTGGCTGGGCTCCAGCTGCTCTCACTCTTGAAGGGTTGGGCCAGGGCTGTGGTTCACCAGTGGTCCCACGTTCCCTCACAATGAAATGGCTTTTGCATCTCTCTGGGACTTGGTGTGTGTTAAGTGGGCATTCCGTGCAGAGCTTTGAATGGGTGTTGGTGTCCACTCATTCATGCAGTGGGCCCTAAATGAGCATTTACTCTGTGCCACCTAAGCTCTGAGGATGTCAGGAATAGACAATCCCAGCTCTCTCCTCCTGGGAGTTTCCATATATATATATATACACACATATTTTTGGTGACATCAGCTCCCACATCACGTCACATGGATTCAGAGGGAAGGGTCATATTAGAAATCATCTCATCTCTTCTAATCCTCCCATGTTACAGATGGAAAGACAAACGTTCAGAGGGGAGGGATGGGCTTGCTCAAGGTCACATACTGGGTGAGTTACAAAAGCTGAAGAAGGACCCAGTTTTGTTTTGTTTTATTTGCCTTTTATCCCAGAGCTCTTTCCATTGTACCATGTTGCCTCTCAGAGTTCATTCAATTAGTCTTTGCTGAGTGCTCACTAAGCACCATGAACTGTGTTAGCTGCTATATGAAACTCAAAGATGTCACCCAAGAAACTGCAAATCCAAGCTGCCGGCAACAGACCCATACGCCTTTAATTGGGAAGTGTAGAGGGGTGTAGGCCTGGGAATCGGCTAGACTTAGATTCAAATTCTGTTGTTTCATTTACTCATTATGCTCTTTTAGGCAAGTCATTTAGCCTTTCTCAGCCCAGGTTTTCTCATCTCTAAAACAGGAATGCGTGTAGTGCCTAACCCCCCTGAGTTCTGGGAAAGGAAGCAAAAATATATAGAAATAAGGAACAGTGCATGGTCATCCAGAATAATGACTACAGTGATAAATGCTATAGATAGTTATATGTACAGTGGCCTGGAAATACACCGAAAGGGCAGTTACTTATGTCCTCAAGTGGGCATGAGAGAAAGCGGACTCTTTTTTTTTCAAATTGGATTTTTCTGCCTAATTTTGTGTGGGGCGGGTGTATGTTTTGTGGCTGAACTCTCTCTGCAGACATTTCTACTCTAAGAAGTTCAATTTCCTATGAGAAATGGTGACAAAAACAGAACCACAGCCTGCTATGGATGTGGAGCAGGACCCTCCCATGGCTGACCAGCCAGGTAACGGGCTCTCCTAATGGACGTGTCCACGTGTCCATGTGTCCCAGAGCAGGGATAGCCCTGAGGATGAGCCAAGACACAGAAGTTCTCATATGAATCTTCAGAGATCAAATAAGGAGTGTCACCCAGGGTGACCCACTTTTTTTATGTTGAATTGCTTTGAAAATTGGTAATGGTGTCAAGTTCCCCCTCTGATGATGTTCACTGCAGTCGGTCTTGACAGGTGCTCCCTGAAGCCTGCTTTGTGGGACACTAGACTCACGGCACACTCAGGAACTTTGGGCAAGATATTCCCGGGGTCTCTTAGAGTTGAAGTGCTGCATGGTCCCTGAGGGAAGAATGCCACTTACATTTTTAACCCAGTAGAATTTTCTTTCATCCCTAGATGATAAGATCTGCAAGGGCAGGAATTATACCTATGTTGTTGTTCCTGTTCTTGAAGGGGACAATCAAAGTTGGGCTTGGCAGGTTTAGCTAGATATATTTTAGGAGAAAATGTAACTCTAAAACCCACTTGATCATTCATTCATTCATTCATTCATTCGCTCTTTCATTCGTACTTATTGAATGTCTGTATATGCTAGGAACTCTTCTAGACTTTAAAGACACAGCAAGTCTGACAGACGAGACCTCTGACCTTTAGTAGGGGGAAGGGGATTGGTTAATAAACCAGTAAACAGTGACTAACACACATGATTTCACGTAGAGACACACACCGTGAAGATGATTTAACAGTGAGCACGCTTGGGGGAGGGGTGGCAAAGGGTGGTCTCCCCTGGGAGGAGCCATGCCAGTTGAGACCTGAAAGATACCTGAAGACTAGAAGGGAGGGCATCCTGGGTGGAGGGGCAAAGACACCGAGGCAGGGACAAAATTGGTGTGCTCAAAGACCATAAGGCAAGCTGGTGTGGCCAGAGTACAGCGAGGCTGAGGGCGACATGAAAGGGAACACGATCACAGAGGCTGCATCTGGACCATCTGCATTCTCAGTGCCAAATTCGGTGTCTAACGAAGGCCATGTACCACGGACGTTTGCTGACTGTGCTGACTCATACGATTCACTAACTGCATCCCTTGGTTCTTGTCCTCCACAATCTTTGGTGGCATTGTTTATGCATATTTTATAAACTAAAGCTACTTTTTCTAAAACTAGATATAGTTTTGTGCCTTTTTGGTGAGTATGGCCACATCGGTGGGGTCGGGGTAAGTGGTGATTTGACATTGACTGTCTTATGTCAGAAGCTAAAACTCAGCTGCTAAGTAAGTATTGCCTGATTAACTGTCTGGAAATGCAGAGGGATTGCCACCTACTACAGAAAGACTGCCTTTAAGGAAAGAGGCCCAGGAAAGACCAATGGCATGGTCAATGTCACACAGGGCACTTGTGGACTAGCAGAGGTGAGAACCCGCCTTCTTGCCTGACCACTGAGCTGGTAGCTGGAAGGGTGGCTGATCCATTGACCCTCACTGACATTCTTGCCCTTGAGGCTTCTCCACTCTACCGTGCTGGGTTCCCAAAATACGGACTTTCTGTGAAACCCTGACACGTAGCTCTAGGGCTCAACAGCAGTACTTAACTCCCCTGATAAGAAGCAGAGATGGGATGAAAGGGTCGCGAGGAATCTGGAGACAGGACAGTTTCAAAAGCCAGCAACAGGCAGGGACCGGGAGAGGGAAGTTTCAGACCCTTGCACGGGAATGCGAAGCTAAATGAGAACCATTCGAAAGCTCTGGGGGTTATAAAGTGGAATTCCCTCTTGTACAGTACACAAGAGTTATTAAGTGTGTATATGAGACTCCTGTTTTACTTCATGTACATGATTATTTTATACAGGCGAGTTTGGAAAGAATTATAGGCTGAGAGCTGGCCAAGATGCAAGATGAGCAGCGGGGAGTGGGGGTGGCGGTTGCAATGTCT
Source organism: Micronycteris hirsuta (assembly GCA_004026765.1). Taxonomy (NCBI): domain Eukaryota; kingdom Metazoa; phylum Chordata; class Mammalia; order Chiroptera; family Phyllostomidae; genus Micronycteris; species Micronycteris hirsuta. The sequence goes on along the minus strand of PVJI01000276.1, from coordinate 192,688 downwards.
TTGTTGGGAGCTCGGGCTACTTGGAGAAAGCCAGCATGGGGTCCATCACGGGTCAAGGGCTTGGGAGAACTAGAGTGGAGTTGGATTCTGTATAGGCTCATCTCCAAAACGGCATCCAAGGCTTGGTCTTCATAGGAAAGGGCCAGGTTTGGAACTAAAGAAGCCAGCCCTGGACCAGGCCCAGCAAACTGGGTTTGGCCCACTAATGTCTGGAGACCAGGAAGATAAAGAATTTGGCTTTGACTTGCCTGGCTTTGAGACATGAGAGAGAGCATTTTGAGCACACCCAGTGATTTCCAACGGGAGAAACACTTTATCTTTGTGAAATAAGTCCAGGATAAAGGGCTGCTTTAGGAAAGATCCAATTATCAACAGCCTGGACTGTTGTGTTTTTCCGGAGAGTAGTTAGAGGCAGAGGCGCTGGTCTACTCAGAGCTTCCAGGTTACATTCCTGGAGGAGAGAGCCACGGCTCTGGCCTCGGAACAATTTGGAATCCTGGTTTTGCTTCTAACCCTGTGACCTCGGGGAAAGCAAATGAATGTCTCTGTGCCTCAGTTTCACCAACTGTAAAATGGGCATTAAAACAGCTCCTCATATTGAGAATATAATAAGGCAGAGGCTACGCACAGTCGAGTGTCCTTAAGTGACAGCCCTCCTACCCATAATGATGATTATCGTGATAGGAATACGAACGAGAGATGGTTGGTTGGCCAGGCTGGGAAGCATGATAGTATCTCTTGTTTGACGAGCACACATTTCTGTCTGTTCTTTTACCCTAGACTCAGTGTGGGGCGCTGCAAAGCCTCACGAAACTTCACCGAGTTGCCAAGGTGGTTTTATCACTTGAAAGAGGTTGTCTTCATGATGCCCTGCCTCTCCCCCCTGGGGGACTGAGATTCTGTAGACTCTAGGCTGGCTGAGTGCTAACCACCTAGAGCCCAAAGCTCCCCTGTTGGATACCCCCAAGGTATTTGTGGATCGCTAATTCCTTAAAGCTATAACTTACCTAAATGGAAAAAAACGCTTGTTGAACTGTATTATTAGGACAAAAATCCACCTCTGTTATCGAGCTTAACCCAGTTAGACATTGATGCCTCTCTGCAGGGCAGTTTCCACTCCACTGGGCTGTGCAGAGACACAGGCTCCTGCTTTCCCCGTGCTCTGCTGCTTCTAAGACGTTGCCTTTAATCACAGAGTCTGAGGGGGCATGTGCCCACCTCCACGCTCCGGGTGGAAGAAAGGGGACAAGAAGGAGCAGGGAAGACCCTTCCTTTTAAGGGCACAACCACGAGTTAGATGGGAGTCCTGTGACAGGCTCAGCTGCAAGGGCGCTGGGTAATGTAGTCTTTGTTCTCAGCATCCACGTGCCTAGCTCACCATCAGAGTTCTTAAGTGGAATGGGAGAATAAATATGAGCAGACAGCTAACCTTCTAGGCCTTAGTTTCCTTCTTACAAAATTAAACAGCACGGGGTCAGGTCTCAGCAAGCCTCGGATTTGAATCCCAGCCCTCCTTCTTGCTCGTAGAATAAATGTAGACAAACATCATACCCTGGTTTTCTAGTTGAAAAGTAGGGACGATATCATAACGATGCCAATTTCCTTGGACTGTTGTGAAGATGCCTATAGAGTTCCTGTCACAGAGCCTGCGGCTGATGTCACAGCCTCAGGTGGCTCCCCTCCCTCCTTCCTGACCTCCATTCAAGACAGTGGCAGCTGCTGGCGTATTTCTCATGTCCGCTTGCTACCTGCCTGCTCCCCGCAGCTTGCGAGGTCTGAAGACCAGGAACCAGGCTTGTTTCCATTTTGGCAATCTGAGGAGGTTGCATAGTGCCTGGAGCAGACTAGGGGCTTGCTTGTGCTAATGCGTAAGTGAATGGAAGACCGCTGTCCATGAAGCCAGACCTGACCATCAGGGGTCCTCATATGCTGGCCCTGCATGACAGCCTATACGCCAGGGACTGTGCTAACTTTCTTTTTCTTTTTTAAAACATGACTTACTTGTGGAAACTTTTTTTTTTAAAGATTTTATTTATTTATTTTTAGACAGAAGGGAATGGAGGGAGAAAGAGATGGGGAGAAACACCAATGTGTGGTTGCATCTCACGTGGCCCGCCTAGGGACCTGGCCTGCAACCCAGGCATGTGCCCTGACTGGGAATCGAACCGGTGACCCTTTGGTTCGCAGTCCGCGCTCAATCCACTAAGCTACACCAGCCGGGGCTGTGCTAAGTTAGCTACTATTGCCTCATCATTAGTAAATCTATTATTATGACCATGATTGTCAGGGAAGGTAACTAGGCTACTGAGATAAACCCATGCAGATGGCTAGTGAAGGAGCTGGGCTTTGAACCCAGCGGATTTCGAGATCCACACTCCCTGTCACCAGGTCATACTGACTCTGCTTTGCTGTGGATTGAAGATGCCTCAGTTTAAAGAGAGATTGAATTGGGCTTTTTCATCTTTAATTTTCAAGAAAAAATTATCTCCACATCCTCAGCTATTAGGAGAGTCATTTCATCCAATCTGTCTTCCTTCCTTCCTTCCTTCCTTCCTTCCCTTCTTCCTTTCTCCCTCCCTTCCTCTTTTTCTTCTTTCACAGAATACCACAATTTCCTCCTAATAAATCATTGTAACATGTAAAACTGAGCACAGCATCAGTGGCTGGGAGGGTAGTTGCATGTCTTACATACTAGATTTCCAGTTTCCTTCTGCCAGGGTCCCTTGAACAAGTCCAGGATTTTATGAAACACATTTTAGTTTAGCCCTTCTTGTACAAAGGGGGAAACTGAGGCCAGCGCAGGAAGGGATTTGCTCAAGGCTAGATGCAACGTACAGAAGTGTGCCAAGTGTCCCAGTGTGCACTTCAGTCCTCCATGCTCTGACTCTCCAAGGAGACCATCAGCTGCTTTCAACCAAGTCGCCCAAACTCAAGACTAGGAGGTCACGGTTCAGTTTTTGTAAATTACATTCTTCAGATAACTCAAGCTAAGACATTGATTATTTAAGACGGTTGCTCTTGGGCAAAACAATGTGGCCAATAGTTGAAGTCAGGACATTTGTTGGGATCGGTGCTTGAGAAGCGGATGTGTTTGTTTACTCTATGAATTTGCAAAGTGCCAGCTCCCCAGCAGCGGATAACTTAATGACTCCAATGCAAACCCCAAACTCCAAACTGGCTCAGGAGAGCTGGCGATTATGGAAAATCCTGCTTCATTTAGCCCAAGGATCCGACCACCCGTGAGCTGGAAAACAGACCTCAAAGCAGGAAAGAAACAAAAGTGTCCAAAGCAGAAATGGAAAACACAACCCCCTAACAAGCTGACCCTCAAGATGGACCACAGATGAGCTGAGTCGGGGGTTGTGTTCCCCGGGCGGATTCTCAGCTCCCTGGGCTCTTGTGTCTGGATGGGAATGGGACATGGAGACAAAAGCTGTCTCCTTTCAAAGGCCCCAGGGAATTGGGATCTCAGAAACCTTCGACTACTGTCTTAGATCTGGGGTTGCCAAGTCGATGTCCACCCAGACCAGGCAGGAAATGTAAGTTGGTAGGCGAACTGCGTGTGAGATAATAAAAGGCAGCTGAAGCTCAATCTCGGTGTTGGGGGGCAGTGGGGAGTTGCAGGGAGTTGGGGGGCATGTCTTCATTAAAGAAGGCAGTTGCTGACCCTTGGTTAATTGTTGCCACCTGGAAATGTGGGCTGACAGATGCTCTGATCTGTCAAAAGAATCTAAAAACCTTGATTTTCATGAGCAATCCAACTTTTAAAAAGATTGTCAACTAATGCAAAGTTTCCAAAGGAGTCTGGGAACGCTCTCCGCCCCCTCATGAGTATGACCACTCATGGAGCTTGTGGACTGTCTGTGGTGGTTCCTGATTGAAGACCCTTGGAGTAGGTAGAAGACACCTAATTCAACCCCTTCCTTCTACATATGTGAAACAATGGGCCTCAAAGTTTATCTCAGCTCACACAACGGTGTCAGCAGCAGAGCTGGGGTAACAGCTAAGTCCAGCCTTTCTTTACTTTGCAGGGCGGATTCCGGCACCAGGTCCATTTTCTAGAAGTGAACATCTGTCTGTCCTGAGAACAAGTTAAGCCTCCTGCTTTCCACAGAAAAAAGAAAAATTGTACCCGAGCCCTTAATAATGATGTTATTGTTGCTGACAATGATAATATATAGCAGGTGGAATGTTTTGAGCAGCAAGTAACTGAACATCCTGATTCAAACTGACTTAAACAATATATGACATTCTTATATTTCATAGTCAGATCAGAGAAAGGGCAGTTTCCATGACATAATCAGGAATCTGGACAGTTTCTGTCTTTTTGCCCAGCGAGATCCCTCCCTCCCTCCCACCCTCTGTCCCTTGTTTCCTTTTTCCCTTCCCTCCCCCTCCTCCCCCCTCCTCCCTCTCCTCTTAGTTACAACAAGGCTGCCAATAGTGAGTGAGTCCCTGTGTCCTATTGTTCCATCCAGAAAGAGAGAATTAAAAATCTTGAAACTTCCCTCCTAAGCATTCACTATAAATCTTTCTCTTTCTTCTAGCTGAGTCGACTATCCACCTCTGGCCCAATATCAGTAGACAGAAGAAGCCATGTGTTGATTGGCTGAAATGTATAGCCTAGTCTAGGAGCTGAGATGGGACCCTGTGGTGGTGGGGGAGGCGGGGGGGTCTACTTGAGTTCTCAGAATATCCTCATGATGGGCTGGACCCTGGACCTTTCCCACAAATATCCAGGAGCTTGGTTCTCTGGTTTCCTAGCAAACATAGGGTACAGCAGAGCTTCTGGACTATTAATTGTACCAGATCCCCCAAGGAATTTGATAAAAATGAACATCCTATTCTCCTGTCCCTGGAAGAGCCTGGTTCGATGGGTCAGAGAATCTGCATATTTTATAACCTCCCAGGCGATGTTGATTTTGCAGGTCAAGTGTCACCCTTTCAGGGACTGGCAAACCTGATGTCCCACAACTCAAGAGTACTCTAGAAATGGCCCCCAGCCATCAGGGAAGCGCTTCCGCTCACGAAGGGCAGAGCTTTCATACATACAGCGGCACGGCACGATAGAACCTTCTGTGTTCTAACTTCCTTTGAATTCTTGGAATCAGAACATCCCATCTGAGTTTCCAGTCGTGGTTTGCTGGAATGCGAGGAGGGAACTTTTGGAAAAGAGTGAGGAAGATAAAAGGAATGTCATCGTGTCCTCAGTTTCTACACACAGGCTGAGTCACCCTCAGCACGTGGGTGACGAGATGCTGAATTGGGGGCAGGTCCTGATTGTAATTAGTCAGTATAACCCTCTCTGCGGGGATTTAGCCACTATATGATTTAGGCTACACTTGCGTACATAGAGTTGAATCCCAAGTGAGAGAATTATTTCCTTTTCATGCTCGTTGAATCAACCTGATAACTCAAGGGAGTTCGGTGCTGGGGGTGGCCCTCCTAACTTGCTATATCCCTTTTTCACAAAGAGACAGCAGAGCTTGGGTTCATAGGCTTAAGATTCATATCAATATAATTGTATTAACTTTAATATAATTAAAAGCATCTAGCTATCATTTAATTATATTGTTTTGCTTTCATCATATATCAGACAGGATGCACGCTAGATTGTGTTGACCGAAAAAAACATTCCAGGGACCTAAAACAACAGTCTTCCTTGATATTCATCCGCCGTGTCTATCGTGGGTCTTGGGGACGGGGGAAGGGCTCCAAACGTTGGGGTCACTCAGGAGCAGGCCCGCCGAGCGGCCCCTGTTCCCAAAGTCTCCAGTCCTCTAGGCAGAGAGCAAGGGAGTCTTGAACATGAGCTGTTAAATATTCTGGCATCTACGTGATGCGTGGAATTTCTACTCACTGTCCATTGGCCAGAACCAGTCACACGGCCCCACCAAACACGGGGCGCAGGAAGCGAGAGGCTGGGAGGGGCGAACCGGCCGTCGTTGGTCGAGAGCACGGACACTCACCGCGCGTTGTGGTCGTGTGCCCTGTCTTCCAGCCGCTGTTCTCACATCGCCGTTTTCTTCTCGACTCCTGGGGGGCAGCTTGCCTAGGGGCGCGTGAACACACAGAGCACAGTCACGTGTCCACGCAGAGCTGTAGCGGGGCAGCCTGGCCTTGACCCTGACGTCAGGACCCTTCCTGTCTCCGTGACGTTGAGTGAGTCCGTCACCTTAGCGGCCTTCAGTTTCCTCATCTATAAAGTGGGGTAATAACAACGGCACCCGCTTCCGGGCGTCTGAGCAGTGGAACGGGTTCATATATACCGAGAACGCTGAATGTGGCGCATGGCAGGCGCTGGGTGAACGTGAGCCTTGGTCGAAGAGGGACACAAGCAATTACAATGAAGTACAACGTGTGTCCGCGTGGGGTAGCCCGGTGGGGGGCAGTGCCCAGCAGTGGGAGGTCCTCCAGCCTAAGGCTTCATGAGAAGAAGTTCTCCAGAGGAAGCAGAGGCGGCCGGAGGGAGCATGGGCAGCCAGGTGCGGAAGGGGCAGGTCTTTTCCAGGTAGCGGCAATGGCCAAGGTGCAGGGTCGTGGTGAGCCTCCGCGGACTTCCGCCAGAAATTCCCTTTGTATAGACGCGCCGATGCTTTTCCGTTGGTGCTTCGTGAGCGAGGTTGAGTTCTTGCAGAAGCCCTGGTTCTCCGCAAGGGGCCCGGTCTCGCAGGCAGCCTTTGTTCTGCTCATTGGATGTGAACTCCCTATGGCCCGAGACCAAGTCATTGAGGCCTTGGAACTCTCCTGGCTGGCCTGGGAAGGAAGGCCACCAGTGGATGAGGGCAAATCTTAGAGGATATTTTGGAATCATAGCAACTGAAGAAATCAGGGTTTGGATTACTTTAGCGAGTGAGTGATTTTTCAGAGCACAGAAAGCTAGGGTGTTTGTGTGCATTATGTAGCAGGGGATAGAGACAGCTGGTGAGGAAGGGAGGCAGGAAGAAATCTGCAGGGAATGCTTATAAAAGGCAGAAAATTGCAGAGCTCTGGTGCAGAAGAGCTAGATCATGACCTTGTTAATTTCACACCAATTTCCCTTTCCCAGTTCTCTGGCTTGATTTGCTCACCATGACCCCTCACCCAGGGGCGTGGGTGTAAGAAAACTGCTTTGAGCTCTAGATGTAGCTTCCGAAGCCACCCATCGGAAGCTTTGATGAGGCTGGTGGTGGGTGGTGTTATTTGGCTGACACTGTGGCCACAGGGTTATTCACTGAGCAAACCTGACTTTCTGGAAAGAACATCCACTTGACTGCCAGGCAAGAGCAAAGCACAAAGGTGAGGCACAGTGGACATTTCCCACCCTCTAGGGACCATTAATCAAATAAGCATGGTGCTGATTAATTAACGAAAGCAACATTGGAGGTGGTAATATTTGCACCCCTGCTTAACCCACTCTGCGCCGGGGACTGCAGTAAGCCCTCTCCATAGATGATCTCATTTAATTCCCACGACAACCTTGAAAGGGAAGCATGATTTCAAGAAGGATCCTTTGCTATATCTGATTTGACACAGCTCATTTGAGGGAATAGCCATGGCCAAGTGTAAAATCGTGCTTCTCATTACCAGGAAACGTGTGGTGCCTGCCCCAGACCTCTGTCCTCTTCCTGGCTCTGCTACCCACCTCCTTACTCAAGAAGAACTTTAAGGATTTAATATTTAACTGCTTTGCTCATGTTGCCCACTAAAAATTGTCCTATATGCTGATATTAAAGTCCCTACTTTGAGATGAGGAAACTGAGGCTCAGAGAAGTTGACTTACATGGAGTTCCAAACTGGCAGAGCAGAACTTGCTATTTCTTCCCCTTGAAACATTTTATTTTGACATGACTTCAGACTTGCACAGAAGTAGCAAAGAATCCCTGTATACTCTTGACCCAGTGCCCCAAATGTCAATAATTTGTCACGATTGCATTATCCTTGCCTCTTCTCTTTTAAAAGCCATCTGTGATTCAGTTGCAGATTCGTTGCCCCTTTACCTCTAAATACTTCAGTGTTTATTTCCCCCAAACAAGGATGTCTCTTACATAATCACAGCACAGCCATTACAATCAGGGAGTTGATGTTGGTACAGACATAGCATTACTATCTATTGTTCAGACTTTGTTTCAGTTTCAACTATTGACAGTTGTTTCAATAGTGTCCTTTACAGCAGAACAATAAGAAGAAAAGAAAGGAGGGAGGGAGGGGGAAAGAGGGAGAGAGAGATAGAGACAGAGACAGAGAGAAAAGAAAAAATGCAGAATCACTCAGTGCATTTAATAGCCCTGCCTCCTGAGTCTCTCTTAACCTGAGGAGCCCCTCCATCTTTCTTCGTGTTTCATGAATTTGACAGTGATTGGGTAGAATGTTCATCAATTTGGATTTGCTGCGTGAGATTGATGTTATGTACTTGTAATAGGAGCAGAAGGGAGGCTGTACTTTCTCAGGGCACCCTAGCAGGAGGCGCCTGGCCTCGAGATCCGTCCTAGGATGGGGGTGTTAGCTCTGATCATTTTGGTTGAGGCGCTGTTTCTCCCTTTGTAATTAGTATCTTGTGGGGAAATGCTTTGAAACTCTAAGAAGGTCAGAGCCAGGACTTCAGCCCAGCTGTCTGACTCTAGACCTCATTATCACCCGCTACACTTACCATTTCTCTGTGGAGCTGGCATTTGTTCAGAATATACCAGGCGCGGCGCTGAGTTAAGTGCATTCTTCCTTTCAGCTCTCACAGTGATTCTCAGAGCGACTGAGGCCCCATCTATCACAGTCGGCCCCTCACCTAAATTATCCAGTATGTCCGGGATCCAGATGACTTAGCCACCTCTTGCTAACAGAAATCTGACAAAAGGAGACCCCATTCCCATCCTCTGGTCATGGAGCCCGAACGGGGAGCTGAAATGGCTCTCACAGGTTCCCAAGGAGCAGATGTGCCCAGGAGTATTATCCAAACAAAACCCTGCCAAAGACGGGAACAAATAGGGCCCGAACCCATGTGCGTGCGGCTCCGAAAGCCTTTTTATGAGATTGAATATTCCCCTCACTGGAGACACATTACTATCGAATAATAAACAGCAGAGTCTATGGTGTTGATCTTTAAAGTAAATCCTATTGCTATTAGCTTATCTACCCAACTATTAAAACTAATAAAATAATAAACTTTATGACACAGACACTTAGCTCAATTCAATCCCCCCTTCTAACTGCAATTTTCTCCTTCTGGGACTGTTGGTTTTTCCAGCAATTTCCTGCTTATCACTAAACTATCTGGAACATTTTCATATGTTTGGATGACAATTTTCAGTTGCCCTGGGATGTTTTTATTCTCTCCCCCCCCTTTCTTTCTCTCTCTCTTTTTAAATTGAACTTCATTGTCTCTCTTTACGCCAATCTCTGTTTAACTTTTGCCTGTAGTTCCAGCAGGCAAGAATGTTTCTCGTTATCAGGTTCAAGATCACCTGCCTCTTGGGGTCCATTGTGAACTTGCTAAAGAAAAGAGGAAAAACCACTCTAAATTAACTGGGGGCAGAGGAGGGGGAGACCCAATACTCCTTCAGTCTTCTTTGGGTCTGTGGTCTCTGAAGGCTTGGCAATGTCATGTCACAAGTTTGTGGCAGATCAGGAAAAAAAGAAAAGAAAAGAGAAAACCATCATATAGAGGGGATGCTTCTTACACGGGAGTGGCTGTGTGCAGAGTGAGGGCTTAAGGCAACATGTCCACAGGAGAAACTATCCTCGAGTGTTTCTTAGGCTGCTGCCTCATTACAGAACCAGTATCTGGCCTTGGCTGGTATGGCTCAGTGGATTGAGCAGTGACCTGCGAAGCAAAGAGTCATCAGTTCAATTCCCAGGCAGCGTACATGCCTGGGTTGCAGACCAGGTCCCCGATATGGGGCGTGCAAGAGACAACCGCACATTATTGTTTCTCTCCCTCCCTTTCTCTGAAAATAAATACATAAAATCTTTCAAAATAAAAGGAACCAGTATCTCTTCTCTCTGTGAACTCACCAGAGCCAGTTGTTGGTTTTTTTCCCCAACTACTGAAAATCTCTTTCTGTACTGAGAACCAGAAAAAGGAGTGGACTGTGCTGCAGCACCCAGTGGATGAGAAAATCCACATCCAAGGCCCAGAAGAACAACTCCGGGATGCCCATGTGCCAGGAAGACACTGGCCCTGGGTCTCACTTCTCACCCTCCCCGGGGAGCACATGCTCATATTTTAGTTCTCTTTCCTTCCCTGTCCCTCGTTGTCCAAGAGCACAGAGTTGGGTTTTCTCACGACCGTAGAGACCAGACCATGTCCCTGTACTGAATTCTTTACCACCCAGGGCTCAGCCAGAATCGGACTTCACAGCTTCATCCGAATGATCTTGTTCTGACCTCAGCCTTAAGGCGTCTCCGAGAGGAAGGCAGCTACGGAGGTGAGAGGCTGTTTTTGTGGCTCGGATCTTAGGTTCCATCTTCAGCCAACCGTGTGAGCCGTGTGCTGCCCGGGGTCAGAAAAAGCAGAGTATCGGGTAACCATCGACCGAGGGAATGGCGATTTGATTCATTGCCAAAACCGGGGCCGCTCTTGCACCTTCCTCCTCCTTCTGAACTTTGTGGGTTTGTGTATGTCTGTGTCTGAATGAGGTGAGAACTATGTGATTCAGGCAAGAAGAAAGAGGTGCTTAGGAAGGTTTTTAATTTAGCCCGAGGATGTTCGTACTTTAGAGATGACTTTGCTCCATGCCCTGCCCCCACCCCGAGAATAAAAGAAATGGATACATTCATTTCAGAAAATATGGAACAAGCAGGTCTATCTATCAGTCAGGGGACGGAACTGAAACATAAGCCAACTCTGACTGGCTTAAGCAAAATGTACTGTATTCGATGCGCAGTGTGGATCCGTCAGAATTGGCAGGATTTGCAGAGTGGGGATGAATTGCGGGTGCTGGGGGGTGGGGAGCAGAAGCCAAGGATGGTGTCATGGTAGGAAGGCTCAGGTCAGCACATATGTGTTGTGGTAAATGACCTGGAAATACTCTTTCTAAGTCATTATTCACTAAGTATCATAGAATGAGTGAAATGTACCCTCCAAAAGTCGTATGTTGGCACCCAAACCCCGAATACCTTAGGCAATGATTATATTTGGAGATCGGGCCTTAAAAGTGACAATTAAGTCAGAATGAGGTCGCCAGTGTGGGTCCTCATCCAATCAGACACATAGGGAAAGGAAATTTGGATATGCACAGAGACACCAGGGAGACACATGCGCACAGAGAAATCCATGTGAGGACACGGAGTGAAGACGGCCATCTGCCAGCCCAGGAGAGAGAAGCCAGCCCTATAGGCACCGTGCTTTTGAACTTCCGGCCTCCAGAAGTGTGAGAACATAAACGTCTCTTGTCTAAGCCACCCAGCCTGTGGTATTTTTGTTATGGTAACCCTGGCAAACTGATACCCAGAGGATGCAAAGCCTTGGGAGCGCACCGACAATTGGCTGGACTGATGTCACATGACTCTTCCCTGGTTGGATCTCCTGGCTTCTGTAGAGAAAGGTGATCAGCTGGAATTACCTGGCCAGAACGCAGAACAAGGCAGAGATAATCCTTCAAAATAAAATGTGGAAGCAGAGCAGACACATTTTAAAATTTTTTAGTTATTTATTTTTAGAGAGAGTGGAAGAGAAGGAGGAAGAAAGGGAGAAAAACATTGATATGAGAGAGAAACATTGATCAGCTGCCTCTCCTATGTGCCCTGGCTGGGAACTGATCCCGCAAACCAGGCACATGCCCTGACTGGGAATCGAACCGGCGGCCTTTCACTTTGTGTGTTGACACCACCCCCCTGAGCCACACCGGTCAGGGCTGGGGCAGACACTTACTGATGCCTGTGGTGATTGGGCTCCATGTCGGCCCACAGTGAGCTGTGACCTGCACCTCCTTATGGTCACACCCTGTGTACCCCCTTGCATACTCTACCACACCTGGTCTGGGTGACCAATAGATTATACCAGAAGCAATTGTGCTGGCTTCCGAGTTCAGTCATAGAAAGCATTGCACTCCTTCGTTGGTCTCCTGACTCTCTCGCTCTACAGCAAGTAGCTGTCATGCCGTGAGAACGCTCAAGCAGCATGTGGAGAGGCCCTCTGTGGGGAGTAGCTGAGACTTCCTGCAACAGCTTGCCAATAACCATGTGAATGACCCTCCTGGGAGACAGGTCGTCCAGTCCCAGTCCGGCCTTCAGATGAGACCAGAGCCCCAGCCAATACCCGGAAGGCAAACTAGTGAGAGACCCTCAGCCGGAGCCACCCAGCTGAGCTCCTCCCAGATGCATAAAACTGTGAAGCAAAATAAATGGTTATTGTTGCTTTAGGTAGCTGAGCTTTGGAATAAGTTGTTATTTTGTTACGGGCACCTGGAACAGGGTCCCACACACCTGACTGTTGCCACAGCTCTTACTGTGCCTGGGGAGGTATGTCCTTCCCAGCTCCCTCACCCCGAGGATGGCCTGCCCCAGATTTGACTGAATCACGGGTACAAAGGTCCGTACCCTCCTCCCTCATCTCAGAGAAGGGCCAACTCTGAGGTTCAATTTACACTCCAGAACACCCCACACAATCCTGCTGAGGCTACGCCACATTTGGAAACATCTTTGGTCTTTCTTCCCTTCCCTACCTTGCTTCCCTCCCACCCTTATGGGTTGAGAGACACCCTGGGTACATAACTTGTGCAAGAATTCCCATCCCAGGTTCTGTGTCTAGGAAAACTGACCTCCAATGGAACGCATCTAGAAAGGAACGGGGGACACCGAGCGGTCAAAAACCTACGACTAATGCGGTCCATCCCTTCCTGGCTCAACTTGAGGTTTTTTGACATGTACAAGTTATGATGTAAACACCTGTGCACAAACAGACTAGTATGCCTTCTGCCTGAAGGGACGGAATCCGTATCTTGTCATTTAGCTGGACTGGCGGGCATGCTTCCTGAATCGTGCCGAGTCTCCTTCTATTTCAACAGCTTGCAAACTACGAAACGGTAAATTTCATCACTAGCATATACCACGGGGGGGGAGGGAGGAGGCATGAAAGAGAGAATAAAGAGAAACACAATTACTTAAGATATATAAATATCTATCTGATACAAAAAATATAACTGGTTTCAGTAATGATCCTTGAAGTTGTGGCTGACATTCACTACTCCTGAAGTACCCACTCCACATTCTCTGGGTGAGGGGGTTGGAGCCGAACCTATGTTTCTCAGGGAATTAAGCCTTGCTTTCCTTGCATATAGGACATCATCTTAGTTTTTTTTTTATGAACTCTGTTCCCTGGACCTGGCCGCGTAGGGCTTGGAGACACTTGGGACATCCCTAGAGTTTCATTCATACTTCTCGCTCATGCTGGGAACCAGAATGTCTGTCTTCCTGTGGTCAAAAGAAATTTCTATTTTCCTGTGGTACGGAGGGTCACCGTTTCAGCCTGCCAGCCCTAGAGCCCTCTCTTCATCATGGGGACAGGATGAGTGTCCAAAGCCAGAGGCAGGCTCACCTCCCAGTTCGGCGAACTCCCAGCTGGGCTCTCTCCCGTCACACGGAAAGGTGCAGAAGCAGAGACGTCAATATCAACAGGCCCAAGGTCTCCCGATGGCAGAGTTTAGACTCGAACCCACACCCACCGGCCCCCAGAGCCTGAGGCCTGAGCAGCTGCCACCACTTTAGGGAGGGCGAAGCCACTTGCACGTTCCACGGCCCTTTGCACGCCCCATGTCTTTGCAGAGAAACGGCACCAGGGTGGGCGGCAGTGTGGCGTGGCGGAACGGCAGTCAGGGCTCAACTCCCAGCTCAAGGGGATTCAATCTGCTTATTCATTCAGTTCATTAAACATTTTTCAGTGAGTCCCCTCCACACGGCAGGCACTGTCCTCAGCGCTGCAAGTAGAGTGTCCCTCCTAAGCCGGGTCCGCCGTTTTCCCTCTGCGCTGTGTGGCCCCGGGCAAGTTGTTCCGCTTCCCTGAGCCTGGCTTTCCTGACCTACAACATGTGGCTGTTCACACCTCCCAGGCGAGAAGTCAGTGTGTCCCGTCACCGGGAACATGGGAGCACGACCACATGATCTTGCTACGAGGATTGGACGTACACGGATCCATTCGTTCAACGAAGAGTTTCTAAGCACCTGCTGTGTGCCAGCGATGGAACTAAGCTTGGAGAACATATCAATGAACAGAGCAAGTACAGTTGACCCTGGAACGAGGCAGGGGTGGGGGCGCCGGACCCCCGGGCACAGGTGAAAATCCAAGTATAACATTCGATTCCCCCCAAACTTAACTGCTGTTGACCAAGAAGCCTTACTAACAATATAAAGTCAAGTAAGATATAGTTTGTGTTAATGTAGTAGATACTGTATTCTCACAATAAAGGGCGTTAGAGAAAAAATCACAAGGAAGCGGAAAATGCATCTGTGGCACTTGTGGAAACAGACCCGTGTGTAAGTGGCCCGGGCAGGTCAGCCTGTGTAAGCACGTGTGCGGCCCTTACACTAGGTGACGTAGACATTAAGCGAAACGCCACACGTGTGTTTAGGGTTGGTAATAAATCCACAACCAACTACAGGTCAGTTCTTCCTTTGCCGTTGCTGTTGCCGTTGCCAGTAGCATCCTTCTGAAAGGTCTCCGGAGTTCAGAGGGCTTAAAATGCAGCTTTTGTTTCTTTATGGAGTCCCGACAAGGAGAGGAGACCTGGAGCAGCAAGGACAGGGAAGAGTTAAAAGTGAACGGCCACGAACGCGTCTGCTGCCATGTTGGCCGGAGTCTCGCTGTCACTTTGCCATGACTCCAGGTTTATGGAAAAAAAATAAGCCCTACAGAGAGGAAGAGAGGAAGTCGTTTTTCCTACAGCACAGCTGAAAATCCCATCGCTCCGTGGAATTTTTTTCCCCCTTTAATGTGCACAGTTTTTGGATGGATTTTGCTCCTTTGTTGGCTTTCTTGAGCCGTTTTATCGTAAGGTAAAATTTATGGATCCCCAAACCGAACGCAAGTGGCCGAGGACTAACTCTTCGGTGCCGCGGTTCCCGCAGAAGCTCCCAGCATGGTGGCTGGTGTCGCAGTGGATGCTGGACCGAGGTTGGCGAGATGCTTTTTGGGGGCCTGGAGACGTCAGGTCCATCTTAACTTTCTGGAAGTTCTGTCCTGTTCACTCATCTGGCTTTCAGAAGAAAGGGGTGTCCGTCTGTCTCTCCGTGTCAGTGAGTCTGGTTTTGATCTGCCAGGAGAAAAACACATCAGGGGCCTTGAGTAATTAATGTTGCAGGAGCACCTGTTGGATGTAAGTCATCGCGTTGGTGGTGTCTTGCATGTCAGATCCCTGAGATAGCTAAGGAACAAGGAGGCGAGGGCCTCACGTTCATGGCCCCCTCCCACGAGAAGAGGTTATGAATTTATTCGACTTTGACCCCTAATGCGTTTCCACGGGGATCATCTGAGTAGTGGCTGAAGGTCTCTGGTTTCCGCTGCGATGGGTCTGTCTTCTTGCTGGCTGGTGGTTTTGTCGTTAACCTGATGAATGGGCTCGGTGTAGCATTCTTCAGTCCGCGGGGTTCTCACAGCCACCCTGCTGACCCCGTCATGTTACAATACAGAATCCCCGCAGTTGGGGTTAGCGAGGAGACGCGTTAAATGGGAAAAATGTTTCTTTTTCCTCTGGTCAAGTCATTTTGGATGCAGGGAACACAAAAACTCGTGTTCCAGCTTGAAACCTGCTCAAGAAAGTAAATTTCTTTCTCGGTACAACGATTACAACTGCTTTGCTACAAGGAAGTTATAAGTCACCAGTTTCTTACTAGTGCGTCTTGCAGATCATGGTAACCTCAAGAACACTATAGGTATATTTATTGAGTAGCTATTGAATAAATGGGAAAAATAAATGAAAGGGAAAAGAACAGATGATGATAGATGTGTAGTCGATACTCTGCAAATATTGATGAATAAATAAAGACAGGCATAAACAAGAAAATAAGTGAATGAATGAAGGAAAGTCCTTCCTAGGATGAAATAACATAAATGCCTAAGGCGGACTGTGTGGGAGACTTGCAAGGTGTCTTCTTGTGAATATGGGTTTCCTTTCTCTCTGCCCACCTTTGTTCAGTGTGACTCATCCCTTCCGAGTACCATTGTCTGGACCAGGAGTGGCACATAGCCCAAGGGGACAAATCAAAATACCTTTCCTAGGAAAGACAGAGCTGGAGAGGGGAGAGAGAGAGAGAGAAAGGCCCAGAGGAGAGAAACTGGAGAAAGAGAAATTCCTGGATTCCTGAGATTCTTCTAGTTCCTAGATATAACCCTGAATTTTTAGAATTGCCCCAACATTTCCCCTCAAGTTAACACAAACTGATCTGTGTCCTTACAGCCCACACACTCTTAACGCAGATGCGCAGCGAGAAGATGCTCCAGCCTCCCGCCCTTCGCGCAGGACGGGAGCTGGATCTCTCAGCATCCCCGCTACTGCTTGCACTTCCCTTCCTGCTTCTTCATCCCTTGGGCTTTAAAGATTTTAAAAGAGAGAGAGAGAGAAAGAAATAGAAGAAAGACAAATGAAACACCTCTCCCCTCATCACTTTAAGCTGGTGGCGGGGAGGCGGGGGTTGTTATTTGATTTGGTTTCCATTCAATGCTGAGGTTTGTCCTCCCTGCTTTTAGCGAGGGTTTCGGTTGCTTTATCTTGGCGTTGGGCTGCTCCCGAGGACTGAAGGGTGTCCAGGGCAGGCCTGTGGTATTTGTATTGGCTGCGAGAGCCGCTGGGCTAGTGGCAGGGCCTGACCTCAGCCTTCGGTGCACCAGGAGTCTCCTTTCTGGGGTGCCTCAGCCGGGGAAAGAAGAAAACATGATGCACCCCCTGTCCGGTGTCGGTCACGCCTGGTGCGAGTCTCCCAGGAGTGACCTGTTTTGGAGGGCCACCACTCGGGACATGGGAAACGTTGTTTCTCCTCTCCTCTCTTCTCCTCTCTCCAGCGAGGAAGGCTGGTGGTTTTGGCTGCGTCCGTGGAAAAACAAATACCCTTCCACAAATAAGTTCTTCTCACAGCCTTGAATTAGTGTTGGCAAAAACACCTCCAAGTGGGGATTCCACAGAGGTGCAAGCCAACCACACCTTTGAAGAGAGAGGGCCTGGAAGCGGTGGGCTGGATGGGTGGGGCAGAGCAGCTAGAGGTCAAGGGGACACTGAGTGTCTCTTCATGGAAATTTTGTCCACACCAAGAACTCGGAGGGCCCGGGAGGCCCAGGTGCCTTGGCTCCTCTCTCTGCATCAGGCTGCCTACTCTGATGTCCGCCGGTTTCCTAGGTGTTGGCAAAGGCGTCTGGGAATCCCGACAGCAGCCAATCCAGGGCTGCCTGGGGCAAGCACAGTGAGAACAACAAGAAGGAAATTTCTTCTGCAAATGATCTCACTGACCATGGGCATTCCACGTCAGGGAACGTTTAAAAGAATGGCACTTTGGTGGCATCTCTCTCTTTAGCTCCCCGCCTCGCCCCCACATGCTTTTATTTTTTAAAACATCCCTAAAAAGTCACCCTTTCTCTGCGTCACTTTCACCCTTTGCCACCCGGTCCCCTCCGGCTGGTCTTTTCCTCCCCTGGCCCGCACCCATCTGGGCCTGCCAGTCCGAGGGCTGGGGCATGACATATTTGTGCCGGGCGCAAACACTGCTCACCATTAAGAGCTCCATGTAATGAGAAACAGAGCCACGGAGGGGAAGCTTCAAAGTGGTTAACGGAAGGAAGTGCCTGGAACGAAATCCGACTCGATGTCCCAATTAATACGTCCCCTAATTCTATTTCCTGCCCTTGCGGGCTAGCCGCCGCCTCCCTCTAATTTCTGTGGGAGACGGGGACTCGGCTGATGGGGAGGAAGGAACCTGGAAATGGGGTGGCTTCACGGATGACTTGATACGCAGGCAATGGGCATATTAGGACAAATTAGAGAATTAAGGAGGAGGAAAAAAAAGAGACAACGAGAGTCAGAGGAAATGTCATCCCAAGTAATAGTATTAATGGAGACTGGGCTGCTGGCGAGCGCAGCGGCCGCGATGGAGAGCTGAGCACTGCGGCCAGATCATCTTTTATTGCAGCCTGGGGGACAGGCGCTGGATGCAGGCAGACCCTTTCCTCGCCGCTCGGGGGCCTCGGGAGAAAACTGGTCGGGGGTGGTTCGGGAAGAGACAGGGCAGGTCCAAATCTCGGCTACGAGCTGTTGAAGGTCCACGGAGGCTTCGGATGGAAACTAAGTGACCAGGGAGACTTTAGCCCTGGAAAAGTCAGGTTAGGATGAGTGGCAGGCGCCAAGAGTGTTAAAAGCTTTTTGAAATGACTCTCTGTCATCAGCTGGAAGTTCCACCCTTCAACCACTTTTTGCAGTGGAGCAGTGCCCTCTCTGAGTCGTCCGGCCGGAGGCCGGGCTTGCGGTGGAGGAAGCAGGCCGTTTCCATGGCAGTGGGCCGCGAGCCTATTGGATGCATGGGACACCCCAAGGGAAGTGGTAACCGGAAGACTCTTATCTTCTTTGCCAGGACAATTAGAACAATCATTGGGTCGGTCCCTCTGACTGCAGTCTCTCCATCTCCTAGTCTGTTAGGCCACCTTGTACACACCTGCCTAGTGATCTTTCTCAAATGCAGAGCCCATGCATCCCCCGCCCCCCTGGAGCATCAGGTGGGTGTCCTAGTAACAGGTGTCTATGTGATGAGTCCGGCCACCGGGGCATGGCATTCAAGGCCTCTCACACTGGACGGGCTTTCTCTGGAGTCTTGTCATCCTGCTTTCTCCTCTTAGGCCTCCACCCACCCTCGCTGTTTCCTTCTACACAGCTTTGCAGGGGCTGTGCCTTCCCCCAGCTTCGCCCCGCCTCCATGCCCATCCATTAAGTCAACATGTAAATGGCTCCTCCTCGCTGAATCTTTCCAGGTATCTAAGGCACCTCTCCGTGTTCCTGTGGGCCTCTCTTTGAATCTCTATATTGCCATCATTTGCTTGTCCGTCTGGCTTTCCTAAGAGAATGTCTTCCAGGAGACACACAGAGGACAAGACGAGTGGTATAAATTCTCCCCATTCCCGTGGCCGACACAACCTAGGGGCTCAGCAAGTGGGGATGGAAAGAAAGAAAGAGAAGAGAAAAGAACGGAGAAAGTAACAGATAGAAGCCAGAGGCTGCAGAAGGAACAGTAACATCTTGAGCTGCATTGTTCACGGCATAATTTTATCCTCATGCCACAAAGACATCCAGCTGGACATGACATCAAATTCAGTTTCCTTTAGAACTTGTTCAATTCGGGGAAATCGGCCAGGCGACCCCATGTAGCTGGGGATTAGGAGCCGACCCATTGGAGGCCTGAGTTCCGATCCTCCTGCAATCACTCACTCTCTGGACCTCAGTTTCCTCCTCCCAGTACGGCAGAAAAAGTGGCCAGAAGGATCCAACAAGGCGAATTACTTAACGTGCTTCGCCCAGTGCCTGGTGTGTAATAAGTGATCAATAAGATTGAATATACATGAGAGTTGAGTCAGGGACCTCGACCATCCTTGCAGACCACCTGTACTTCCCTCTTCCTCCTCTTCCTTGCTCCTTCTGCCCAGGTTCCCCCACCCTACCCGAGCTGGAACTGCTCACACGCCTTGCGGCCAGAATAGACGAGCCAGGGAGTAGCCCCGCCATTCGTGCCAACAGCCACTGGCATCTTGGTTCCTGGGGAGCAATGTCATTCTGTGGCTTGGTTCCCTAAAGGATGTCATGCCTGCCACAAACAAACCCAGACAAAAACCCCCTGGTTGCATCATTCACTTGGGAGGGGAAGCAACAGCAAAAAAATGTGCAGGCCTGTGATTTGATGCCTTGCTCTTTCCTACGTGGCTTGGCTGCCCGTGGGGCACCTGGAGGAACTGCTGAGACCACGCTGGGGGTTCTTTTCCATCAAGATAAATCTCCATATAATCCAGATGCCTGTCTGCATATCCCCAGCATCTGGCGTTCTGGCCTGGGCCAGAAGTCACCGCTCCCTGGCCGGACAGGCCCTGTTGACATAAATGTTGATTCAGTGGCCAAAGTAATCTGCGTCGGAATTTCTCCTTGTGAAATCACCGCTGACAAGGAGGATGACCCTGAGGTCCGTGGAGGAGGGCATCTGAGAGTTGGCCAAGGCCTCGCCCAAGTCCTTCTCCGAAGCGCCGAACTGGTGTCAGTGGCCTGAAGAACTGGCTCGCAACAAGGCCTTGTTGGCTTTGAGCAGCCTACGGGTGTGTTGGAGGCCTGTATGTTTCACTGCTGACAAACTCGGAGCAGAGACCGGAGAATGTTCCTTGTTTCAATAGCTCACGACATTTGCAGAATTGTTCTTTCTTCTTATCCTCAACTTCTCCTCACCTGTTCGAAGCAGGTTCATATCCATTATTTCTTGTAGGTCCTTCCTTGGAGTTTGAGAAGAGGGCGTCATTAGCTCTATTTGATTGATGAATGAAAGGCACAGAAAGGTCCAAGGCCAAGTGCCATGGATGCATGATGTTTTCCTCGGATCCATTTCAGGGCTGAAAGTCTTATTTCTCTCAGCTTCTAGAAGTTCTGCCAACCGAATGCCTATAGTTCCCTGCCCACTCTGGGCGTGGCACTCAACGGCCGAGCACTATCTTGCTCAAGACCATGACTTCTCCCAAGGACAGCCTGTGTGCAAAGACTGGCCCCTTGGCTCCAGTAGAATGGCCATCCCCTCTTCAGAACTCCCATGTGGTCAGAGTCCATCAGAGCACAGCCTCTTCCGCCACGCAAGCCTGATTTCTTACCTTGCCTTCCATCCACAACGAATGTCTTCATCCCAGTGTCTGCTTCAGGGAACTTGCACGGCCAAGGTCACACAGGATGAAAGGGACCAAGGTGAGGCTGGAACTTAAGTGCCAAGACTTTTGCTCACTCAGAACATCCTTGATCAGTTTCCAGGAACTTACCAGGTGCCAGGCACGGCCAGGAGCTGGTGATGAAGTGATTAACATGATCGCACAGGGTCTCTTCCCTTATGGGACCCTGTCTGGAAGAACCTCCGACATTGAATTTACAGTTACTTACAAGGTGATGAGTTTTAAGAAGGTCGGGTGCTGGATGCATGGAAACTAAGTGACGGTAAATGACACACTCCCTAGGGGATCATGCCAAGCCTCCTGGGGACAGCAATGGCTCCATTAGGACCAAAAGAGGTTGAGGACATGCCAGGCAGGCAAAGGACATCTCGTTTAAAGAGCTAGGTAGTGGAGGGGCATGGCCCCGCAGTGGGATGCGCAGGGATTCTGGGAGAAGGGGGAGCATGGCAATATAGGAGCCCGGGCCACATGCACAGCTTGGATCAGCAGGAAACCTCTGGAGTCTCCGAGGGACGTGGCCTCCAAGGGCACCCACCAAGGAGGCTGCTGTCTTTGAACACACCTGCCGCTCCATCCCCACTTTGAATCTGGGCTGGGCTTGGGACTGGCCGTGGCCAGTGGAACACAGCAGAAGCGTTGCCGTGCCAGTTCGTGGCCAGGCCTTAAGAAGGCCAGTGATCTCCATTTTCACTCTGGCTTCCCGTCATAAGGAAACACACTCCTGCTGAATGAGGAGATGCCAAGTGGAGAGTGAGCAGCCACCTGCAGAGACCCCACATGTGGGAAGACATCTCCCTGGACTTTCCAGCTCAACCTGACCACCAGGCAGACGCAGTGAAGGAACCCAGCCAACGCCACGTGGTGTGGGGGAACCACCTGATGAGGGCCTCCCTGGATTCTTGACCCACAGGATGGTGAGAATTAATACATTATTGTCGTCCTTAGCCTTGACATTTTAAGCTGGTTTGTTCTGCAACAGAAACTAACTGAAACGCTCTCCCTTGGGAAAAAATCCCAGATACACCCCCACCTCCAACAGCTCATAGGTACGGAGCATCAAAATGCACCAGGCTTTGGGATGTAGGCTTTTCACAGCGGCTCCTTGGAGACACTACCAGTTTGGTTCCAACTGCCACAAAATTTGATATTTTTAACTTGTAGGAAGGAGGGAGAAAGTGAGGGAGAGAAACACTGATTAGTTGCTTTTTGTAGGTGCCCCAACAGAGGACCAAACCTGCCCATGTGCCCCGACAGAAAATCGAACAGGTGACCTTTCAGTTAGTGGGACGACGCCCAGCCCACTGACCCAGACTGGCCAGCACACGGGTCGTCATGCTTGTCCTGATGGAGAGTCTTGCCTTTAATTTGTAAAGAATGCAACATCTGTGAAGTGCGATAAGTGAGGTATGCCTGTACTTGATTTTAGTTAAATCTCACCAAAAACCCACTGACGCAAACATTTATGTTTCTGTCACAGATGAGAATAACAGAGGTGCAGAGTGAGTGTGACATGCCCGATTTGCATGGCTAGTAAATTGGTGGAACAGGGACTTGAACTCAGGCAGCACAGCCCTGGCGCCTGCTCTCTCTGTCACTGTATTGACTGTGCTTGCACAGGCCTGGGGTCGACAAGACCTGGTCAGAACGCCTGGATCTACAGAAAGATTCATTTGTTGCTGCAGGCAGCACTGAGCGAAGACTCACATTTTGAGACAGTCATCACTACATCTCAGGCACTTCCATGGCAAGCTGAGGATTTAATGAATATGCTGGTTGTTGATTTCTTGACTATACCTGAAAACAGATACGTAATTGTAAAATGCGCCTGTCAGTTGCCTCCTAAAATCATGCCATGTGCTGCTGCAGCATGGGCGCCACTTCGCAGGCCTGGGGGGCGGCGGTCCAGATGGTCAGATTTACCTTGGCGAGGGCTAAGGCCAGGGCAAGGGAGAGGGTCTCAGGCATGGGTCCCACCACATTGGCCAACTGTCACCTGGTAGACAAAGGTGCTGACTAGGACCTTGTCCCCCACCTGGCCCCGCCTCCCTCTGTGGGTGGGAAGGAAGCTGGGGGCTTCTCCCACTTCATTCTGGGATGGGGGAGTTCACATCAGACTGAAAGTCTGGCTTGGGAGGAAGGCACTAGGCAGAAGGGGCAAACAAGGAAAGAAGAGAGAGTTCAAGTCCGCCAACTGGCCTGCGGGAGGTTTCTCTCGATCTTTCCTTCTAGGGCACTTCGGCACTTTACGTGTCCCTGGTCTGAGGCTTGGCTGCAGGGAGATGGAGAAGGTCCAGCTTGAGATCGGTGCGCAGTGCTCAGGTAACTGTAGCTGGAGAACGAGGCTGCTGGGAGGGTTGTTTCACTCCCTTCCTCTCTGGCTGGGGTACTGGCATGTGGCGTGACGCCCCTGAGCCGGCTTGGATGGAGTGAAATGAGCACTGGATTGAAAGAATCGTCGTGCCTAATAATCAGAGAGATAGGAAGAGGCCCAGGGCAGCATCACCATGCGTGTATATGGGAACCAAAGATCCTTCTGGCCTCGTCACTTCCGTACAAGAAAGGAGTTCGGAGAAGTTTACCAATGACGATGACGATATACATGATGAGAATGAAGAGGATAGCTAACATTTATTGCATGCACTCTTGCTAAGTGCCATGCAGTGTGCTAACTTCTTCACGTGGATTATTTGATACAATGAAGGAGATAGTATTGCTGTCTCCATTGTAATGAGGAGGAGAGAGATGGAGAGAAGAGCAGTGTCATGTCGAATGTCACAGTTCAAGCCCAGTGGTAGACTTAGGAGCCAGAAACTACAAACCAAAATATTAGACGGAAGGCTCCTCTTCTGTTATGTCCTCTGCATAGTCTGTATGTTTTCATAGCATTATCTGCTGCATAAAACATGACAGGAAGAGAGGGCTGTGTCAGAAACGCATCAAATTGTTTATAACACCCGCGTTTGGGTGGCTTTAGAATCATTTCGCTTGCGAGAGCCACCTTTTCCCTCCTTCTAGTCATCAGGTGTTGTCAATGTATGGCTAGAATGTACAAGCTCTTTCCAGAAAAATCTTGAATTTTCTTAACATTAAATATGAAGGAGCTATTGCAGCACCGATTCAGGCAATGCAGAAAGATGTGTTCTCTGCAGTTGAGTTCTGTGGCCAAATCAAAGAATAAAGACCAAGGGTTCACATACTTTTTTTATCCGTACCCTTTAAAAAAACTTTTTATCATCCTTCTTTTACATGTTATTCCTTGCAACCAGCAAGAGCCCCATGCAGCATTTCTTATGATAACATAGAATATTCTCTCCAAAATTCTAACGTGCTCCAGATATGCTTGGTTGAGCAGGAAATATTCCCTCTTGTCTCTTTTGGCATTCTAATCCTACGGTCTTTTGCCAAAGAGCTAGTGACAAAACAATAGTCTTTGTGAGCCCTTAGTGGTGACACTGTATTCTATCCTTTGCTTAAGTATGCGCCCTTTGTTATGGAGAATTAGTATTTTCTTGACTAAAGAGGGAGCCATCCATTTATGTAAAAACATTCATACAGGCAGCTGTGAGAGTGAAAGGAGAAAGAAAACTTCAAGTAAAAATAATAATGCCTAATAATAATAACAATAATAATGATAATAGTAGAAACAGTTATCGCTGCCATTAAGGGTGACATTCCCTGAGTGCCTCCACTCTTGATGATCCCCACGTCAACCATCTGAGATACGTCTGCTCTCTGCCCATTCTACAGAAGAGGAAACTAAGGCTTGAAGAGATTAAGTCACTTGCTCTAGCTGTGACCCTGAATTAGTGGCTATAAGATGCGACATGCCTCAAGTCCCTTCCTGTCTCTGGACTTTCAAGGTCCATTCTGTAAACTGAGGGCATTGGACCAGATTGACGGTGGTTTAGGGATTTTATTTACTTTTTAATCATGGATTCTTCTTTCAAATGAACCTGGTTCAAAAGCCTGGTGAAGGGTATGGATTCAGTCACGCTAACAGAGCCAACACTGGCTTCCCTGAGACCCCTCCTGGCAACTTCCAGGATTCTATAACCAGAGGGACAAGAACTTCCTTCAAGTCACTGCATATCTTTGTTGTCTGATGTTTCTGAGAATCCAGTCCCTGGAGCCCTCAGAGGCTCTGTGGATGGCTTCAAGTGTCCTTGGTGCTGCTGCTGCGTGCGTGAGCAAAGGTCCTTGACTGCAGACTTCTCCCACCATGCAGTCCCCCAACACTCTGGGTCCCATCTGCATACCTAGCCTGACGTTGAATGTATGGGACAGAAGGAGACAAGAGGTAGCCTTTCCACTATCTCAGATTTTGTATCTTTGGGGGAAAAGGGAGTGGGGAGGTGGAGACAAGTTCATGGGCAAATTACAAGGCCGAGTGATTAGCATTTTAACAGGAATGAACACATAACACTGAGAAAAGGGGCTTTTCATTCAGAGCTGGTGGTTAGGAAGGCTTTCAGGAAGGAGGAGATGGAAATCAGGAAGAGCTAAGGTGGAGGGTGGTGCATAGGGCAAGAAAGACATTTCAGGCAGAGGGAGACCCTTGCACAAGGTGACAGAAGACGGAGGCATCAAGGGCTGTTTGCTCTATAATGTGACTGGGACTGCAGACAAGAGTCAGGGTGCTGGCGACTGACCGCATCTCTTTTATGACCCCTCCAACGCCATATCTCTAGTCTTAGGCACAGTGAGGAGTACAGGTTGGGAGGTGGATGTTTGGCACTTCCTTGGCTCTTGATTGAATACATTGCAAGAACCCATGAATAATTAATTACCTTTTCCACAAGGCAGGGCTCTTGCCCTCTTGTTAATAAAAACAAGAAACAGGAAATGGCTACCCACCCTCACTGCAACCTGGACATTTTCAGATGGAGGAAATAAGACGAAGTGGCTGGAGCAGGGAAGTCGGGAAAGCATGGTGTGTTTCATTGTTATGGAATTGCTGTTTCATTGCCTACTGGGGAGGAAGCTGGCCCGAACCCCTCAAACCTGCTCCCGCCCACGGCTCTGCCCGGGTGTCAGATTCTTTCCGCTGCCTCCGCAACTCGCCTGTTCACAAGGTAGTTTTCTGTGTTCCTCTCTCTGGTGACACATCATTACTGAAAAATAGGTCTCGAGGCTCAGGGTGTGAAGCCACAGAGGCAAGGGTATGAAAAGCGATTGCCCAAAGCGTGCCTCGTAAAAACGCAGCCCTGCTGTCTGAGGCTAGAGCCCTGCCTGGGAAGCCCCCCAGGGTGTGACCGGGTGACTGACCCCAGAGGGCTGGACCCCGGGGGGTCAGCGCAAGCTCACACTTGGGTGTCCAAGGGAACCAGCCTGCCCCAATCTCTGCATTGTCTGATATTCATATTATCACACCAGCTTTCTTTTGGCTTAGGATTTCTTTTTCTCAGTCTTTCATTTTCAACTTTTGTGTTAATTTATGCATGTCTCAGAAAAAGTATACAGCTTTTTTTTACAAAAATGTTTTAACTGAAGGGTATAATCCCATTGGGATGAATGTAATTACCAACCAGTGTGAACTTCATCTCCTGAGTCTAAGATTTCAACTGATCCTGTATTCACGTTTTTTTCTTTTTTGGTCTTTGCTCCTTTTTTCTCTTTTTCTTTTTTTGTATTAGATCGATTCGATTTTCTCTACCTCCTACTCCCCACCCCCCTTTTCCTGGCCTGGCTTATAGAAAAATGTTCTATTTCTTTAAATGTGTACATTAAATTCTTACTGTGCTTATGATTAATCACTGTAATCAATACAATAATTTATCTAGCTTCCTCCTGAACAAATGGAGCCCTCAGAATAATTAACCTCCAACCTTTTCTCCTCTCCAGCATTCACATTACTATTGAGCAATCCAGGTTCGAGTCCCAAGTCTAGCCCCTTCCCTCTGGGTTAAGCATCTAAGTAGCTTCAGCTCCCTGGTTGTCAGAGGCTTCAGCTGGAAAAGGTGGGAATCAGATCTTCCCTAGAGGCTTGCTGGATGGCCAGAAACCAGCTATGGGAGGTAAAACTGTTTCCTCTGTGGGTTGGTCCCCACATCTCCTAGAAGTTGGGGAAGTCAGAGAATCCTTTGCTTCTCCTGTCCGGTCCCCTCTTTATTGACCTGCCTTTAGATATGATCTTTATTACAATCTGGGTCTGTTGGAGTTTGCTCAGGGTCAAGGTGATGGAGTCAGACAGACGCATTGAGAGGTAACTCAGCCCGTGCACAGAGGTGCTGCCGCCTTCTCCCCCTGTCCCCCTCCTTTTTCCTGCCTCCTATGCCCTTCTGTTTCCCTTCTTGTCTTTGCTTTTCTGTTTCCATTTCTGTCCTTTCTCTCTCTCTCTCCTCATCACTTCTCCGTCCATCGCTCTGACTCTCTCTCCTCACTCCGGCCCCTCTCTCCCATCCACCCTTTTGAACCTAACCTTTGAACCTAACAGAGACTCTTCCTCTCTCGGCCTGCATCCCCTTCCCTCCTGCCTCCCTCTGTCTCTGCATCCACTGCTGTGTCCTGCGTGTCCCCCCCACCAACCCTTGGCCTCCTCCCTCTGGCCCTCTGCTCCATTTCTCTGCCTCTCACCCCCATCACCCCCTCCATCTCTGTCTCTTTCTCCCTCTCTGTCTCACCGCACACTGTTCGCACATCAAGCGCAGCCCCAGCCCGGGGTCTCGGGGCTCCAGGAAGCCAGCCAGAGACTGTGCAGGCTGCGCCATAACTCAGGAACTCCAATCATTTCATTAAGCAGGAATGGTGCTCCCATTACCCGATAGCGCAGCACGTCTGTTTCTTCCCCACCGGGGCCCCTCCCCGCCGCAAAGCCCCTCGCCACTTCCTGCTCCACGCAGCCACACAAGGCCTCATTCTAATCCTCTGACTTGTCTGTTTAGTGTCTTTGGAGAAGGGAAAGGAGCAGAAAAGTAGCTTGTCTTTTATTTTTATTTGCCTATTTTTCCTTCCTCCAGATAGCCCCCTGGGGCACTGGGCCTAGAACACAGCAACAAATATTTACTAATTCCATTAACAGAAGAGGTTTTTTTTTTTTCCTTCCCCCCGCCCCAAGTGAATATCTGAGGCCCCAAGTTCATGGTGAGTCTCCTCCCCCACGTGGCCCCTCTCCCCCCCTCCCTACACGCCCAGGACTTATATATAGTTCACTCAGTGCCATTTCCCCAATTTTTTCTGAAGTTCAAGACAAGTTGAAGGGTCAAAAAGGCAAAGGGTGTTTCAGAAGTTTAGCAGACAGCTTTTGGTCCAAGGGAAGGGAAGAAAAGGGGAGTGGGAGAGAGGGAAAGAGAGCGAGGAGGCAGGAATCTGGCTCACATTAAGCTGGAGAGTTCCAACCATTGATTTGCTCTGGAATTATAGCCTTTTTTCCCTTAATCACAAAATACGGTTTATTTGTGATTTTAAAAAAAAGCAACTAAAAGTTACACTTTAGTTCATCAAGATGAAGAGCTGTCTGTCTTTTTCTTTGGGAAGATGGGGATGATAGGATTCCAAGTCAGGGGGTCCTGAGAACACAGGGTAATATTCCAGCTGGCCTACCCAGTGTCTGCCGCTCAGGGGAAGTGAGGACGGGGGCCGAGGAGACACTGCAGAGGAAAGAGGGCCCCTGCTGACCTGGCAAAGGAGAAAACAGGGAGGAGACATCACTCAGTAGGTCATGCTGACAAATGTCACATTGGGAATGGGCTTAGGGACTGTCTTTGTTCCCCAGGGCTGCTGCAACCAATCACTGCAAACTAGGTGGCTGAAAACAACAGAAACATATTCTCACCACACTTCCGGAGGCCTGAAGTCCAAGATCAAGTCGTTGTCAGGGCCTTCCTCCCTCCGAAGGTCCCAGGGGAGAATCCTTCCTAGCCCCTTCCAGCTCCTGATGGTCCCAGGTATCCCTTGGTTTGTGGCTGCATAATTCTCTGTCTTCCCATGGCCTTCCTGTGTGTATGCAACTTCCTGCTCCTTTGTCTTATGAGGACCGTTACCAGTGGATTCAGGGCCTGACACAATCCAGGGTGCTGTCTTGAGATCCTTAATGACATACGCAAAACCCTATTTCTGAGTAAGGTCGCATTCCCAGGTACAGGAAGTTAGGACTTAGACCCGTCTTTGGGGGACCACCATGAAACCCACAACTGCCATCAGACTGTTTCCTCAGCAGGGTCACGCGGGAGCGCCAACCTGGAGCGACAGCTGCGGAAATTCCGAGCCATGTTCCTTTCCCGTCCGCTTCAGTCCTGAAAGGCCCAGCTGGTGCATCCGTAGCACCTTCTTGTCCCTTGCTAATCCTCCTTTAAAAAAAATCCTCACCTGAGGATATATTTATTGATTTTAGAGAGAAAGGAAGGGAGAGAGAGATTAGAGATAGAAATAGATAAAGAGAGAGTGAGAGAGAAACATTGATGCGAGAGAAATTTCAATGGGTTGCCTCCCATCTGTGCCTGGACCAGGGATTGAACCCGCAACCTTTTGGTGGTGCTCCAACCAATGGAGCCACCTGGCCAGGGCTCATCTTCCCTTTTTAAGGAGGGGGAGTGGACTCAAGCTCAAAACCTTCCACAGGCAGCTCTCCCCAGCGTTTATCCCATGTCTGACCCACGCGACCTCCTGTTTATGAAAAGACGTAATCCTGGTCTTGCGCTTTGGACTGAATTAGCATTGGCGACAACAGGGGCTCGTGTGCAGAAGGGTATTAGGTAAATAAGTAGTGACCATAGTGCAGGCGTGGGGGGTGCTGCCCAGACGAAGGGAGATTGGGAAACCCATGCAGACCATTTTCTCACTGTTCCCAGGAGCCCGGCCCCTGAGGTTCACCAGGAAGAGAGTAGTAAGGAGTTTCTAGAGTCTGTGGGAGCTCACCATTTCTCCTTGAACCCAAGTCGCTGTTCCTAACAGTTGTGTGCATGGGCTTTTCCCATGAATTATTTTTGGCTTGCGGAGGAAGGGGGTTGATAACGGAAAGAAAGCTTCCAGAATCGGCCGTCTCTGCCACTCCACTTTTATTTTACATTTGAAGAAATGAAGGCTCAGAAAAGGGGAAAGAAAAAAAAAGACTTGCCGAGGTCGCCCGGGCGTCTGGACTCCCATATGTTGAGCTCCTACTATTTATGGGGCAGCTGCAGAACGTGAATTCTTTGGTGCCTGAATTCTTCTGAACATGAGTTATTGTATTAAGTCTGCACAGCAATACTGTGAAATTTGCTGGAATTTTACAGAGGAGGAAACTGAGGCTCGGAGAGGCTCGGAGCTCGGCCAAAATAGCAGGGCTGCTGAGAGTCCCACCCACATCGTGGTGGCTCTCCATCTGGTGTTTTCAGTGTGGCAGCCCACTCCGCCACCCCCGCCCCCAAGCGCCTGCATACCCTCACCCCCCACCACAACCACACACACCCCATTCATTTGGAAGGGGACATTCTGAGTCTTGGCTGTTTTTGCAGGCTCCACATTCACACACCTCATCCAGTTGACATTTCTCTGCTGGGTCCACTTGGAAATCCTTGCAGGTGACAACATGTTTCTGGCTTCCTCTGAAGGCAGTGAGTGTAAGGGACACATTCCTCCTTGGGGGAAGAAGAGGGGCTGTGTGTGTGCAGAGAGGGATTCTGAGCCCAGGGTGTCAGCTATTTCTCTCTCTGCTGGACATTCCTGGCCAGAGGAAGACAATCGAATGGAGCCAATTATTTGGCTTTTTCTCCTCCTGAATAAGCAGATGTTGGACACCGTTGAAGACACCAACAGAGACCACAGGAATGACCTGTTTCAGATTCATTAGCTGTGAGGTTTCTTCACTTGTGGCACTAACGTGTTCTAGATTCCTGGAGGGTCCCCTTTAAGAAACTGAGGTGGACTAAGGGCCTGTCACTCCTGTGAACTAAATGCCCACTTGCCACATTTTTCATATAATTTCCTGGAGTTTACATACTTTCTGAAGCTCATTCCTGAGCTCTAGTTTAAGATTTATCACCTCCTAATCAGAATAGGAACATCCCTGGATATTCTCAGGGGTGACTCCCTCACAGATGGGGAAACTGAGACCCAAGACCCGAGTGTGCAAGGACTCAGAAATTCCAGGGATGGTTGGGAGCAGAGCTGGGGTGGAGGCCATACAGACTGTCTCCATGTCCTTTTCTCCTGTGTCCCCTCTCCCTGAAAGCTTGAGGCACTTCTAACAGACCTAGGCAATCCTGGGAGAATCAATCGCTCATGGGAACCTAAGGGGGAGAGGCCAAGCTACCCTGCACCAAATTCCCAGGTTTGAATCCCAGCTCCACCACGTGGGCCATGAAACCATGGGTAAGTGACTTGAGTTCTCTGTGCCTCACTTTTCTCCCCAGTAAAATGGGAAGAATAGTAGCACTCCATAGCATTATAGTGAGGATTAGAAAAGCATTCTGGTAAAGTTTTTTTAAAGACTTTATTTATTTTTAGAGAGAGGGAAGGGAGGGAGAAAGAGAAGGAAAGAAACCTCAATGTGTGAGAGAAACATCAATCGGTTGCACCCCTAACTGGGAACCTCTCTCATGTGCCCCCAACTGGGGACCTGGCCTGCAACCCAGGCATGTGCCCTGACTGGGAATTGAACCGGCGACCTTTCAGTTTGTGGGACAACAACCAACCCACTGAGCCACACCAGCCAGAGCCCAGTTAAAATTTTGAAATAGTGCCGGCATACAGTCCACATTCAGTGAGTAGTTATTACTAGTGACATCAAGATTGTGATGATTAACGGCTGGTGAGGTACAGACACCGCAGACACTGTCACCCCCTGCAGAAGACGTTCCGCTCCTTTGGAAACTCACTTTGGTGCAGGGGTGGCAGCACTGAGAGGGGCTTGGCGCATGCGTGGCTTGATCCTGTGAGTTTTAGGCAGAGAAACTAACATGTAGAGAAACTAAGAACCTTTTCTGAAGACCCCAGAGCTCCTTGGAGGCACCACCAGGTCTCCAGAACCTTCAGCCTCACCTTCCACCTCCTCCCTCCACGTGGGGCATGTCCCCTTCAATTTCCAACCCTGAGGAGCAGACTCAGTCTCCCTGGGCCCTGAAGGGGTTAACTCTGAACCCCACAGCCGGCTGCAGCCAGCTTCCTACACTCTGATTTTCATTTGCAAAACAAACAAACAAGCAGCTCCCTAATCACTGCCAGGCCTTCTTCCTCCTGGCTAAGACGTGGCTTTTGCAAGAAGCAGGCTTTTCAAAGATCCCTAATTGCTCTGCTGTTGTTGAGCCGCTAAAGACTGTTTCTCTCGGCTGGCACAAGCCTTCCATGTCCACTCATTAGGTTATTCATGAAAGACCTCCTTCAAGCCTTCAGCAGTAGATACACCACCACCCAGCCCTCCAGAAGTGGACACTGTTCTCACAGCATCCCCAGAGCTGCTCCAATTGAGAAGCAACCAGAACATGGAGGTGGTCAGTGAACCAAGGCCAGGCCAAGAGGAAAACGAGAATCATTTGGTACAGTGAAGCCCCGCCTCTCCAGGCTGAACCTCTGGTTAGTTGTCTAGCTCAAAACCACATCCCTGATTGGCCATTCTTCCCCTTCTGTCCTCCTGTTCTGGATCTGGACAAGGCTAAGTCATTTCAATCTTTTCTCAACCAAACTGATTAAACAATCAAGGTCAATGTGATGAGCACCCCACTTGTGTCTGCAAAGTCTTACGGGAAGAAGATCTAAGTTGGAATGAGAAATGGAAGAGACTTATTGGGGAGTGGGGAGGCCGTATTACCTGGGAAAGATAAAGGGGGAAAGAAGCAGGATTAGGTAGGAGGAGCCTGTGACACAGTGAAGATCGGGAAAGTCTAGGCTAATCAAAGGGAAGGTCCAGAGCAAAGATCATCCATCAGAGGAGCCCTGCACTGAGCAGCAAGGGCGGGGCCCTGCGCAGGGATTGGATGGGGGCTTCCCAGGAAGGGTGTGGCTTTGATTTATAAGTAGAAGTGGGTCCCAAAGATGCCCCGGCTGGAGGCTGGCCCCTAACTGCCCTCCAAGCACCTGGGTGGCAGATTCTTCCCCGAAGGCAGGCAGATCTGAGTAGCACACACGCTTCTGGGTCAAAGCCCCTCCCACTTAACTCATATGGTAGCATCTATCACATTCACTGTAATGTATTGTAATGAACCCATCGGTACAGGGATCAATTTCATATGCTATGATTCAGACTTGCCCAGAAGAATTTAATAAATAGCTACGGCTTTCTTCATTTTTGAGACATGATCCCGTTTTGCCCTTGAGTCTCCATTTCCATTAATGGCAGGAAAAATTAAATTTGCCAGTTAGAGGTAACAATTTCTTCAGTAAATCTTCAGCCACTTCAGAATCTCAACTCCTGGTAAAGGGCCGTGTCTCCTTCCTCAAGGTGTCCCTGCTTCTCTGCCTCGTTTCCAAGGCAGCCTTGGGATGTGGGGAAAGCTGAAGTACCCCCCATGGTGATGGAGTGACCAGCTTCCACTGATTGTTCAGTCTGCTCTGCGGGGTGGGGGGGGAGGGGGTAGCTGGCCAGGCCCATCCGCTGGGCGCCACACTGCCATGCTATCCTTGCCCCTTGCCACTGCCCACTGCTGAACGCGGTCTCTTTCTGATTTTCTAGCCTCTCGG
This sequence comes from Micronycteris hirsuta, assembly GCA_004026765.1. Classification (NCBI taxonomy): domain Eukaryota; kingdom Metazoa; phylum Chordata; class Mammalia; order Chiroptera; family Phyllostomidae; genus Micronycteris; species Micronycteris hirsuta. The sequence goes on along the minus strand of PVJI01000276.1, from coordinate 159,243 downwards.
TACTTTCCACTGGGACACGAGGGAACTTCCCGATTCCTCAGATGCTATGCTCAGACCCTGGGACCCAAAGGCCCCTTTTGGGCGGTGGAACCAGCAAGTGCCTGCCTTAAGCGATGTACAGTCTCCGCCCCGTGGACTGGGGCCACCGTCCCAGATGTGGTTAGAGGCCTTCCTACCCGTCAGGATGTTTCTGCCTCCCCTGGATTCTGTGGGGTGTGGAATGCTGCTGGGGGCTGGCCCCAGACTCTGCCACTCCTGACCACTCAGCACCGAACGAACTTTCTCCTTCCCCTTCTTGTTGAACAAGAACTCCCCTTAGAGCATGTTATCCTTTACTCTTTATCTGTTCTTTTTTAAATTATATTTTATTGATCATGCTGTTATAGTTGTCCTGATTTTTTTCCCCTTTGCCCCCCGCCACCCAGTGCCCCCTGCTCCCTCAGGCAATCCCCCCACCATTTTTCACGTCCATGAGTCGTGTGTGTAAGTTCTTCGGCTTCTCCTTTTCCTATGCTGTACTTTACATCCCCATGGCTACTCTGTCACTACCTGTTTGTACTTCTTAATCCCCTCACCTCTTCGCCCTTTCTCCCCCTCCCTCCTCCCATCTGGTAGCCTTCCAGTAACTAACTTCTTTTCTGTTGCTTTCTTTTTAAAGTATATTTTATTGATTATGCTATTAGTTTTCCCAATTTTTCCCCCTTTATCCCCCCTCCACCCTGCACCCCCCAACCCTCTAGCATCCCCTCCCCCTTAGTTCATGTTCATGGGTTGTACATATAAGTTCTTTGACTTCTCTGTTTCCTACGCCATTTTTAACCTCCCCCTGTCTATTTTATGCCTATCAATTATGCTTCTTATTCCCTGTACCTCCCCCCATTCTTCCCCTCCCCGTCCCCACTGAAACCCCTCCATGTGATCTCCATTTCTCTGATTCTGTTCCTGTTCTAGTTGTTTGCTTAGTTTTTGTTTTAGTTGTTTTTTTTTTAGGTTCAGTTGTTGATAGTTGTGACTTTGTTGTCATTTTACTGCTCATAGTTTTGACCTTCTTCTATTTCTTAGATAAGTCCCTTTAACATTTCATATAATAAGGGCTTAGTGATGATGAACTCCTTTAACTTGACCTTATCTGGGAAGCACTTTATCTGCCCTTCCATTCTAAATGAAAGCTTTGCTGGATAGAGTCATCTTGGATGTAGGCCCTTGCCTTTCATGACTTGGAATACTTCTTTCCAGCCCCTTCTTGCCTGAAAGGTCTCTTTTGAAAAATCAGCTGACAGTCTTATGGGAACTCCTTTGTAGGTAACTGTCTCCTTTTCTCTTGCTGCTTTTAACATTCTCTCTTTATCTTTAATCTTGGGTAACTTAATGATGATGTGCCTTGGTGTGTTCCTCTTTGGGTCCAATTTCTTCGGGACTCTCTAGGCTTCCTGGACTTCCTGGAAGTCTATTTCTTTCACCAGATTGGGGTAGTTTTCCTTCATTATTTGTTTAAATAAGTTTTCAATTTCTTGCTATTCCTCTTCTGCTGGTACCTCTATGATTAGGATGTTGGAACAGTTAAAGTTGTCCCGGAGGTTCCTAAGCCTCTCCTCATTTTCTTGAATTCTTGTTTCTTCATTTTGTTCTCATCGAATATTTCTTTCTTCCTTCTGCTCCAAACCATTGATTTGAGTCCCAGTTTCCTTCCCTTCACTGTTGGTGCCCTATATATTTTCCTTTTTTTCACTTTTCATAGCCTTCATTTCTTCCTCTATTTTGTGACCATATTCAACCAATTCTGTGAGCATCCTGATTACCAGTGTTTTGAACTATGCATCTGATGGGACGGCTATCTCTTCATTGCTTAGTTGTATTTTTTCTGGAGCTTTGATCTGTTCTTTCATTTGGGCCATATTTTTTTTTGTCTCATCACGCCTGTTACATATAAGGGGCGGAGCCTTAGGTGTTCACCAGGACGGGACAACCACGTAGCTGTGTTGTGATGCTGTATGTGGGGGAGGGGTCCGAGAGGGGACAGTGCCACTTGCTCCGCTCTCTGCCGGTTTTAGTCACTTCCCCCGATACCCACAAGCAAATTGGGCCCCTTTGGTGCTGATTCCCAGGTGGGTCGGTTTGTGTACATTCTAGGACCCTGTGGGTTTCTCCAACGAACTCTCCTGTGAAGCTGGGATTTTCTCCCACTGCCACCTCAACCCCCACAGGTGTTTTCAATCAGAGATTTTGAAGTTTTATTTCCCTGCACTGGAGCTCTGGGTTGCGGGTCTGTCTCAGTCCCCAGTTCTTCCTCCGGGATTATCTGCACTTGAATGTGGGATCTCCTGGTCCACCAGCCGCTGCCTCGCCCGGCCTGGTTCTCCAGCCACAGCCCTGCCGAGAGCCCTCTCTGCTCGGCTGCCCTTCTCTGCCCCTCCTACCAGTCTGGATGAATGTTTCTTCTTTAACTCCTTGTTGTTGGACTTCCATACAGTTTGATATTCTTTCAGTTCTGGTTGGATTTTGTTTTTAGATTTGATGTTATCCTTCTTTTGGTTGTGCGAGGACATACAGTGTGTCTGCCGATGCCTCCATCTCGGCCAGAAGCTCAACTCGATTTCTGATGCTCCTATATTTTAGCCGTAATTTTGATGTGGTTACGTGAAGAGGAGAGCCATGTCTGCCTACGTAGCCACCTCGAAGGACTGTTGAGTTCTTGGTTCTAGGTGGCAGCCACTTGTCCATGCTCCATGGCTTTGACTTCAGGGCAGAAGGCACGGGGCAGAATTTTAAAGAAGAGAGAGAGATGCTAAGTACATTAAGAGACAGTAATATACACACAGATAGTTTCCTTCTTACCCTGCTGTCTCTCTTTCTCTCTCTCCCACTGTAACTTTTGGAGAACAGGGACTGTTTCTGATTCATTCCTGCAGCCCCAGGGCCTTGAGTGGGGCTGACGCCCCCAAATGCTTATGGAGTGTTTCTTAAATGGAACCTTGGTTTCCTGATGCTGCCCTTGACTTCTAGAGACCTCGATGCTCAGGACTAGATGCTCTGCAATGATGGTTGGCTTCATGTCCCACTGGGAAAGAATGCAAGGATCATACAGATAGGCACTAGATTCTGAGCATCCAATATATAGGCTCTGGTACAAATAATGCCCCCCTTTTAATTACAAAATTGTAAGTATGTAATTCTGTCACATAACAATACCACACTTAAGCACACCATATGACATTCTAGGCGAAATGTTCAAATTAAAACTATAAATTATTACACCCATATCATTATCCTACCCAACCACACTCAAGCAGGCATTACTTTTGCCGGACCCTGTATGTCAGATACGCTATCAGCCACTTTAATCTGATTATCTATAATGTCATGGCACCCTATGGGTTTGGTTTATAATTTTCCTCTTGCAGAGGCAGGATTATGTTCAGAGGGGTTATATCTCCTTCTGAATATAACTTTGTCAGGAAACAGCAGGATTTGAACCCAGGAACCTGTGGCTCTGGAGACCAAGGCCCTTCAACAGGTCACACTGGGAGCAAAAAGTTCGCACGTGAATCTTCCTTCAAAACTGAGGCAAGAACCCTGGTCTCAGATGGTCCTGGAATTTAACCCTTCAAACTCATATGACCTGAAGGACAGGCCTTGGGGCTGCAGGTTAGAGTTCGGGATTCGCTGGTGCCAAATCTCTGTTCTATGGGATACACCATATGGGACGGAGAATTCATCACAGCCTTTGGCAGGCAGCCTGGCCTGGAAATAACCCCAGAAGGCTACATTTTGATCAGGAAACTCGCAGCTGTTTTTCAAAGTCATTGTCGGAATTTTACATTGTACTTTATTTTTAGTAAACCTAAGCGCCCCTTGTTTTGCAGCCAGTCTTTTCCTTTCCTTGGTGTTCTGGGCTGTCACAGCAGGTACACGGCACGTGTTCCGAGAGAGATTGGGAAGTTGGGAGAGGTTAGCACACCTCGTTGGGCCAAGCAAGGAACGGGGCCTCAGGAAAAAAAAAATTCCAAGTAAAGTTAAGCACATAAACAGCTGTGGCCTTGTCTCCAAGTCTCAAGGTTGCGGTGGGGAAAGGCAAGGGCTACACAAAAGCTCTGAAGCTCCCCCAAACGGGCAACGCCTCTTTCCCTCAAGTGAGGCATCGGGAGGGCCCGACAGGCGCCCTCGGAGAGACAGTGGTGCCGGTCAGGCCCCTTTGCCACGGGGCCTGGGGGAGATGCGCGGGGACCTCTCGATTTGCGATTTTCCGAGTGATTCACCAGATGCCGGTCACGCTGGGGCCGAATTCTTGAAAGCGAAGCCACATTTGAATTCTCCAAAGTAAAGCCACGTTTTAGGCCTTGGCTGCAAGGGCCTTGGAATCCAGCCACCCTGGGACTTGAGAGAAGAGCAATTTCACTTTTGAGGTTTGAGGAATCCTAGAATTCAGAGGCTGGGCCCATTCTGGGAGAGAAACGGATTGCAGTCTGACTTCGCTCCCACCGCCACCCTCCAGCGCCCGCCCAAGCTCATCGCAGGGCAGCAGGGCTCACCGCACGGTCTCATTTGAATAAACTGTCTGGGGAACCAATGAGGTGTCGGGCTTTTGCTGGGAGGGGCCTGGGAAACATTGAGATCACACAAGCTCCCCGGGTAGAAATGGTGGATGTCTTTCTTCTCCCCCCCACCCCCAGGAAAGCAATTCTGTGGCTGTGTCTACACAACTGATTGAGAGAGGGGAAAGGGAGAGAAAAAAGAAGCCACATGTAAAATTCAGGACTTTGTTATTTTCTCTTGCTTGCACAATACCACACAGATCGTGTGGTCGACTTATTTTTAACTGAGTGTTTGTGCGAATGAACCAAGCCGGTCAGTTGCTTGGGCAATGCTGAGATCAGAAGCAGGCTGATCAAAGGCACCAAGAGCAACCACTAATTTGACCTAAAAAACAAAAACAACCCACAATCGCCAGACAAAGGCATGTCAGTTTGGACTGTGTAGAGACGTGGCCTGCCTTGAAGTCTGGTGAGCAGTATTACCAAAATGAGCCCTCCTCCTGCCAATCCAAATAGCTGAGCCTCCGCCACTCCGCACCTCCCAGTTTAGCTTGTCTGATCCCGTTTTCAAGAAACCTTGGAGATGGGGGGTGTGTGTGTGTGTGTGCACGCGTGCACGCGTGTGTGTGTGGGGGGGGCAATGGGAAGAAGGTATTGATGGAAGTACAATTATGACCATTGACTTTAACGATCAATCAAACAGAACAAGCCAGAATCCAATCTCTTGTTAGTCAGTTGGTGATACCGTGGCCAGTTCAGTCAGCTGTATGATATTTTTTTTATTCCTCGTTTTGTGTGGTATTGGGGAACCTACTTCATCTCTCTCTTCGTGGCTCTGTTGAGATATGGGTCCGCTACGGGTTCAGCGTTCTGTGGGCTGACTTGTGCCCTCCCCAAACATAGGTTGAAGTCCTAAGCCCCGGTACCTGTGAATGGGACGTGCTGTGTCAGTCGGGCCATGGCAGGTGTAACTGGTGAAGGTGAGGTCATACTGGAGGGGGCTGGGCCCTTAATCCAATGTGACTGGTGCCCATATAAGAAAAGGAGGAGAGACACCAGGGGAAATGCCACAGGAAGACAGAGGTCGAAATTGGAGCAGTATAGCTACAAGCCAAGGATTGTCAAGGCTTGGCGGCCACTGCCAGGAGCTGAGAGAGAATACAGATACTTGCCTGTGGTTTGAGAGGAAGCATGGGCCTGCCGATGCCTTGGTTGCAGACCTCCAGCCTACAGAGCTGTGAGACGAACGGTTCTGTTGTCTTAACCCACCCAGTTTGTCACCCTTTGCGACGGCAGTCCCAGATACCTAAAGAACGCCTCCATGAAATGAAGGGAAAAGCCCAGGGATAAAACACGCAGAATCATAAAACAATAAAATATTAGAGCCGGAAGAGGCTTCCCAGTCTCGCTCAGTCCCTTTTCACAGCATGGATCCCACACTGCTCTGACCGCTGTGAACAAGGCAGCATTCCCATCTTTGGTGATGGAGCCTCTAGGACAAGGTGCCTCTTTACTTCCCATGAAACTAGTCTTCCATGGATAATTCTTTGGGGGATCTGTGATGGTTAACTTCACCTGTCAACTTGACTGGATGAAGAGATGCCCAGAAGGCTGGTAGAACTCTACTTCTGGGTGTTTCTGTGAGGGTGTTTCTGGAAGAGACTGTCATTTGAGTTGGTGAACTGAGTAAAAACAGATGGCCTTCCCCACAGTGGCACTCGATCCATGGAGGACCCGAGTAGAACAAAAAGGTGGAGGAGGGGTGGTTTTCCTGTCTTTCTTCTGGAGCTGAGGCACTTGTCTTCTCTGCCCTTGAACATGGGCTCTCTTGGTTGGTGGGCTTTGGGACCCAGGCTGAGACGTTGTACCGTCAGCCCCCTGATTCTCAGGCTTTTAGACTGAGGCTGAGTTACACCATTGGCTTTCCTGGCACTCCAACTTGAACTCCGTTCTGTAATCCCTACAATAATTCTTTTACCTATTGTCCATCTGTCCGTCTGTCTGTCTGTCTGTCTATCCATCCATCCTGCTGGTTCTGTTTCTCTGGAGAACCCTTACTAACACCGACTTCTGAACTTTTCGTGTTATGGATAAAGAACCTGAGGACTAGAGAAGTAAAGCAACTTCTCTGAAGCCCTTCGGCAGCTCAGCCAGAATCCTAATCATCCTTTGACAAAGATGGCAGTGATGTCCTGTGGACCCCCCGGCTGAGTGGAGAGTACCCTGTCCACCCGCCGACGCTGCCCCACGTGGACTTTGTGACCGGAGAAGAGTCACGCCTCCTCCTGGGCTGCAGTTTCCTCAGAAAGCCAGAGGCTGGAACTAAGCCATCATTGTACCCCCACCAAATTCGTTCACTGACGCTCTAACTCTCAAACTGACAGCGTTTGGAGGTGGGGGTCTTTGGAAGGTCATTAAGTTTCGATGAGGTCATGAGGGTAGGGGGGCCTGCTGGTGGGATTAGTGTCCTTAAAAGGAGAGGAAGAGGCTGGGCTCCTTCTCCCCACCACCCCCCCCCGGCCCCGCCACTCTGTGCCATGTGAGGACACAGCCAGTGGGGCCATTGGCAAGCCAGGCAGAGGGCCCTCACCAGAACTGGACCGTGCTGGAACCCTGATTGCAGACCTCCAGCCTCCAGAACTGCGAGAAATAAATGTCTGTTGCTTAAGCCACCCATTTACGGTATTTTGTAATATTTTGTTTAGAAGCCTGAGACGGTCGTCTCTAAGATTCCTTCCAGTGTGAAGATTATATGACTATTGATCTTGCCTGTATGTGGCTAAAAGATATAATTTATCCTTGGATGGAAACCTCTATCTAAAGGGCCAAATTATTATTTTGGTCAATGATGTATTACGCTTCCCTTGTCCATCTCTTGTCTTGGCTCTGTCAGCAAATTCAGTGCTGATGAGTTAATGTATATGAAAGTGCTTTGTAAACGCCAAGGCATTGCCCAAATAAAAGAACTTATTCTTATGTTATCTCAGCTGAGAACTTTGCAGCCGGGATGAAGTCAAAGTGCATCTGATAGCACATGCTGCCAATGACGTCACAGGTGTAGGACGAGTGTAGTACATGTGTATTTCAGTTTCAGTGAAAATTTAAGAAACGGCAGGGCAATATGTTTATCAGCATGTGATCTTGAGAAGCTGGCTCAAGGCCACAGCCGGACCCTACGATTTCACATCTGTGTGGTCTTAGAGGAGTAACTTACTCTCTCTCTGACTTGACTTCTTCTTCTGAAACACGGGTCCGATATTCACTTTTGCTGCTCAGGGTTGAGGGGATGATCGAATGAGGTAATGGGTGTGATGGGCAGCGCTGTCCGCTAGCTCTGCGTGTGCATGTCTATTTCGTGAGCACTGTAAGCGTGAGGCATGTGCCAATGTCACGTGCCTATGATGTTGTCTTTCCTTTTATGTTTTGTGCATTGCTTTGTTCCCCATGGTTTGGCGTGTGCCCCCCAAGTAAACCATCAGGAACAAGAAGTACCAGATGGCATCTTGGAAGTGTAACATTGGACAACCCGGGCTCTGGAAGACACTCAAAGGGTTACCTTTCCCAACCGCCCAATGCTTATTCTCTCCTCTTCCACATCTTGTAATCATACGTTAGAGACAAACACTGGGCGCTTTAGAGCACTACCCACAATGGCCTGGACTGCACATTTCAGCCAATGGCCCCAAAGAGCTGCCTCGCTTTGAGGGGGATTAAACCTTTGTCTGCGGGAGTGGAAAATTGAGGATGTGAAAAGCCAGTTGCGTTGCAGACCACTATGACCTCTCTGTCTTGGCCTCTGTCCTTGGCTCGCTCTTGGGGAGTTTGTTGGAGAAGGGAAACATTTGAGTCCATTATTTTAAAAGCAGCAGAAAATAGACTCTGGGAAAAAAAAAAATGTGCCTTGGCCACAGGAACTAAATGGGCCGTTTTGATCTGTGCCTCCTGCCCGGCTGAGGGTGCCAGGAGCTACGCTCTCAAGCTTGCAAAAAATGTCCTAATGAAGCGTTCGAGAAATGGTGAGTTAATGGAACTGGGGGCCAGAGTTATCACAGAAGCGCCTGGAAAGAAGGGCGGGGTATGATTTATTAACAGCAATATATGGATCAGGGAGCCTGCCACGTTTATGAGAAACGAAAATGGGACTTTTCACGAGAGCCAGGCTTTCTGCTCTCCCTAGATCCCTTGTTGGAGAGCCCCACGGGCCTCCCTTTTCTCTGTTAATGCCCAGCCTCTTTATTGGGGAAGAGTGTGGCATTTCTGTTAACTGAGCCTTGTAGGTCAAAGGCTCCTGCTCGGTCTCTCCTGTGGGTGGAGAAGTTTCTGTTTCTCACACGGGGGTCAAAGCCCTTAATGGGTGGGAGATGTTTCTGGTCACTTCAAGGGCTCGGGGCATCTCTCTTGTACCTTGGTCTATTAGTCAGGGCTCTGTTGGTGTAAGATGCAGAAATACAGTTCATATTGGCCTAATACTGAAAAAAAAATAGGGTGCGGGACTTACTTTGGACTCTTCCTGAGCAGATCTTGAGCCAAGGGGAGGAATATAAGGAGTCTATTTGGGAGACGGCCCCAGGAAACCGGGTTAGGCAGTGGGACACGAGGCGGGGAAGAGAAGGCAGATAATAAAGGGTGTTCGTGAGCGAGCTAGTTATAGTGCGGACAGACGGAGCTTAACCCATTTGCTCCACACTCTGGGTGGGAACTCTGGGTGATGGCGTAGGACATCTTTTTGAGTTATCACAATTGAGGGGCAAAGGAGCTGGGGAAGTTGTCTGTTCAATCTATGCAGTCTTTGGTTGAGGGCTAGAGCTGGGATTTTAACTCTGGCATTCCTGGCTCTTCCCGCATGATGCCAAGTATACTCACATGGTCAAGGACTTGGAGAGGGACCTTTAGGTAGAGACTCATAGCTGTTTTCTATACAGAATTGTCAGCATGTAAAGGTGACTGCCAAGATGCTATGGATGCATCGTCCATAGCGTCTGCCATGAAGGGTAAGTATTAATCCACTTAGCTGATTGAAAGTTCAAGTTTGGATTAGCTTCAGGCATAGGTAGATCCAGGGGTGAAAAGAGTATTATCAGGACTTGGTCTGTAACACTTTATTATTGATTTTTCTTTTCTCAGCATCAGCTCCATTCTTAGGCAGGGCTATCCATGTGATGGTCTGTTGACTTCCAATAGCTACAAGTTTTTATCCAATTCAGCAATGCCACTGGGGGGAAAAGAACACCCCACCCCCCAAAAAAAGATTTCAATGGAAGTCCTAGAATTTATTCTTATTGGCTCAGCTTGGTCCATTCATTATAAGATATTTCACAATTAATCTATCTAATCCTCCTGGGGCCCCGAGTCTTCGCCTGCACAAGGATGCTACAACGCTGTCTTCAACTAGAACCATGTGGTTCTAAATAACCCCCGTTCTACTTCCTTCACAAAGTCCTATTTGTGTCCACGGCACATGAGTGCAAGCATGGTTTTAGGCGTTATCCTTTGACTAGTTCAGTTCTTCTTCCTATGTATGTTCTTTCTGAGGAACTCCCCCATTCTCTTGCTTAACTTACGCTTCCATTTTAATTTTTTAATGTCCTCAGCCACCAGCCCGGAGGCTGGCATACACTGAGCATGTGAGAAATCTTTGTGAGACCAAAGGAGAGAGACACAAAAGAAGAAATAAGGATTTTCAATTTGGAGTCCAAAACTGCCTTCCAAAGTAGAAAGTCAGACTGGGATGTCGCTGGTAACAAGTGGCACATTAACGCTGCACTTTCAACTAAGGTCCCAAACTGCCCTTAGCCCCTTCTTTTGCAAACCATACCCAGCACACCACCTCCCCCGCTTTGCTCTGTCTGACTTCTAGACACCCTCCCAGAGGTTTGATTGGTGGACACAGACTTTGCATTTCAGAGGTCCACGAACCCTCCAAAATCACGTAAAATTTGTATGCATGTGTCTCTGTGACTTGACTTGACGTGCTGCCTCCATAGGTTTTATCAGACCGACCTAGGGGTCTAAAATACAAATCATTTCAGTTTCAAGTGGCCCTGCATCTGAGAAGACACAGTGTAGGCATCATCCCTCTTCCAGCAGCACCCAGAGGAAGAGCCCATCTCAGGGCCTGAATCTGTCTTCCTGTTGACTACAGTATTTATCACAGGGCTCAGGCGCATTTCTCATAGAGCGGCAGTAATGGTTACCCCTTTTCCTACACACAGCTTCCTCTGAACTCCAAGCCTGCGTGATCATTCACAATTTATTACACCTGCTTAATAACTGCTAGCTACTAGAGCTCTTTCCCATCCATTGTTCAACTTTGTCTTCCCACAAAATTCAAGCTTTGGAGGAAAGATCGACCCAAATAAGAATCCCTTTGGCTTCTAAATGACTTTCTGGTTACTGTCTCCCTGAGACTTTCTACTCTGCCCATTAGGAAAGTGTTCAGCTGCAAGTAGGAAAACCTACTACGTGTTTTTGCCTTCCATCGCATATTTTCCTTACATCCCAAGAAGTGACAGAGTAAGTGGTTGCTTATGTTGGTTCAGCTGCTTGGTGGCACCATTGTAGGCAAGGCTCTGTGTCTCTTTCTTCGCCTGAAGTGTTGACTTTTTATCCCATGGCTTGTTGCCTCGTGTTACAAGATGGATGCTGGAGCACCAGACACATGCACAGTTGGAGGAAAAGAAGGGCATGGATAAGGGCTGTGTCAGCCACGTTGATCCCTTATTACCAGGAAAGCAAACGGTGTCCCTCTGACTGCCCCCCTTGGCAGCCTTACCTTCTCATTGGTCTTTACTCGGTCATCTTTCAGCCTCCGCTAGGTGCAAGGAAGGCTGTGAGAGTGGAGGAGACGCTTGTCATATTTGATTTTCATTTAGCCACGGTCCCTCTAGCTTGGGGCCCAGTCATGTCCTGTCACTCCTTGGAAATATCAGACCATGTTTCTCCACGTCACTTAGAGTCAAAGCTGAAGTCTTCATGGTGGCCTGCACGATGGGACTCCTGTGGCATTTCTGAGCTAATGCCTTACTGCTCGCTCTCTCCCCCCCTTCCTCCCAGCCACGCTGGCCTCCTGGGCCCCACTGACGCCTCTTCGCACTGGCCGTTCCCGCTACAGGGAACGTTCCTGCCCACTAAACCCACACGGCCGCCTCACCTCTTTCATGTCTTTGTTGAAATGTCACCTTCTCAATCGGGCCAACTCATTACGCCCTTCCATGCCCGAGCTGCGTCACCAGTGCCTTAATTCCCTGTCACAAAGTGCCACAGACTGGGTGGCTTAAAACAACAGGACTTCATTGTCTCACCGTTCTGGAGACCAGAAGCCCCGAGTTGAGGTGTTAGCAGGGCCGTTTCCTCCTGGAGGCTCTGAGGAAGGATGTGTTTGCTGCCTCTCTCCTCCCAACTGCTGGTGGTTTCGGACAGTCCTTGGCATCGTGTGACTTGTAGCTGCACTGCTCCCCCGTCTCCATCACCACGTGGCCTTCTCCCTGGGTCCCTGTGTCTGCTGGAGCTTCCCTCTTCTTATGAGGACACCGGTCATCGGATTAGGACCCTGACCCGCTATGGCTTCACCTTAGCTTGCTTGGTTCCATCTGCAAAGATGTTACTTCCAGTAAGGTCACATTCTGAGATTCTGGGTGGGCATGAATTTGAGGGGGATACTATTTAAGCCATTGCACCCAGATTTACTTTTTTCCTTCTAAAACCACTATATACCGTCCAACGCTCTTTAAATCTGCTCAACTATTGCGCATTGTCTGTTTCTCCGACCACAAGGACCAAGAGCCTCACTACTTTGGTGGTGGTTTACCCTTTGACCCAGGAGCTGCTCGTTAAACGCGCATTGAGAGAACGAATCGCCAGCTCCATGAAATCAGGATTCTGTTAGCAAGAAAAAAGAAGACTGGATCATCGAATTGATAACTCTCAGGGTCTACTGTTATTCTTCCAGTTCTCAGGTTCCTCTGGGATCTTGCCTCACTGCTCATGTGAGTCCATTATGGGTTGAACCGTGTCTCCCGCCCCCCCGCCCCCGAATTTATATGGTGGTTGGAGTCCTAACCCCAGCACCTCAGAATGTGCTCTGCTTTGGAGGTAGCATCTTTATAGCGGTAACTGAGCTAAAATGAGGTCATCAGGGTGGGTACTAATCCAGTGTGATGGGTGTCCTTATAAGAAGGGGAAATTTGGACCCGGATGCACACACACGCGCAGGGAGAACGCTGTGTGTACATGAAGTAGAGATGAGGCGATACTCTACAACCCAGGGAACACTGAGGATTGCCAGCAAACCACCAGAAGCTGGGAGAGAGGCCTGCTGGCCTCCCTCATGGCCCTATTGCCCTAGGGAAGGAACCAAGCCTGCTGACACCTTGACCTAGGACTTCTAGCCACCAGAACTGTAACATTTCTATTGTTTAAGCCCCCAGGTATGTGGTACTTTATTATGGCAGCCCCGGCATCCATCCCAAACACATTCACCTTTCAGGCAAGCCCCAGAAATTGTTGATTCTCACAACTCTGGGCCCTAGGCTAAGTCACACGCAGTGAAGGGGCTCAGAGGTGGGAAGGAAGATGGGGCCATGGCTCCCAACGGTCAGAGCCTCATCTCCCTGTGTCCTGAGAACTGGATGTGGCTTTTATCCTGTGCCTCATGCAGGGAGCCCTTATCTTGTGCGCCCCAGCCCCTCAGAAAGCCAGGCCCAGGAATTCACGTGTTTGTTGTTGCTTGTGTTATTGAATACCCATGAAATGCAAAATGGCACCGTGACCTAATGAGGTATTAACCCTGCCTCATTACTACACATCAACCGTGAAAGCAAGCCCCTTTTGGCCAGGACTATTTCAAGGAGATTTAGGAAATATTTGAGGCTCTGAAAGAATGACTGGAAGCCGGGGACTCTTGGAGGAACCTCTCTGAGAGCCCAGGGCAAGGGATGTAGACTAGACCCTCCCCCCACCCACCTACGCTCCGGCAGCAGCTCCTGCTCCTCTCCTCACTCCTATGGGAAGGACCAAGGGCGCAGAGTCTGCAGATCTGGGTTGACAGCCCAGCTCAGCTGCCACGAGACCACTTATCCCTTCCAAGCCTCAGTTTCTACCTCTGTGAAATGGAAATAATGATTATAAATGCCTCCCAATGTTACGAAAATGTAATGAGGTTACAGATCCTACACAAAGCACCTGGCTCATGGTGGCCGCTTGCCGACTTGGGGCTACTCTTATCTTTGCTGCTTTTTTTGGTGTGGTTTTTGGTAATGTTGAGAGAAAACTGGGGTAGAGGACACGGATACGTGTCGGCCTGAGCCCATTGAACCTTGGCCCCTCAGAGACTGAGAATACGGGAGTGGATAGCTCAAATACACGTTGTTTATGACCTGCCCTCCGTGAAGCACTTGCTGTGTCTTCTCCCAGTATTTCCAGCAACGGCTCCCTGGGACCCGCAGTTTCAGTTTCGCTGAGGAAGTGGAGGGTCAGGAGCTTGCAAACCTCGCGCTGTTCAGCAGCTGCCGGGAAGTGGCAAGTCCAGGATTGCAGCCTTGTTCACAGGACATCAGATGCTGTGTTTGTCCCCGGACACCAGTCCCGGACCAGGCACCTCAGTCTTTATCAGTCCTGCAGGTGAAAGGTCAGGGGTCCTGGCACCCTAATCCAGTCCCTGCTCTGGTTTTCCCAGGGGAGCTTTGATCGCCTTGTGTGTCCACCGAGTCCCAGCCCCAGTGGCTGGGAGGTCACCGTCCCCCACTACCTGGGGACTCCAGGGGCCAGGAGCTGTGTGGGCTGTGCCTGTAAAGCAGTTTGATGATGTGTTAAGTGTCACTGCTTAATGAGCTGCAGGACCGAACACTCAGGGTGGGGGCGAGGGAGGTCTCCCAGCCCCAGACACATGCTCCTGCCCAAGTTCAATCGTAAACGTCACGACCACGGGCGGGCCTGGAGCCACCCGCTCAGAGAACCCCGACTTCCGTTGCCCCATTGGCCTCCTGACTAATTCACTCCCCACTCAACAGCTCGCCCCGACTTCCTCCCCCGCCCCCACCCCCCAGCCCATCCTCAGGGTTGTCGCCATGGGAGGTCTCTTTGCACAACAGGGCAAAGCAATTAAGGCCAGACGGGGCGAATTAAACCAGAAAGAATGAGTTTCCTCCAGCGCCAGAGAACTATTTGGGGCCTTGCTTCCAGGAGAAACCTGTGGGAGAGATGCAGGGCAGTTGAGTGGTGAAGGTGGAGACTGACGGTCTGGAAGGAGGAGAGACATGGGGGTTTCCCTGGGCGGCCTCTGGACAGAAAGGCTGATGTGGAAAGAGTAAGAAGGAAGAATGGGAGAGCCACTTGATTCACTCAGTCACTTGTGCATTCACTTGCTCATTTACAGGTCAAACATTGACCTCAGTGTTCAGAATCCGATGGCCGATTAAAGACGCCAGTGCACTGCTGGGGAGCCAGGGCTTTGGGGTGAAGTGGGTGCTGCTAGTGCCACCATTCATTTTGGGGGTAACCCTGGGCAGGTGACCGAACCTTTCTGATTCTTAGTTTCCTCCTCTATGGAACGGCGATAAAACACATTGGTCTTGCCAGGGCTTTGGAGGTGAATTAAGCAATGTCATTTATATGAAACGGACGTTGCTGTGCACATAGCAGACGCTCAAGAACAATGAAACATCACGTACGGACTCCTCTGCAGGTGTCCATTGAACGAACGATTAGTTGCTTGCGTGCACTTTTGTAAGTGTTTTGTATGTATGAACTTACTGCTAAGAAATATGTGAGGAAGCAGTTATGACCGTCTTTCCTTTTGAAATAGAAACTGAGGCACCCAAAGATTACATTACCTTGCAAAGTCATGCAGCTATTTAGTAGAAGACATGGAATTTGAACCCAGGGAGTTTAAGCTTCAGAAACTCTGCAGCGAGAGGCCGATAATGCTGGGAAAAGAAAAGGGAATTATACGTTACATGCTTAAGCTCTGGGGATTGGGCCAGAGGGTCCTTGGAGATCTCTTACAAGAATTCTATTCAAGGCCCCCCCTGCCCGCGGCCGAGTACAGACTCACACACACAAGCACACAAGCACACGCTTGTGTGTGCACGGCTGGGCCTCCGCTGACCTCGGCCGCAACCCCCTGCATGCCCTGTAGCAGTTGCTGTTTCCTGGGAAAGGCTGGGGGGAGTGGCTGTGTGGATGCCTAAAGCCAAGGCTGCTGACCTCTGTAACCCCAATTTCATCCCACACCACCCTCCTCCCGGCTTCCCCCCTTCCTTCCCTCCCTCCAAGGCCTGGCGAAAACACGGCGTCCAATTTGTTACCTACACTGGAAGGTCAGGCCCCGCTGGCCCCTGTGCTTTTCTCGGCATGGGTCACGTGGCTGCGGCTTACTTATTTTCTCTCTTTTCTTTGAAAGCAGGAATGGAAGGTGGGGAGGGAACAGGGTGCCTTTCTGGAATCCTGGAGATGTCTCCATGTTCCTGAGGTAAGGCTGCAGTGGCAGGAGTGTGATGGAGAACTTGGATCCTTTAAGCCAACCAGGGTTCAGAGACAAAGCACAAGGAGTGTGTGTGTGTGTGTGTGTGTGTGTGTGTGTGTGCGTGCATGCGCCCCTATGGGCATTTTTCTAGCCAGAGGGCTCACAGATATTATCACAATTTCAAATGGATTTGAGTTCCCATAGACTTAGCACCCATTGGCTTGAAGTCAGGGAGAGTTGATGGATAAGGTTCTGAAGCGTCTGGGGAAACTGAGGTACCAAAGAAAAATGCCACGGCTGCATAGAGTCCCAGCACTATGCTGTCTGGTCCAGGGGCACCATTCAAATATCCACAACGACCTAAGGTCCAGCGGGTGCACGGAAACTCTTCGTGTCTGGGAGACAGTCTGCCTAGTAAACCAGTGAGCGAGAGCCACGCGTGTCCCCAGTGGGGAGCCACATCTCAGCTGCACCCACTGTTGCCAGATCAGAACGTTGTCCCAATGTGGCTAGAATGTTAGATTTTTTTTTTAAGCAAAATCACAAATCCAGATTTTTGTCTGAAATATCTTAAATTTGATACTTTAAATCCAAAATGGAATATGGTGAAAGCCAACCGCAAGAAATGTTCACGCCAGATCTGACCTCTGGGCTTTCAGTTCGTGCTGCCCGGCGACTTGTCTCCATCGTTTCCCAGGGGCAGAGCGGCCCACCGGCCAAGGGGAGCCATCTGTCTCTCCCAGGTCACCTCAGATAAAGGCATGACAGAATCAGGGACTAAGAGCCAGGTCCCCTAGGTCACAGCCCTTTCTGCTCTAACAGGCCACTTAGAGAATACCTCTTCTTGTTCCTTCTTTCCCAAGGAAGACCAGCAGATGGTCAAGTCTAGAAAATAGACATAGTTCCTTCTGATTCATCCATTGTGGAATTTATGGGAGATTTATTGTATGCATGCCCTCACTTCTTCTCCCATTTAGGACAAAGCTCTGTTGCCTCACACCTTGATTCTGGATTTGGCCATGTAGCTCACTTTGGCCAATGGGACCTTAGTAGGTATGATACAAGCCAGGGTTTGAAACGAACTGACTGATGTCTGCTTGTTTTGCTTACTTTTGGACCCCTGCTGTTACCTTGTGAATCAGCACAGGGTAGCCGGTGGGAGGCAAGTGAGAAACATGTAGGGGAGAGCCCAGGGGTCCCCACCGAGGCCACCCTAGACCAGCCAGTCCCCAGCCACCATCCCAGCAGACTCTATTCACAAAAGCAAGCCCAGTCTAAATCAGCCACACTCAGCTCAGAGCAAACCGCCCCGCCTCCTCATAGACTCCTGAGAAATCGATACATGCTTGTCATTTTAAGCCTCTGAGCTCTGGGGGCTACGTTACAGAGCAATAGCTGATAGACACAAGCAGACAGTGTGAGGGTTTGTATGAATCAGTGTGGGGAATATTGGATCTGCTCTTCCCTGCTTCCTCGATGTTTGACAAATTGTTTGCCTTTACTTAGTAAAGCTCAGAGAGTGAGCACTCATTTGAACAAGGTCACACTGTCTTCTGTGTGCCAGGGACTGCACCGCTGTTGCCTTACCCGTTCAGTTGGCACACTGCCCTGAGAAATTTAATTAACAAGCCATTCAGGCAGTCAGGCTTACAAAGAGCCAAGCAGTCACACACGGCCCGGTGTAAAGTTCTAGTCCCACTACTTCTTGCACTGAGGATCCTCAACAAATGATCCATCTCAGGTTCTTTACTTGAAAAATGGGAATGATCATTCCTATCTCATTCTGAGGAGTAAATCAGGTAACATCTCTGATAGGAATTCATTCAGTTGCAAGTAACAGAAAATTTGACAGTGGCTTAAGCCATAAAGATAGTTAATTACCTCACACAAAAGGAATCCGGAGATCAGCATCTGCTAGGACTAGTTTAAGGCATGACATTGTCAGGGTAACATCTTAGTGATTTTCCTGGCCTTTATTTCATGGTTGCAAAATGACTGCTGTGGCCCCAAAAATCACATCCACATTCACGGTACAGGATGGGGGAAATGTCAGACTTTTCAGGAAAGTAAACTTTCCTGGAAGCTGCCAGCAATGTCCCCTACATTTCATTGGTCTGTCACTCAAGATGAGTCCTAAGTTAATTGGGGTTTATAGATGAAGCCTCCTCTGAAAGGGAATCTGGGAAGTGAAGTATTTGACCATTGGTATCCTCTGGAATTGCAGCCATATACAGGAGATGAGATTGGGACAGGGTGCCCTGTTAGCCAAACAGTGATGGGGTGCCAGAGGATGCTGGAAGTAGAACGGATGCTTGGGAACTGATCATTCTCCATTCTAAGCCTCTTCTCCAACCTGGAACCTGATAGTGGCTTTAAAGGAAAGGAATGGGGTTTATTTTAAGGTACATTAGGTATTAGCATATTTTCCCAGATATAGAAGGACCAGAATGGGAGATTTTCTGAACTCACAATTTCTCCCTGTGACCATGTTTAGGCCTCATGTATCTCTTCCCCTGATCCCAACTTCGGGGAGTCCGTGCCTCCCTCACCCCCACCCAGTAAGCCTAGGGGGCTGCCCATGCCGTACTTCCCCACTCCTGCGGGGCTCTTCAAAGTCATGTATTAGATCATGTCTTCAAATTTAGTTACGAGTTTCTTGGGAAACAAGGTAAAATGCAGATTTCCAAGCAAAAGCACTAGATCTGGCTGGCAAGCTGGGGAGGGGCTAGAACTTAGGCATGTCTAACTCACACCCCAGGTGGTCTTTAGAACAGGCTCTGAGAAATGCCGCCCTGGGACTTTGAAGCTCGAAATGCATGAGCCAGGAGGGCGCTTGCTTTTGCATGGAGAAAGCCGGTCTGCAGGAAGAGAGAAGGGAGTCTGAACAGTCCTTATTCCTTATTCCCTTCTAAATCTGGAGCTCCTGTAACTTTAGTTTCTGCCACTTACTCATACCCTTCATCTGCTACTTCTTCTGCCTGCCACTTACCACGATACTCCTTGCATTTGTGGAATACCGATGACCCGCCAGGGACAATGACTTGTCCAAGGACATAAGACAAATGTAAGTCCACACTGAAGCCAGAACCTTTGTTCCCTGACTGCCAGGCCACTTTTCTGTCCTTTGAATTTTGGGGCTACCCTGCAGACGTGGGGAAGTACTGGCCTGTGCGCAAGGAGAACTGGTTTATACGCGAAGTAAATCTTTCCAAAAAGATGAACCATAACTCTCCGGAACTGGACCGTGTTTAACCATGCAAAGTGTATGAGGCAATGTGGGCCAGGCCACACTGTGACGACTAACCCCCAGACTCAGGGGCTCCGCAGAACAAGCGTGTTTCCCCTCATGCTGCGTGTGTAGTGCGCGTCGGCGAGGGCTTGGCGGGGGGCGGTTCCGCTCCTGGGAGCCTTTCAAAGGCCCAGGTGGACACTGGGTTTGCCCTGACACGTGCATCCAAGCTCACCACAGCGGCGGGACATGAACACGGCAGCTCATCATGGCACGTGAACCTCTCGTCTGCAAGTCACTCATGCCCCTTCTGCTCATGTTGTATTGGCCGACGCAAGTCACCTGGCCACGCCCGGCTTCAAAAAATGCCAAGACGTACAAGTCTTCCAAGTGCCTGGAAAGCAGAGAATTAGAAATATCAATGAGTGAAGGCGTCGGTTACTGCACCGAGGGGAATTCAGCAGTTGAGGAGAACCTTTGAATAAAGATATAAGCTCAGATACTTCGATCACCTAACATTAGCCAGGCTCTTTGTTTATACCGTCTTACGTAATAGGCATATGATGTGACATGAACAGAGGTTTGAAATGTGCTTGTCCAGTAGAACCTTCTGTCATCTGCCTCAACCATCTCCGTAAGAAGAGAATGCCCTAGATAAATTCCTGGTCCAAAAAAGGGTGAAAGATATGTGAGACAGAGCTACCCAGCTGGCCTGAGGACTTAAACATGAAGCAAAAGCCACTCGGCCAGCCTAGACCAGCTTACCCACAGACAACCTGCCAACTGCCAGCTCAGTCCAGATCGATAGAGATGCCCCCAGGAACCTGCAGACATGAATGGAAGG
The DNA here is from genome assembly GCA_004026765.1 of Micronycteris hirsuta. NCBI lineage: Eukaryota > Metazoa > Chordata > Mammalia > Chiroptera > Phyllostomidae > Micronycteris > Micronycteris hirsuta. The sequence continues at coordinate 139,177 of PVJI01000276.1, read as the reverse complement.
AACGCTGCTGAGGTTTGGTGGTGGTTTGTTACACAGCAGCAGCTAACTGACATCCCTCCACAACGCAGCGGAGAAATTCGGTCCTCCCACACACATTTAATAAGCCAGCAAACTGAGGCGGTACAATATAATGGTTAATGAAAGAGGCTTGGGAGTTATTGTGTTGTGACATCCTGGTAGTGAAAGCACAAGTGAAAATACCCCATCTATTGTTTTGGTTCAACTAACCGAAGTACATCACCGCTCTGAGCTGGGAAAGAATGCCCAATGATAGCTTGTGCTGCTCTGCCACAGTGTAAGGTTGTGGTTAGGAAGCCACACCCTGGAGAAAGACTACATTTCCCAGAAAACCTCTTCCCAGTGGCAGTCATGTGACTGGTACTTGCCAAGAAATGTGGGCAGATGTGATGTATGTCACTTCTGGACCAAGTCTTCTAAGAAGCCTTTTCCTAGCTGTGGTTTTGCTTCTGTCTTGACGGCCACTGGACATCAGTGTGACTGGAGAGAAACAAAGCAAACGAGATGGAAGAAATCGGAATTCCTGAATCACTGTAGGGAAGAAAAGTACCCACAACCAGGGATGTTCACATCTGTTGTGTGAGCAAAAAATATATTTACATTGTGTTAGGTCACCGACACAGCATTATCTGAAATCGGTGGTTCCCAAAGTGTGATCCCTGGACCAGCAACAATCAACACCACCTGGGAATGTGTAACAGATGCAAATTTCTGTTACAAATTCTAATTGGGCTAAATCAGATGCTCTCAAGGCACAGTACAGCAATCTGTGTCTTAACCAGCCCTCCAGGTGATTCTGGGAGCTACTACTACAAATAATACAGTTCCCAAGAGTGAGGTTTAGATTTCGGTTTCTTGGTTCATATATTGGCCTTCGCACTTACGAGCTCTGTGGCCTTGGGCAGGTTGCTTAACTGTCTACTGTCTGATAGGTTGTCAGACATAGATGCCAACGGGTGCATGACCGTAATACCTAACTCATGGGCATTGATGTGACCATTGAAGGTGACCAACCATGTGGGGCCTTAGAACAGCATCTGGGGTGCAGTGAGCGCTCAGAAAACCTTAGCCATAATTAACCTTTCTTAAGTGGCAAGGTAAATCTCAGTCCCAAAGTTTGCACCGTGGGCTTTTATTCCTCCTGGCCAGTCAATGTGATTCCCTGGTGCACACAGGGGCTACGGCAGGAGTGCACTCTGTCAGCAAGGCGTCATGACCTGGGCCTGCCCGAGAAAGCAAGGTGACTGAATGCCTGCCTAGTGACGGCCACTGATCTGGCAGACATGAGTGTGGCCAGACCATCGGGGACCGTGAACAAGCAGATGGACAAACTGGGCTCCGAAAGAGTGGAACCGACAAGCGTTTCCACCTTAAGCAAACTTCTGGCTGATCTTTTCTTTTTTTTTTTTTACCCTTGCAAGAAGATGCTTTTTCAACAGCCGCCCTGTATGCGGACTAATCTTTGAGTCTATGTTCTCTAAGCTACTCTAAAGTATGAAGCTTGGTAATTAATCCAAAGGCTGCAGAAAGAGCTCTAATGCCAGGTGTGAGCATATTTTTAAAAGGCGAGGGCGGATACTTTCAAAACTAGTCCCTGGGGGCAGCCAATTAAATGTCCCTATGAACAATGCATGGACAAATGGAGGGCTAGATGCCTCCGCTTTGATTCCTGTTCAACTCAGTGTGGCCGTGGGTCTGACAATTTTGTTTCCTTGACCAAATGGTACCCATCACCCTGTTATGAGGACTTGCACCTGCTGCTCTTCAAGGGACCAAAGCTGCCAGCTCTGCTCACCCCTTTTGAATGCTCCTGATCAGCTTTAATTTTTAAAGCCCTGGATTTTGTCAGATTAGATTCCCCACCATTTGGTGGGCAAAGGGGCGTGTGCTCCCAGCGGCCTGCCAGCGTCACCGTCACAGCTGCAACTCTGCACCGAGAGTGCCTTCTGCTGAGGAAATGCAAGGAATTTTACAAAATAGTCACCCTAACCTCACAGAGTCTGTGAACTCCGGTCCCTCCTGTTCTTTCACAGGAGATCATATTTCTCTCTGACTCAATCTTTGTCAGGGCACAAGGACAACAGACTGGCTTCTTAGACTCCTACAGTCCCCAATGTGTACATTAGGACAGGCATGGACCACCCCCCCAAAAAAAAATCTGTGCCCATGACAGACATCAATAATCAATCACAGAACTTTTATTCCAGGCCAGGATCCATCTTCCAAATTTGCGAGAGAGCCTTCATTCATAAATCACAGTGGACCACTTAGATGTATCTGCCCTTCTCATTTAGAGCAGCCCCTTAACCTAAAATAAAAGGCCAGAGAGGAGAAATGAGCTATCGACCTTCAAATAGCAAGTGTGAGATTGAGCTGAGATTAGAACTCAGCTCTTCTAACCCCCAGCCATACATTCTTCCATGACAAGAGTTCATCATGGTCCTTGATGTCTCTGGAGGTCCACCACACATCACCAGATTAAATAGGCCCAAATAAATGAGCCTTGAAATGTCCAAGGGACCAACTTTCTTCTCTTACCAGCATGCAAGATAAGTGGTATATTAGTCAGCTCTTGTCACAGTGATGCTGCATAACAAACCAGCCCACAATCCAGTGGTTCATTGCAATAGCATTTGTTCTTACACTCACAGATCAGCAATCAACTGGGCCTCAGCAGACATAAACTTGGCTGGGCTACATTCTTCGCATCTGTACCACATAGGTTTATTCTAGAATCCTGGATAAAAAGGCAAGGACCACCTGAGTAGTGCTTTTCTAGGGAGGGATTAAGAGAGCTCAAGAGTTGAGCCAGAACATGAAAGCCCGTTTTTTAAGGACTCTGCTTATGTCATGCCCCCTAATGCTGCCTTGACCAGACCATGTCTTGCAACCAAGCCTGGACTCAAAGGTTTGGGAAGAATGCTCTCTGTCCACCGTGGGAGGGAGAGGGGTGTGAATGGGCATTGAACAAGAATTTAAATTATTTATAAATGGCTTTTAAAATTCTAAAGAAACCGTCCAGTGGGGGTTGGAAGAAATAGAAGCTTTTTTGGACAGCCATGTTCTATCAGGCCCTAGAAAATATTGATAGTCTTCTGAGCCTCACACTTAATTAATCGTGGGAAAGTTACGTGTTGCCTTGTGCTGGTGTGGGCTTGCTGGTGTGGTTCCTCTGCTTTAAGGAAAGCCTGATTTGGGAATTTTCATCTAAAGAAAGACATAGCATGAATACTTTAATGACCAGACATGAATTCCCTGAGAGAAATCTTTGTGTCTTTTCTTAATTCTACTTTGCCCTTCCATGTGTTTCTGAAGGAAAGTGTTGAATATATTTTTTAATGGTGGTTAAGAATATGGACATGAGAGAGAGAAAGAGAGAGAGAGAGAGAAAGAGAGATTCAAAGTTGAAGCCCTCACTACTGGCCAAGTGACCTTGGGCATTTTTATGATCTTTCTAATCCTTAGTTTTTCACTCTGTGAAATGGGCATAACCCTCTGTCCAGCTGAAATAAGTAACAGGGCTAAACCGAAGATTGATGAGGAAGTCCAGCGAGCTTTGCGTTCATCTAACTACAACATTCATGACAAAGAGCAAGGGAAAAGGAAAAGAGGAAGAATTGGGGCCGATTTTCAATCACCTGGGTGGTGGGCCATTTTTAGTATCAAGGTGCTGCAGGAATTGGCCAAATCCAACATGTACCAAGTGTCTTAACATGTTCGACCACACACTTCATTTATAGGGTTTAAATTTAGGGGACCAATGAGAGAAGGGGGGTGATCTGGAACATGGAGGTGTCTGTCACAACTCTATTCCCACCAGCACACAATTGGAAACAACCTATTTGTTTGACACAATGAGAATGCAAGATAATTATGATGCATTTATGAGCTGAGATGTTTGTATCCGTGACAAGTTTCATGTTTTGGAAAATATTCAACAGGAAATGTATATGATATAAGTTGAATGAAAAAAACAGAGGAGAAAGGGCGAAGGTAGTATAATCTCAACTGGTGAACATAACACACACACATGAACATGCATACCCAATACACACAACATACACATGCATACAGACCAGAATAAAATTGACCCAAATAATAGCAGTTATCTCTAAGGGATGCAATTAGCGTCAATTTTAATTTTTTCCTTTAGTCTATTGTTTTAAATGCCACACTTTCTACCATAAATCAACACTACTATTTGTGAACATATCAAACAAGAAGTGTGATTTTAAAAGAATCTGTCATCCTAATTTTGAGTTTCTCAAAATGTATTTTCCATAGAGAAAGGTAAAGTCACCAGCAAGGACTTACAGAATATGAAGAGAAAACAGTGACCTTGGATGGTGGCATAAATCAAGCATTCAAAATAATCAAGTGTCTTGTGACACATATAAATAATTCTGACTTCTTATATAATTTTGTAAATGTCTGGACATAGACATACATAAATAATTTTGATTACATGGCACAATTATAAATGCAGATTTGGGAAGACTGAAATTGATCAACATTATCGGGATTGACAATAAGCCCATAATGTAGCATAATGGATTTTTAAAACGCGCCATAAATCTGCTTCAAAAAATATCTAGACAGCCCAATATCAAGACACATTAAAAACTGCCACCAGTTCCTGACTGTGACTTGCATGCCAGAACCTTGCTGACTCAGCAAATGGAGTAGCTCACCTAGCAGGTGCTTTGTCCTGGGGCAGAAGACAGGCTCCAAGGAGCTTGGTATAGAACACACCCATTCAAGTTGAATGAGTGGGATCCTTTTCTTTTTAAAACAAGAAAGGAGATATTAATGTCCACCCAGGCTCTTCCTTCCAAAATGGAGAACCTTTTCATGAGTCAAAGGAGCTCCCTTTTTAAAGCAAAGGCAGACAGGTAGACCAGCTGATGGACACAGAGACTTTGGACATGTCAGTTAACCAGAGCTATTCATTCTAGCACTTCTAAGCCTTGGTCTCTATGGAAAAATGGGGCTGCTTTTTGAGGCCAAAGCAAATACATTAGAGGATGAACTTCTGAATTGAAGGCTCAAGAACTGATGAAGTCAGAGAAGGAGGGTTTGGGGTGCCTTACTACTTAGCGCCCCTCTACTCTTTTTAAAAGCCAACTTGTAATCTTGTTGAGTTATCACTACCACTGCTCTCCTGCTCCAAGCATCTGCAAATTGATTTAAAACAAAAACAAAAACAGATATGGAAACAAAAAAGTGATTTCAAATCCTTCATTCTTTTTCTACACAAAATGCACATGCTACACACCCAGGATGTTTCAGGCTCAGGTGGAGGAAACTCAAATTATGTTTAATGTGTTACTTAATTTTATGATTCTCAAGATCTCATGAGATGTGGGACCCATAAGAAATATCAAGAATAGGTAAAATAGAAACAGAAGAAATAAGATTTTGTACCAATTTTTTTTTAGCCAATTCAATTCACTTCCATTCATTGAAATGAAACTGGAAGAGCATTTGAAGTTAACCAAGTCCGATCTTTAATCTAGTAACTATTTGTCAAGGATGCTGACCATATAAATGTCTGATTCTGTAACTGCTACTCCGGGAGTCCGGGAACAGGAATGGAGATTTGGTAAATCCTTTCTGAATGAGAAAATGATTGAGAAAATAATGGAAGGAATAAACACTGTTGACAAGGCCCCGTCTTCTTAGCAAAGTGTCCAGACACATGGTCACCGTGGTGTGGAAATGACCTAGTGACACCAAAGAACAGCCAACACTTCATGAATGTGCGGTACGTACTAAGTGCTGCTCTCAGTGCTTCACGCGGGCTAACTTACTTCATTCTCCTCTAATACGTCTACGAAGTATGTAATGTTACTATTACATCCCCATTTATTGTTGAAGAAAGTGACACGCAGAGGGATAAAGAACATTTCTTAACACCACAACGCTGAATGTGGCAGTCAGAATTCAACACTGTGCACACTGTTACCTCAGCCCCCGGTCTTATCCACGATTCTCTGCTTCCACTCGCTGTTTAAGCTCATTCTCACAATAGCCGTGTGAAGTATTCTCTGCTTCCTCTAACTAGTTAACCCTGTGAGGTCGGCTTTGACAGAACAAGAAGCTAAGGTGCAGAGCAGCGATACAGGCGGGATCTGAACTTGAACTCAGGATTAAATCGAGTTGTCCGTTTCTCTTCAGTAAGGTTGTCTTCATTCTCAAAGTCATCATCCTTTAGGGAGCTTCTGATTGTCCCTTTCAAAAAGCACTGTTCAACAGATCGGTCATCCTTGGTGCCCATCCACAACACACCTGAATCCATCTAGAACCTTGGACAGCACCCACGTTTTAGGAATGTCTTCTCCAGGCTTCAGGAGGGAGGTGGTAGAGATTCTTTCTACTGGGAACCGAACGAACAACTGCATGACAGGCTTTGCTGAAGAGAAAACACAGTGGTCCACCTGGAGGTTTATGCTGAAATACCCATTTTACATCACTAGCCATGGAGTCCCTGGCAACGACGTGGCTTGTCACCTCCTCACCAGACCTCATCTAGCAAATCGGCAGCTATTTCCAGATAACGGGGCGTTTTAGTTTGCTAAAGTCACACCGAATACTAAACTAAGTATATAATTCCGGTCTTCCAAATAGTTCTTTCATTAATGCCCTAAGTCCTCTACCAGGAGGAATCTTAGGCTAGGGAACCTCTTTGAAAATACGGAAATGCCTGGGAGAAGTAATGTATTTAACCAGTTCCTTATACCGTAATGTTCCTTCATGAAAGGAGAGATGGGTCAACGTGAACCTACACTGTTCCCATGGATGAGAGGGGAACATAGGAAACTCAGGCATCACCCGCATATTCAGCTTTATAATTTAACCTAGCGACAGTCTCGAACAGGCGCTTTGTGTTTCTTCCCCCATAAATTACTTTACCATTCATTACTTTATTAACCTAATTGATTGTTTATTGGGCTTCAGTGAGATGTCTCTGAAAAATCACACTTCCTTCTTTATTCTTGCAATATTATAAATGTCCTCAATACAAACTGTCTGGTTGCTTATTGTTACACGCCCACCTTCCTTTCCTGGGGGCAAGCTCATTGGCTGCGTATGTTTTTTTATCCTTCAAGCATGTATCACAGTTTTGAGCATATGCAAAATAATACATAAAAAATATGTACTATCAGATGAATTAAATTATTAGTGGTGGTGCCTGGCATTCTTTCACTTATTTATACCTCCTTCGCTGTGTTTTTCTATCTACCTGCCTATCACTTAATGTGCCTTTTAATGTATCTATCCGCCCATTTGTCCGTCCATCCATCCATCCATCCATCCTCCATCCACCCATCCATCCATCTATTCACCCATTCTACCCCTGATATCACCCCATCATTTCATATAAAGCAATCATACGTTCACTAGATGAAGGGACAATTTATAAGGGTCCCCCAGACATCCTTCTTTCTTTTATCTTGTCCTAATTTTCCTCCATCTACCATCCTTCCCCTGTGACACCCGCCTCTCTTCCTGTCCCTCAGGAGAGTTACAGGAATGACAATGATATGGGTGCTGGAGGCTGGGGAGGGGAGCACATTGCTCGGTGACAGCTTGGATCCAGGGACAGATGAAATCCTTGGCCTCAAGCAAAGTTCAGGGAAGCCCAAGGAGCAAGCTGATGGACAGTCTGACTTGTCGAGGGTGAAATCAATTAAAGTACATCAAATCCAGAATTCATGCCTTCTCAGAGTGACAAATCTATGCTGGAAACTGAGAAAGACGAAGGGAGAAAAATGTCTTTGACCTCTTGGAGACCGGCTGTTCCTTCTGTCAGGGGAGCCGGGCCTGGAGTGAGACGCATTCATGATGAATTATAACAGCCAGCCAGCCACCTTAAAAAAGAGCGGGGTGAAAAGGTTACCAAAGAGACCCAAAATGTGAGGAATTCAACCAAACATCGATATAAACCAACCCCAGGGGTCAGGAGCGCCTGTGCCTGGCCTGTCCAGCAAGGCTCCTGGTAAGCTCAGTCGTTACCCCAACTGCTTCAGGCCCCACATGCGCCACACCGAGGAGCTCACACGCACTGCTCACCCAGGCGTGGGGGGCAGGAGCCACGTGCTGTCAGTCCCACGTCGAAGACTGGAGGTGCGGCGTCCCTGGGCCACGCGGTCTACGAGGACCTCCTGCTGTGCTGGGAACGTTCGACAGCCACACTGTCCGACTGGTCAGACGGGGGTCACATGTCACGACTGCATGTTTGAAACGCAGCCAAGGCAGTGGAGGAACTGCCTGTTTTTCATTAAAATTTGCCATATTTTACCATGTGTAATGCACACCCACGTTTTTGTGCGCATTATACTTGGGATTATTGTACCCATTACTATACCCTGGTATGTAATCATTATACCCATGTACGATGTGCATCCTTATTTTTCCCTCAAATATTTGGGCAAAAATGAATGCATTATATTTGGCAAAATGTGGGGTAAATTTTAATTTTTAGAAAGTTTATCATTTTACATGTAAATAGTTGGGCACGGCTCGGAGCTACTGCACTCGATGGTGAAGCACCAGGACAAAGAGTGCCGTCCCCTGCAATGATGTCATCGAATGGCATTCTGTGTCAGATTCCAGTGGCTGCTGGGCAAGGCGTTCTGAGGATGCAAAGTGCCCAAGGACTGTGGGCCGCACAGAATAATGACAATACACCTTAGTTTCTCCTGTGTCCATCATCTGCCACAGCACCGGCACGGGGCTACACCTGAATGCGTGATTAGACAAAGAGTACAGCTAACTTATCGAACACTCATCAGACACTGGGCTAAAACTCTGCACTTTCTCCTTGAATCAGCTCGGTAGAACACTGAGTAGGCAGTAATAGAAATAGTTAGAGTAACATTGCTCATACATGCCAGGCTCTCTTCTTAGAAAAACGCATGTGTTAACACATTTATTACTCACAACAGTCCTACAAAGTAAATATTCCTATTACTGATGTTTTTGGATGAAGATACTGAGGTATTAGAGAGCCTGAGCAACATACAAGTAAGTCACACAGGCATAAGTGTCATGGCTGAGACTCGAACCCAGGCGGTCTGGCTACATACATATGTCGCAGCCAATGTGCCGTCCCGGTGCCTTGTACATGTTCTGAATTTACAGAAGAAGAAACTGAAGCAGGAGACAATTACATAAACTCCTTGGTTAGGAAGTAGCAAAACCAGGACCCAAACTCCTATCTACCTGATTAAAAAGCCCAGCAAGTAGCCGAGAGGCATCACAGCCGCTTGGCATTTTGCAAAGTTCGGGGAGAAACTCATTGCGCCCACTTGCAATACACATTCTCTCCTTAGGACATGGAGGCTGAGTCCTGGTTTGCATGTTCTTCTCCGAGACCGGTTTCCCCGTCAGTCAACGGAGCTTCCTCCGAACGTTCTGAGACGGCTGGGGATGCGGGGGCAGCAGTGATCTAACTGTGTCCAGAGGCACGTGACAAGCGTGCAGTAAGAGGATGTCATCGTCAAATTATGATGAATTCATAATCACTCTGATTCAATCATTTAATTATAACATTATGTTATTAATTAAAATTATGAATGGAAATAGAATATATTGATTATATGTTATATATTAGTATTACATTAATTGATCATATGATTATAATATATAACTATATACTGTATATTAATTAATAATGACGTTGTGATAAAAAAACAGGTTGCTGCGGAAGCATCCTGTGGGATTCTGCCAGTGTTTGCTTGCTTTTCGGTGTTTGTGCGGATGACCGGCCCTCGGAGTTGCCGGCTCCATCGCTGTCGCCAACATCAGTCCCCAGACTCACTATTCAGTGTGTGCCGAGGGACCTTCAGGACCAGCCACTCTGTGGCGTCAGAGCCAGCTCAGGGCTGCCTACGCCCCACTACGGCAGGCCGCTCCCCTGGCAGCGGGGCTCAGGCAGCTTCAGGTGTCTTTGTAGGGGAATCACTGGCTTTGATCTGTGTTCACAGGCACTTTCTACAGCAGCGTGTACAGTGGCCTCTGAAAGCCCCCGTCCTCCCACTCGGATGGCCGACTGTCGGGGTTTGCTGGTGTCTGAGGGGTTGCGCCAGTTGCAGGATTTTCAATGCTAAAGTCAGATAGTTTCAGACTATCTCCCTTCCCTCGAATTTCTCCCCCCCCACATCATCATCGTCATCATCATCATCACCACGATGTGCTGCTTCTGATCTGAGTAGTTACATTTTGGATAAACATGCAGTTAGGCTCGCGGGGAGGTCTGAGGGAAGACCTTCAGTGCGTGGTCTCCGGGAACATTCTTTTGACTCCGTGAAGGCAGGTTAGCCAACTTCAGGTGCTCGGTTTGCTTCGGACGTTGGTGTGGGTTGGCTAGGTGGCCCCTCGGCAATACTCCAGTGGAGAGGACATGACACCGCAAATAATAATTGCCATATATTTTTCATAGAAATACAGAAACTCAATTACTTTAATTTTCCTATTCAAACTTCATTTAGTTTTCTTTCCCTAATGCTCACTAGTTACCTATTCCAATTCTCAGTCTAGTATTATCGATTGGGGAACACTCTGGATAAATGAATTGGGACTCAATACAAGTGATTTTCAATGGGAGGGGGCAATTTTGCACCCCAGGGGACATTTGGCATTTTGGGTTGTCACAGCTGGGGAGAAGGCACGACCAGACCCCGGTGGTTGGAGGCCAGGATGCTGCTCAACACCCTGCAGTGTCCAGCACACCCCCACCCCCGACCTGGCCCAAGTGTTAGCCGTAACCCCACAGAGAAACCCTGCTGTAGAACAAAGTGGAATCTGTAACAGACGGTGAGATCAGCAAGACAGCTGGAACAGACTTTGAAAAATGTCTGTGGAAATGTTTTCCTTTTTCTATGAGCTAGGTTAATACAAGACAACCTCTCTACTCAGCTATGCTCTGGCCTGCAATAAAAGCTACATTTTCGAACTCTGGCAACGCAGGTCCCAGATAGAGTGAAACCCAAGCCACTTGCCACTTCTTCCCTCTCTTGCCAGAACTTTCCGGTGCAACAGAAGAGCAGGAGGCCCACACCGTATGTTTTTCATTCATTGATGCTGAAATTGTCTAAATGTTCCTTCTTTTATGAGCTATTTGATGTCCAAAAAGCCTTTTGAATTGCGTTTATAACCCTTTAAAAATCTCGCTCCTCTTCGAAACAGGAAGGCACTTCATGAACGGCACAGACAGCCAAACCTTGGGAGATGGGAGAAGGGAGGCAACTCGTTCAGGGAGCCTTTGCCCCGGGAGAAAGCCTTCATCATCCCTGGGGACACCTGTCTGGGGCCATGCTGGTCAGAGCGGTGACATGACCAAATCAGAGGGCAGGGGCCATCCCAGGCTCCCTGGTGTCCGGGGTGGCCTTCGTTAAAAGGCTCTTGCTGAGGGAACAACTCTAAATGGGCCAGCACCTGTGACTGGTGGCCCATCACGGTTTAGCAGAAACGATGCTCAGCAGATTCTGGACCCAACTGTCCGTATTTCCTCCAGGGCTTGCTCTCTATAGGGCTCCTTCCTCTCACAGGTAACACGTAGGAGATGGGCCAGGTGATATCCCAAGGCCATTCCTAATCTTTTGAGCTCTGCTCTCTGGAGTTCTTAGATGCCTGCTTTGGACACAAAGCAAATCCGTGGCTCACTCGATGCCACTCGCTCACGTGGCACCCATGGCAGACTTCGCAAGCTGACAATGACAGCCTTTCCGCTGTCCTCAGGTATGGACGCGGAGCCCCCCTCAACAGGACTCTCCGAGGCGGCCGCCTCCACGTGCTCAGCATTGGCGCACGCACAAGGAAGCGGAGCCACAGGCCGACTGCGGCCCAGGCGACAACAGAAGGCATGACAACAATTTCTCTAGAGCAGGAGATTTAGCCAAGACCCGGCTGTGAGAGCAGGTGAGCAAAGACACAAAGAGATAAGGAGAAATCACATCAGGTGAAGGTGAAGGGAAGCAAGACAAAGGAAAACAGAACACAACCAAGCAAAAACTAACTGTGGTCAAATAAACTAAAACGAAAACTGGACTGAGAGCCACGTGCCGTGTGACTGACTGACTTCTCTGAGTCTCTGTCTCCTGACCCACCAAAGGGCGAGGTAAGGCCTGCCTTCCCATTGTAGTTGCTTTCTGTGCCCTCCTTGTTTTAAGTTCTTTTTTTGTTGTTGACAAAGTACCTTCATCCTCATTCATTGTGATAATAATACCCTCTATGCTTATTGCCAAGGCTCACTACTGTTCATCGTTGATTGTTTTTGAAACCAAGTGGTGCCTCATGATCATCACGCACAGAGAAGGTAGCCAAGTCTCCTCTTTTCTTGAATGAAACAAATGGTTTTCAAATCCATGAAGTCTTGGGCAAAAACAAAGAGTGGAGATAGTTTCCATTTATTTAATACCTAGCATATTCCTGATGGAGTCTAAGTTGTTACAATGGCCCATTAATGGCAAGTAATATTAACATGATACCTATTAACATCTTTTTTTTTTGAAGATTTTATTTATTTATTTTTAGACAGAAGGGAAGGGAGGGAGAAAGAGAGGGAGAGAAACATCAATGTGCGGTTGCCTCTCATGTGGCCCCCACTTGGGAACTGGCCCGCAACCCAGGCATGTGCCCTGACTGGGAATCGAACTGGAAACCCTTTGGTTCGCAGCCCGTGCTCAATCCACTGAGCTACACCAGCCAGGAACATCTTAATAATCAACTTACTGAGAGGCAGAAAATGGAGTCTCCGGAAGGTTCTCTTGCTCAAGGTCACAGGGCAGGTCGAGGACAGAGCTGGGGTTTGAACTGTGGTCTTCTGATACTAACTGGCCTTGCTCTTTGAATCAATGTTCCCACTTTGGCCTCACATAACCCCGAGGAGGAGACAGGGCAGGTACAAAGACGGAGATCGTGACAGGAAGTGACTCTGTTTGGGGTCACACCAAGAAAACCTTGTGGATGCTGGGGCTCCGAGGTAACAGGAAAAACGATGCAGTGTTCTGTGACTTATGGATGTTAATCTCCTGTTGATTGTTGGCGCTGGGACAGGGGCTAACTTGAGGGCTGCTGCGTCCTCCCGAAGTTTTAAGAGGCCCAAGGGAGCCAGGAGGAAAGACGCTTCAGCTTGCTAGAAAGTTGTAAGAGATGTATGTTCCCAGGGAGAATCCGGCAGATGGTCTGTGACATTTGTTCATTCGTTCAATGGGCAGTTCCTGAAAGTCCCCTGTATGTCTGGTCGGGTCAAGACACTCGGGTGAGCATCGGGTTGGTGGGTGGGGGCGGCGGGCAGACAGCATGTGAACTCACAAAGCCGGAGTCACTTGAGTGGCAATGATGCACACTGGAAGGCCCCTGGCTTGGAAATCAGCGTGAACTTGGGTTGAAGGCTGGCTCAGCAAGTCTCCAGCTGTGTGACCATGAAGTAAGACTTCACCTCGCGGAGATCTAATTTCCTTATTTATAAAGTGGGGACGGTGACAGAAAGCTACTCGTGGGGTGGCTGGGTGGCTTACTTAATGTGTAAGATGCTTATCATATTGTCTGACATATAATTAGTGCTCAATAAATGAAAGCCAAAACCACTTATTTACTCAACAAGTATTTACTGACCACCTACTGTTTACCGAGCACACTTCTTAGCACTGGGTATTAATATCAGTTGTTATCATGGTCTTATAATGGCCGTGCAGGCCTGATTTCTTTGGACTTCATGGCGGTGCCCTGAGATTTAAGCGGGCCCAGTGCAGGAGGTGTGTGAGATGCACGAGCTCAGCAGAGGCGTCTGGGACTCCTGACAGCTCTCAGAGGGGAGCAGGCAGCTCCGCTGCTGAGTGGGCAACGGGCTTTGGGGGTCCCTTCGTAGAAGAAAGGAGATGAGGCATATCTCAGCCTGTTTCTAGGGCTGTTCTGGTCACTTGCTCTGCTCGGTTTTTCCTCCTTGGCTCCTCCCTCCTCGGTCTTCCTTATCTCTACCTGGGGCCATCCCAGTGGGGTTCCATGCACCTTGACCAGCCCCCTCCTGGCCAATGGCAACGGTGGTGGTGTTGGATGCGGATGTTGTTGTGGGGGGTGGGGGTGATGGTGGTGATGATGACGATGATGATGATGATGATGATGACCTGGATATTGTTTATAAGGTGATAGCAATGATATTGATGATCAACTACCATGGGCTGGGCACCTAGCAAGGCAATTTTACATACATTATCTCCAATCCTTGCAATCATTCTGCAAATTAGGCCTTGTTACTGCATGTGGAGATGCAATAATAAGGAATACGTGGCTGAGGAGGTGTGACCGTCCCAAGGCCACACCGCCAGGAAGTGACAGAGCTAGTTGCGAACTTAAGACACCAACTTCAAACCGTTAATTTTGATGGTAAAATTACGATAGTATGGAGTGTGTACTTGTTTTCAGATGTGTCATCTCTGCGGTTTATCTCCTCCAGCCCTGACTGTGAGGTAGACAATCTTCATTCCTATTTCACAGGCTCAGGAAGACAGGCAAACGAGGCATGGAGCGTGGCTGCGGCCGTAGAGCTGAGGCACATGCCCCAGCAATCTAATTCCAGAGCCTGCTCTCTCATTTCTGTTTAAAAATTATTAGCATGTTTTTGTTGTTTTTCATAGAGGTATAATGTATTCACAGGAAAGTAAACACGTGCTCCCGAGTTGCAGTGAATTTTCAGGCCTGTGCACACCACCACTAGCTAAGCTTGGGCTACTAATCCCCTCAGCCACGCTGATCTGTTTGATGTCACCAGAATTCCTGATGCTACTTTGCACTTCCCAGTTTACGGCCCGTGCGTAGTCACTGTGCTAATACTAACTGCAAACCCATATGACATTGTGGCCTAGACATTGTTTTAAACACCCCACATGGAGTACCTCCTGTTAGCTCTGCAAGGCGGGTGCTTGTCCTATGGTCATTTCCATTTTCCAGATGACAACTGAGGCACAGAGAAGTTAAGTGGCCCATCTAAGGTCACACAGCTGGTACGTCACAGTGCTGTGCATCAAACCTGGGCAGCCTGGCTCCAGAGCCCTTCACACGCTCGTCTCCCTAAATGCACACATTGCCTATCAAGAAAGCGCAGTGAGCAATCCCCGTTTACAGATAAGAAAACTAAGACACAGCAGTGTTAAAATAATTTTCCTAAATAGCTCTACTGGCAAGCCACAAAGGGAGGGAGGACTCCACTGATTTCCAAAGATGCGTGTTCCATCACCGTGCTCGAAGTCTGCGCGGCTCCGCGTTGCATTGTAATGACGGGGGTACCTGTGGCCCCCTCTCCAGGAACCTGGGCTTATGAAGAGCAGGAGCTCTCTCTTGTGGGTCCTCTGTCCTCTGAAGTCCCTGGTCCTGCACCCCACCCTCTAGTGAGAAGAGGGAAGGCTCTGGAAGAAAGGGGCTTGCTGTTAGGGGTGGCAGAGTCCCGGACCCCACCTCGATGAGGCTGTGACGACCTAAATGCAGTCTCTCTAACTCACCTCCATACCCACTCCAGCTCCAGGGTCCACGTCTTCCTAGGTTTTCCTCAGGGGGTTAGTAAATCTTGAGTTCCCCATTTTCCTCCAAGTCGAGAGGATATGAATTCCGTAAATCTTGGCCTGAGTGAGCATCAAGGCGCGTGATATATGACGGGAAAGAGGCCAGGGAGGCAGAGTTTACACAGAGAGCAGCATCCAGTGGGCAGATGGGGGTCCTCAGGGACCCCTGGGCTGCACAGAGAAGCCTTAGCAGTCTCCGGCCGTAATCGATGGTCACGGTCACCTCTGAGCCAAGGGCCTAAGAACACCGCCACTGCATGGGGCAGAAGTAACAAACTGTCCCTGTCCTGCTCCTCACTCTTGCCCCTTGACTCCCAACAGTTGGGGAGGGAAAGGAGACCCATCCATTAGGGCTGACAGGGCAGCAGGAAGGACTTAGCTGTGATGAGAGGAAGAACTTCCTGCAAGGAAAGGTTATTAAGCCCTAGAATGAGTTATTGAGAGAGGTGGTGGAAGTGACTTCCTGACTTGGAGACCAAGATGGATAGTTATTGGTCTGTGAGTCCAGCCCAGCCTGTCTGCGGGGATCCTTGACCCCTTTGGGGAGACCGTGCATCAGCCGCGTCTGCTCCAGGGTCATTTGAGAATGCTCACCAATGACCACACTCCCCAGTGACTGCAGATGTTGTTTTTTAATTTTTTTTCTACCATAGAATTACTGTACTCATTGTAAAAAATATTTTAGTCCAAATAATCTAGATGAGAATAAAGTAGAAGAAAACCCCCCCCCCCCTTCCTTCCCTGTGAAGCCCCCACTCCCATGTCTGCAGACAGCTACCGTCAGCACTCAGGGTAAACCGCAGCAGACTTTTTTGGACTTGCATTCACACATACACACACAGTAGTCCTCGTGTGATTTTTATTTTCCACTGTAGCTGGGCACACACTGCACTTGTTGTTCCGATGTTTGCGTTTCTCCCTTGTTAAGGGAGTAGGCTCCGCCCATGTCCTGCTGTATTTCATCCTGGTATTTTAGGCAGTGGTTCCATCTTCCATGGTATGGAGATGCCGTTACTCCTTTAAGCAATCCTCCGCTGATTTCCTTTGAGGCTGTGTTCCAAAGTCTGTCCATGCAAACATGCTGCCGGAACAGAGTAGCTAGTCCCTCAGTCTGTATAAGGGCACATCTCCAGGACAGAGTTCTAGAAGCAGAACTGTTGCACAGAGAGAACCTCAGACGTTGCCAGACAGAATGTAACTGCTCTCTGAAAGGTGTCAGTTCTCATTCCTACTGTTGGTGACCAGGCGGAAGAAACAATTCATGCCGCATCAACAACGGTTAATGGTTAGACGCACTCTGAAATGTTTGTCAATGGGCTAGCCCATTCGGATTAATTTCTTCTATTTCTAATAAGATTGAGCATCTCTTCCTATCTTTATGGACTAGTTGTAACTTTTATCTATCAGCTTTTGTCTTTTTAACTTTTAATTCCTTTTTTTGAAATTTGTATTTTGTGTATTGGGGTGATATTAGTTAATAAAATTATATAGGTTTCAAGTGTATACAATTCTGATACATCTTTTGTAAATTGCTTGTGTGCCTACCACCCAAAGTCAAATCTTCCATCATCAGCTTTTTGCTTTTTAAACTGACTTTGTAAATCTTTTTCTTTTTAAATAGATTATGGCTGTTGTCCTTTTGACCAGCTTACGTGATGCAAGCATATTCACCCAACCTAATCTTTTATTTTTATGTCTCATTTATTCTGCTTTAAAACTGTATTAATGTGTGTATTGTTGTAATACAGTAACTAAAGTAATTTGTGTTCCTTGTAAAAAAAAAAAGGAGAAAATAGGTCAAAAGATCAAAAGAGCATACTTGACACTGTTGAGCTGTACCCTTCATGATGGTTAGGATGGTAAATATTGCCATGATTTTTTAAAAAGAAAAAAAAATCACAATTTCATCTCCCAGAGAAATATAGCTCTCTTTCCCCTGCATTAATACACTGGGTTTTCTCTGCATTAATACACTGAGTTTTCTAATTTCTAATCTACATTCCTACTTAAACATGTCAAGACTAATCTTTAGCATTTAAAAAGTCAGCATGATTATTAATGGCTGTATTATATGGTAATAATAAAATTAATAATAGCAGCACACCTTTGAGGGTTTTCTGTGTGCCAGCCCAGCGCTCGGCTCCTCCCACGCAGAATCTCATTTAATCCTTTCAACCCCGCGAGGAGGCAGCTGCTGTTACCAGGCCACTTTCTCAAAGGAGGAAACGGAGACTTGGGGGTAAGTCACTCGTCCACAGCTGCTTAGAGGTGGAGGCGGAGCTTGCAGGCAGCACCCAGACGCACCGCTCTATTCATCCTATAGTCAGACGTACAAATATCGTGTATTCTTTTCCCATGGCTCTTGTAACAAATTGCCTTGAATTTGTTCCTCCTTTCCTTCTGCCAAAATTTCAGGGACGTCTCTTCTCCAGTGCAAAGTGACACCCTTTACTTGAGCGTCTGTGAGGATCATCCCCTCTCAACTTCTTTTAGAGAGCTTGCAGCTTCATTTATACCAAGTCTGCTCCAATTGTATTCTGCAAAGTAACTAGTGGTCTGAACATGTCAAAAGAGGCTTTGAGGAGGGAAACGTCCATCCATCCATCCATTCATCCTCCATCTTTCTATCATTTCTATCTATCTATCTATCTATCTATCTATCTATCTATCTACCTACCTATCTATCTATCATCTGTCTAGCAATCTATCTATACACTCATCCATCTACCCATTCACCCACCTACTTATCGTCTATCTTCTGTGATAAAATGCGTTGGGAGCCTGCCTCCTTCCGCATCCCATGGCCATCCTCAGAGATCATTAACATTAAAGGCCCGAGAAGAACTGCAGTGAAAACAGCACTCACCAAAGGCCGCTTATTTCTGTCACACTCATCAGTTCCCAAACTGAAGTGCACACAGACTCTCTCTTTCCCATGCTTTTCTTTCACAGAACACTATCTGGAAGCAGTGGCCCTGGGGTCTCCTCTGGGAAGTGTTGAGCTGTGCACTTCTGGCAGACTTCCGAACAAGGCCGTTGCCTGGTTCCTACGCTGCCTTGCTGAGCCCTTGGAGCTTCAAGAGTCACCACAAACTGAGCACCTATTACAAGCCAGCCACATTATGCTCATGATTGCCCTCAATGTCATGACTTTATGCAATCCCTGATTTTATAGATGAGAAAAGGGAGGCTTGGAAATGAAGTCATTTGTCTCTGGGTGAACCAACAGCAAGTGGCAAAGCTGGGGTTTGAACCACAGTCTTCATGAACCTGGAGTCCGTGGTCCAAAAGCCCTCCATTTCTCTCCTGGAAGCAAAAAAAGCCACCCTTTTATCTTTCACTGAAGAGACCTCATGTCCCAGTTAATTTCTTCAGAGAACTCCAGTTTCCTAAACCCTACCTGTCTGAGTTCACGAAGAGCTGAAAGCATGTTTTACATCCAGAAGGAAAGACCAACAGCCCCTCTTCTTTGGTGGTACATTTATAAACACACGCAAGACAGGAAATCGGTCCCCTCCGCCCCTGCCCCGGGGGTGCCTGCGGACAGAACAAAGAGCGGGCTTCGGTGCCCAGCCAGCGAGCAGAGCCTGCACTGTGATTGCTGCCTGATGCTGCGGATGGATTCAAGGCCCAGGTCCATCTGGTTTGTGTATCGCGAACGAGCTGTTAAAGTGTCAGGACTTAACTTCTCTGGATTCGAGGAAGTCTCATGAGGGTTTATTGAGCAGTTAAGATGGGTGTAAACGTCACTGGGGGGACCTGCTCCCCTCCTATGATCTAAGAGATACGCACGGTTCACAGGATGGAGAAATGCATGGTTAGAAATAGGAGGATGGACACGCCCCCCTCCCTCCAATTAAAACGCTGGGGACTTGGAATCCAGGCTCCATTGATTACCTGCCATCACAGCCCTCCGTTCTGTCTCTAAGCTTCTGTATCTCCTCTGGGACATGGAGACCCTAACCTTGATCACCTCACAGAGCTGCTTGGATGTGACAGGTAATGCGAGTTGTAATGGAGTGGGAAGGGGCGGTCAGTGGCTTCGCTTTTCATTTCCTCTCTCGAAAGGAGCCAGAAGGAGCTCCAGGGACCTCGTCTCTCCTTTCTGTGCTCCCGCTCTCCCGTCAGAGCTGGGCAATGCACACAGCACTGAAAGATCCCCAAGGATAACTCACAGCTGCTCTGGTTCTGGGGCATCGGAGGCTTCTGAAGGTCCATCAGCCTTGGAGAGAATATGAGAACACAGCCCCAGGCACAGGAAGGGGCATTGAAGACGAGGTCCGCAAATGCCTTGATACACCTTTTATTAAAAGATGGAGTCCAGTATCCCTCTCCTTGAATACAGGCCAGGCTTAGTGACTCACTCTTAGTGAACAGAATATGGAGGAAGTTTTGAGGCTAGGCTAGAAGCCATGACTGCTTCCCCTGGCTCTCTGGCTTAGGGCGCCCACCTTTGGACCTCTAGGAGATGAAGCGTGTCTCTGTCTCCCCCCATCACATCTTGGTTTTCCTGCCTTCTTGTATAAGGACCCCATGAGAGTACAAGTGGGGAAGTCAAAGGTCAAACAAATGAACACTTGAACTGATACTTTTAGATAAGCTAGCTGGTGACAAGGGTACCTGCTCTTCTGTTGTTCAATAGCTTTCTCCCCTTTTTTAGTCCAAAGCACCCCACTTTCTTTAAGGACCTGCCCCTTTTCCAGGCCATGTGGTTCTGCTAAACCTGCTTATTATATCTGGCATCCTTACATTCACTGTCCCAAAGGTGGACATGTGACCCCTGCTGACCAATCATAGTTATTCATATTCCTCTGGCTGCAGTGATTGGTTAAGGGAAGGGCATATAACCCAAACAAAGCAAATTGGAGTCTCTTCCTGGAAATTTACACGGGCAAAGGAAACGGAAAGGATGTCAGTGTGAATGGAGCTGTCTGTCTGCACACATAACTCTCCTTAACTCCAGCTGCATGGAGAAGAACCATTTTTCAGGAGGAAAAAAAATGGCTGAACACATAAGAAGGTAGCATAATCGAGAGAGAGAGAGAGAGAAAGAGATAGTTCAAGCTCCAGAGGCCTATGCGCAGCCTCATCTCTGCAACTTGGCTGTCACATGAGCTAACCAAGAATCTTTTTTGATTGGGCTGGTTGGACCCGGGTTTCTGTTACTTGCAAAGCATGTGTTTTGCAGGAACCACACAGAAAGCCATGAGTGGGACGAAGAGGAGGAACTGAAAACATCCACAGGGTCCAGAAGGCTCCCCTGAGGAAGTGAATCCTGGCTGAAATGAGAAAGGTGAGTAGGGATTGACCAGAACAAGGGTAGGGTCATGGGCTTGGAGAGCATTTTCCATGTAGAGAGTGTGACATCTGCCCCGGGCCTGCGTCAGGATAGAGGTGAGGCCCGGAGGAGGAGGGACGAGGAGGTGGCTTCCAGGACAGCAGGACTTTACAGGGAGTCACCATCACCTGAAACGGGAAGCACCCTCCAGCTCAGTAACCCACGTGCCTGTTTCTAAACACGTGTCCATCACATGCTGCCGGGGAAGTTTCTCAGTCACTCCGTCTCCCCATTTTCCCTGCATCCAGCCATGTCCGCCAAGCCCTCTGTCTGCAGCCCCTTCTCTCTTCTCCCCTTTTCCAACCATTCTTGATATCTTTCCTCCCATCTCTGGTCTGCCTGCAGAAACTGAAAGCCCCTTCACTTATTCCACAGATAGGAGGGCTCTTAAACTGGAATGTGCACCAGAATTAGAATCCCCTGGAGAGCTTATGAAAACACAGATTGCCAGGTCCCATCCCCAGAGTTCTTGATTCAGCAGGTCTGGAGCGGGGCCTGAGAATTAGTATTTCTAACAAATACCCAGGGAATGCGGATGCTAAGCAATTTGTTCCTCTCTCACCATCCATCCCTCACTTTACAGTCTCCCCATCTTCAACCAAAGGGTCATCCACTCCATCACCAACACACGAAGCACCCTTTCCTTCAGTGTACTGATGTGTAAAATGCTGATGATAACGGCACCTGACATGATTATTTTACGTAAAGTGGTTAGAAGAGTAATTGGCACTAGTTACGACTGTTTTTGCATATTGTATTTCCCAAAGGTAGCCACGGTAAAACCTCTCACCCTATATGCTTGGCTTATAATGTGACCTTGAGACTCTTCTCATTGAGTGTGGACACTACGTCTACTTGAACTCAGATGGATCTTTCTGATGGCTTTGACCGATAGTGTAGAAGAACTGATGCTACGTGACCCCATGGCTACTTCATAAAAATGCCATATGCTTCCTTCCTTTTCTCCTGGATGGCTCACTCATGGAGCTCAGCTGCCATATTGTGAGGAAGCCCAGACTCACCCGTATAGAGATGCCTCATGTCAATGGTCTGGCCAGCAACCCAGCTATGGTCCCAGCCAACAGTCAGCATCCACTTCCAGGCATGAGAGTGACACACCTCCAGATGATCCCAGCCCCTGGCCATTGGATCGCCCCCAGCTGTCAGATCTTCCAGCTGAGGCCCCAGACATCATGGGCAGAGACAAGCTGTTCCTAATATGCCCTGTCCTAATTCCTGACCCAAAGAATGAATGAGTAGGAGACTTGCTCGAGCTGCCCCTTATCCTCCCAGTAACTACAGCGCAGGGCTCGGAATATGGGAAGCACTCAATGGAATATTTATTCATTTATTCATTGAGTGAACGTATGGAATAAATGAATGAACAAGCACGTGCCACCCTTTCTGGGGCTTGGTCTTTCAGACTTCGTAAGCCTCAGACCCCCTCCAGAGTCCACAGGACACAATGCAGTTGTAAAGTGGCATTAGGGCATGTGGGCTTCCACCTGCTGGACTTAGCTGGTCTTCATCTCAACGGGGACCCTGTTGCCCCTGGGAGAGGAAGCAGGGGCGACAGTTTAAGGCCAGACTGCCGGGCTTGCATTCTGAGTCTCTTCCTTTTTCTCTCTGTGGCCTTGGGCAAAGTACTTACCTCTCTACTTCTCACTTGTAAAATGGGATAGTAATAGTCCCACTGCATAGCATCATGATGTGCTGTGTTAATACATGCAAAGCACTGACAACTGATTCTGGCCCACAGAAAGTATTCTGAGTTTGCTTGCTTGATTGGGAAAGGCTTCATTTTGCTAGCCTGCTCTGTCTCCATCCGACCGCCCAGTCCGGGTGCCTACACAGAACCAGCTCCTGTCCTGCTCACTACAAACGTCTGCCCGGTGTCTCCCTGGTCTCCACGTCTCTGGATTCCAGGCATTCCTACACAGAAGCCCAGCCCTGCACAGTGACAGTATCCCGTGGAGAATGCGTCACGCTTGTCAGGGTCCTATGGCTTCAGTGGCCGGGGAGGTGAAGTCCTGCTGCGAGAGAGAACTTTCCCTGAAGATGGATGGCCTTCTACTGCTCTACAGCATGCCCACGGAGAGATCAGGGGCCGGGCTGGGGGATGGAAGGGTCAGGGCGTGCTAAGTGGCCCTTGGGCCCAGTGGGGTTGAATAAGGGGGCTTAGTTCACGCTGTTTCGGTAACACCCAGCCTTGCAGACCGACCTGTCTCTCCTTGGGGCAGTAACTGCTCAGTCCCCAGGTTCCTTGCACACTGGTGAAACCCAAGCGTGATAAGCTGCATTTTGGGATTGAGTGGCTTGAGGACAAGTCCTTGCTTTATTTTACCATGACCTTGATTATTAAACTTGGACCTGTTGCTTCACTTCCCTCCAGTCTCAGTTTCTTCATTCACAGAATGGAAATAGCAATGCCCACTTCACGAACTGATCCTGTGAATTCTAAGTGCCGTGTACGTGAAGCCTCAAGAGAGACCGAGAATGAGGTACAAAGCTTCCTGAATGGATCAGCAGCAGGAAGCTTCTGACTTCCTGGTGCCTTCTCTCTTCCTTGGACTCAACCTCTGGCTTCTGAGAGGCCGGAGATGACGCCGTTGTTAAACCTCCAGGCCCTGGCCAGCTTCACACCCGCACCTACGGTCATTACAGCCTCCCAAGCTCCCTGTGAGTGCCGATGATTATCCCCCACCTACAGAGGGGGAAAGCGAGGTCTCAGAACTGGCCCCATATCAAGCACGTACAGAAGCGTACAAGCCAGGGTTCAAACCCTGGTCTCTTTGGTGCCAACCTCTGGGCCGCTCCCTTGTTTCACTTGAGCCTGGAGGATACTTCCAGACCCACAGAGACCCCCCCCGCGCCCCCCCCCACACACACATCCAGTCCTCATGTCCCCACCAGCCCCCTCTGTCTGGGCTCTAAACTTCTCACAGACAATAAGCCCCAACACCAATACATTCAGTCGGTTCAAAAAATAAAGTGGATGCCTGTGCATACATCTATGATTGACGTAACGTCGGCTGGGTTCGCTGTTAATTAATGCAGAGAGGAATCATTAAATCAGGTCAAATTCATTTGAAAAATTTCAGCTCTGCTCTGCTCTCCTCTCCATTGTGATGGCTGCAGAGTTGGCCGGGGGGAGGGGAAAGGGAACAGATACTGCGATTTAATTTTTCAAGTAACACTGTTCAAATAAAAATACATTTGTTCGAATGAGATTGCCCCGAAACAGCGTTTGCATCGATGGCTCCGGGGGTAATTCTATTAAAGCCGGAGTGTATTTTTCATCGGGAGGCAGGAAAAGAGAGTGAGAGAGTGAGGGGGGGAGGAGGGGGAAGAAGGACCAAAAGCTGAATGTAACCTTATGGAGCTGCAAAAATCAGATATTTTAACCCATTTTAGCTCAGTTTTCTCCACCAAAGTTGCTAACCATTCTGTCCCCTGCTCTGGGACCCTGAGGGCTCATCTTATCTCAGACGTAAGCAGGCTCTGGGGCTCAGCCAGGTGGGCAGCCATGGCTGGGCGTGTGCACCAAGTATCTGCTGGGCCAGGTAAGCTGGAAGCCAGAGCGGCCATAGGACTGTGCTTCGTCCCTGCTCCTGGAGAGAAAGGAGCTGGAGGAAGCACTTTGTGTGTGTGTGTACATGCATGCGCACACACATCCACATATGCACACAGATGAATACATACAAGCACACGTATACACATGTTTTAGTATACATATACAAAAGTACATTCACACATGTGCACACACGTGAACACATGTGCATACACACATCACCTCTGTGTGAAGCTATATGTGCATATACATCCACACACACCACACACAACATATGTATGCATGCAACACTCGCACACATGCATGTACTCATGGGGTGAGACTATACATACAAGCATAACGTGCATAAAATATACACATAAACACATGCATGTGTATAGATATAATACGTAAACACCTTTAGGTGTTTACACACACAGATGTATACACACACATGCATACACCTTCACACGTACACTTGTCAGAGTATGAGCTAGGCAATGAGTCTGAGAAATAAATGCAGCTGTCACTTGTGGGTCATTCGTCACAGACAGGACACCGTGTTAAGTGCCACACAAATCTGAGCGCCTCAGATCCCCCTCCCAGCCTGCAAAGCACACACACAGATGGTCTTACCACCTCCATTGGACAGACGAGGAAACGGAGACTCACAGAGCGGAAGCACGTTTCCCAGAGCTACGATTGGTAAGTGGAGGGACAGTCATAGAACTCAAAACTCGGGTTCTTCGTCTACTTTATTTTGCGGAATGAGCTGGCAACACCCCAGGAGGTCTTTGATAACACCCTGATGTGCTCATTTTCTCATTTTTCCCATCCGGTCAATGGAAGAAAGGACCCCTGCCCCTCTCTAAATCAGGAATCAGCTAGGAATTCATTAGGGCCCCGGGAACAATCTCCTGATTTCTGCGCTCCCATGGAAGCACCGCTCTTTCCTTTTGCTCCACAGTGATGCCCTCGGCTGCCATAATACATTGCCACAGGCTGGGTGGCTAAGACAACACCAACGTGTCACCTCACAGTTCTGCAGGGTGGAAGTCTGACATCCAACATTAGGTCACCGGCAGGGCTGCGTGCCCTCTGAAGCCTCCAAGGAGAGAACCCCTGTCTCTTCTGCCTTCTGGTGGCTCCAGATGGCCCTCGACTGGTGGCTTCACCACCCCCCATCTCTGCTCCCATTTTCACGTAGCCTTCTCCCTGAAAGTCCCCTCCCTGTCTCTTCTGTTCTAAGGATGCTTGTGATTGGATTGAGGATACACAGGGATATCTCAGGATGATCTCATCGTGAGAACCTTCACTTAACTCCATCTGCAAAGGCCTTTCTCTCTCCATGAGATCACATTCATAGGTCCTGGTTAGGCATAACTTTTGAGGGGCTACCACTGAACCCACTATATTCAGAGAATCTTTTTTTCTCTTTTATTTTCCAACCCACCTTTTCCTATCACACTTATCACCTCCTAACGTATTCCATTGTATTTATTTTTCTTATTGCATGCTTATTGCTCCTTGCTAAAACACAAGCTTGAGGAGGGGAAGAAAGTTTGTTTGGCTCACTGATAGGTCAAGATCATGTAACAGTGCCGGCATACAATAGAGCCTCAGTGAACCTCTGTTATCATTTCCTCTTGCTGCATCCGTCTCCTTGACTACATCAAGAGGGGGGCAAAGCAGGGGCCTCTGTAGACTCCCCATTTGTGCTTCTGAGGTCTGCCAGTTGTCTGACATGGAGGGAGGCACCCAGTTAAAATGTGTTAAATAATAACAACAATCGTCACTTTCTTTATAGAGACCCAACGGTGTGCCGGACTCTAAGCGCATCATATGTGGAAGATCTTAATCCTCGTGACAGTGCTGCGTGAGAGGTACCGTCAACATGCCCATTTTACAGATGAAGACACTGAAGTTCAAAGAGCCCAAGTAACCCATCCAAGTTCATTGAGAAGGCCATAGATGGGGCTCCTGGATGGATCGCTAGAATATCATTGTTTGAGCACTGTGGCTAATTTTTATTTCTACTCTTTACTAAAGTCTCTGAGATGAGATTCATGAACTAGGAAGTCAACAGCCATCTCTCTGGTGGACCGTCTAGGCCACGTGAGACACGCGCTTGCATGAGCGTCCCCATGGTTTTTCCCAGACTGGTCCAATAAGAATTTTCTCCAGCTGCACATCGGAAACACCTGGGGGTGAGCCAGGTTCCCAGGGCAGGGCTGTAGGGCGTTGTGACATCCAGCGTAGGAATTAGAGGCACGACGCCGTAAGTAACATTTGAAGTCAGTAGTCTCTCTGGGATGTGCCAAAAACTGGTGCTGAGAGGGGACCACACAGAATGATGGTAAAGACCAGGGTGGAGCCGTCTTTGTGGAGGAAAGGGAAACTGGACCCCATTCGTAACCCGCCAGTAGAAGTCCTCAAGATGCAGACTGTGAGGAAACTCTACTGGATGGCTGGGAGACAGGCGCTCAGTGTCATGTCCCACGTTCCTCCCTTAAGGCAGGAAGGTATGTCACGCAGGAGAGGGGATGCTCACCCTTCATGAAGCCCTACTATGTGCCAGTCCTGGGGAGAGCTTAGCAAGCATTGAGTATCATTCTATCTGGTGAATTTTAGCCCTGCCTGTACGCAAGAACTGCCCAAAGAGATTTTAAAAGATACAGGATACCCGAGACCCAGCCCCCAAGATTCTGAATCGATTGGCCTGGGCTGAGTCCCAGCAGAGGCGTGTTCCACAGGCACCTCAGATGATTCCAATACGAAGCCAGAGTTAGAAACACACTGGTTTAAAGTTTGCGACAACTCTCCAAGGTTGATCTGCATTTCAGAGATGATGAAACCGAGTCTCAGAATGGCTCGAAAACTTAGCCAAGGCCACACAGCTAGCACGTGACGAAACTGGGACTCATGCCCAGCGGTGTCTGACTCCAGATTCGGTGCTCTTTCTACCGCCAAGGCGGCCGGGGTGAGCTGGCCCCCTGGATGCCTTCCATGTCACTCCCGATGGCCCTCAGTCACGTAGACCCAGCAACGATCAATGCCATCTGAGTCCAAGTGACCGCTATGAAAACACTCCTCCCCAGAGGAACACGCTTTGGTGGCTCTGGAGATGGGGCGGGACTGAGAGCGGGAGGTGAACCCCGTGTATGAAGTTGATCCTCGTCTCTTTTCTGATCGGAGGCTTGCTGGGACCTTTTCTAATGTCCTGCACTTGCAGGGGGAAAGGAAGCACCGGTTCCTACATGGGGCCCCGGGCTCCCAAGGGGAAAGTGGCCGCTTGGCCTTCCTGTCTCTTCCTTGCTTTGATTGGCTGTTTGGTGACTCGACAGTCTGTCTCTGTGATACACACCCAGCGTCGGCCTGTGCGGTACGGGGAATGTCAGCCCGACCGTCAGTACTGTCGTCCATCAGGCTGGTCCGGGCTGGGCGCTGACCCGCAATGAGATGATCGAGCCATCTGTCCCCTCCCGTGGCCAAAGTGTTGGTGGCGTGTGGAGCACAGCTGGTGGCTGGAGGAGAGGTGACAGTGTCAAGGCCATTGGGCGGCCGACTTCAAACCAGAGGCCCAGGGCAGCAAACAACAGAGAGAACACAGAGACGGCACCGTCCAAGTTAAACAAGCTACAGCAGAGCCAGAGGAAGACAAAAAGTCAACAAGTCAGGACAAGAGGAGGATCTCTGGGACACCCAGTGGGTGGCAATGCCTGGGGTTAACCCCGTCTGCACTGCTGGCTTCTGAGAGGACAGAAATCTCCCCTTAGCGATTACCATGGTATGTAACATACCCAGAGAAACAAAAACCATAGGGCTTGAGGAAGCTGAAACATCTCAGTGTATACTAATAGTGTGACATGGCTAATAAACACATTAAAGTAACCGATGGATGCATTAATAGAGGTATACTGACTACAATAAAGGAGGCGATTCATTCACTTCCTGAGTGTTAAGTGAGAATCTATTATGTGCCATGGACTAGTAGATTTGCTGGTGCTATCACAGTAAATGAAACAGACACAAATCCTTGCTCTCACGGTCATGGAAAGAAATATTAATAATGGCTAAATGGTAGGTTAACATGTGCAAAGAAGATACACAAAAGAAAGGAAGCAGTTAAGGAGTTGGGAAGTGGTTTGCCATTTTTACACTGAGTTAGAAGGGAAGATGTCTCTGAGAAGGAGACATTTGAGTAAAGTCCCAAAAGAGGTAAGAGAACAAGAGAGAGAGTCCCACAGATATCTGTGGGAAGGGTCTTCCAGGCAGAGGGAACAGCCAGTGCAAAGGTGGTCTGACCTCGACTTCTCAGATGGGGCCCCTCAGAAAGCACGGTGTGGGCTCACCTCACTGCCCTCCAACCCCGCTGCGCTGGCCTGTGATTATCCACCCCCTCGTCTGCCCCTCTCCCGAGTCTCACTCAGTTCATCTCTCCATCCTTGGCACGTACACACTTCTGAATGTTTGTTGAATGAATAGATGAGTAGATGGATGTACAGATGAATGGACAAAAGAAGGTAGTTTTCCTGGCAGGGTAAGTCAGTCAACACAGAAAAATGATAATGAACTGATGTCAAACGGCTCCTTAGCATCCGCCCGAGGCATCTTGTCGAGATCCTGCCATTCCTCCACCCTAGGGGATGACAGCTTTTCCTTAAAGGGCCAGAGAGCACTCAGCTCTGCTGTGGTGTATAAAAGCAGCCACAGATGATGCGTAAATGAAAGGGTATGGCTGTGTTCCAATAAAACTTTATTTATAAAACAGGTCGCAGGTAGTTTGCCTACTCTGGTTTAGATATTTGTCTCACTGAGAAATTCTCCCCTTGATTTATTCCCCCAGGGCTTCCTTTCTCTTTGTCCAGTTTGTAGCGATACACTGTGATGATGATGTTAATGATAGTAGTCATTATTACTAATGGTTACTGTATATTTGCTCTGGGTCGGGCTCTCGTCTGAGCCCTTTCCACATATTATCTCATCTAATTCCCAGAACCACCCTACGAGCTCCAGATGCTATCCCGTAGCACACTGAAGAAACTGAGGCACAAAGAGAATGAAGCAGCCCAAGGTCACACAATTTTAATCGGCAAAGCAGACACTCTGGCCATTGAGTCTGGGAGATGAACTAGACTCCATATATCAGTAAAACGATGCGAGAGTAAGAAGAGTAATAGCAACGTCTGCTAAAGACTTGGTCTGTTCCAGACAGCCATCTCTCCGAATTTCTCGGGCACGCAGTAAGACCAGAGCGCTGCTATCACAGCCGCCGGGGTCAAGGCCGGGTGTATACTACCGCCCGCCACGCCCCGACGCTGAGAACGCTCTACAAGACGAGCTGCTTGACTCAACGGCCTCACGGCCTGGACGCCCCTCTCGATGCCGAACTTCTTTCTTCCTGCGCACACCGTGCCTCCGGCCCCACGGGCGCCTTTCATCTCGCCGGGCCCTTTCACCCTCACTTTGCTAAGCTGTCATGTTTGCTCTGCTAGGATAAACTTTCGGCAGATGTAGCACATACTTCGGGGTCGATGCCCTGTGTTATCCCGGAGATAGTTCAAATATTTGTGGCCTTGTCAACCTCCATTGCCCTGGACGTGTGGCGCGGCAGCGAGGGAGGGGCGTTTGATTCCTGGGGCGGGGTGGGGTGAGAGGCTCTCAGGCGAGGCCACGGAAGGCAGGGCCGATGAGTCCAGCCCAGGTCGCGTAGCGGGGCTGCAGAGCCCGAAGGCGGAGGCTGGGACTGACTGAGTAGCTCCCATGCGCCTGGTGCTTTCACACTTGTAGGTGTACATGACCTTCACAGATGCAGCAAAAGGAATGGATTTTAGTGACCACTTCAATGCCAAGCAAACCAGGGTTGAGAGAGTCTCACGGCAACTTCAGGTGTTCTTAATCACACGTGTGTGCAAGCGTGTGCATGGACACACATACTGTATACTCTTTGGCAGCATGCCGAAGCCAGGGACCCCTTCTCAGAATTGTGCTTACAAATCCATAAGATAAATATGTGAAATTACTAAGGAAACCAAGTACAAACAGCAAGCAACACAGTGATATTTGCTTCGTGATCAACTCCTGAAATGACAAGTCACAGCTGCAGTCGTAACAAGCACCATGGCGGCAGAGGTGTCTGGAGAGGAAGGGATGCTACCTTTGGCAGGACACACCTGTCACCTCAGCCCCACAGCAGCGGGGGGTCTGGGCCCCCAGGTGAGGGCCCCCGGACTGGCGAGCGGTGGGTTGGGGGAAGCACACACTCTTGGCCACTGGGGAAACAAGGTTCGCGCTACAAACCCCCGGCTTCTCGCTTCACACCCACGGGCTCTGCTCCCAAGTGAACCGGTTGGCCGTGACCTCTGCTGGGAGGGCAGAACAGAGAGCCTGCCTTTGAAGCCCTGGCTTTCCTTTGATGTGCAGATCCTATCAAGGTCCAAACCTCAGTTGCCCTCCTCAAACTCTCCTTTCGGGAACATTCCCCGAATAGTCCAAACACCTCCCTCCCGTGGTGTCTGTCAGTTAGTTGTTTCTCTCGGGGGGAGAGAGGTAAGCTGGTGCCCCCGTGGGCTGGACTTGGACTTTCAGACAGAACTTTAGAATAGGAAGGAGAGATCGTTTTCAGATAGGCTGTATTCCAGGGCCGACTGAAGAAACAAGCTGGCCCTTATGGAAACTAGAAGTATGATCGAAATGTTGCCACATGACGGTTAGACAGTCAGAGCTTGGGTTACAACTCCTCGCTGGGCAGGCGGCTTTGGGGGAGTCACATACCCTTTCTAGACCCCTCCTTACAGACAGGGGACGGAGGCGGGCTCAGGGAAGTGAGGTGAGCTGTGCAAGGGTGCACACGAGGGTGGTGCTGGGATCGGGATGCAGGGCCGGCTGATGGGAGAGGCCCCAGGTCGGCTGAGAAAAGGGGAGGCAGCTCCTTCGCACCTGTACCAGCAGCAGCGGGGACGGTAACCAGAACGGCAGCGACGGCCCTTCGGCGAGCATGGGCTCCGTGCCAAGCACTGTACTAGGCACTGACAAATGCTCTCTCGAATTTTCCCAACAGCCCTGTGAGCTCAGCATTCCCTACTTTCAACCAATAGGAAGTCTAAGATCAGAGAGGCGATGTGACTTTTCCAAAGTCACACAGCATGGTTGGCAGAACTCCGGTCTGGCTGAGCTCCAGCCCTTTCCTTAACCAGGTCCGGATGCAAAGCCCCTGCGAACTCTCTGGAAGCCAGGGGACTATTGGTTCCGAGGCAGGACTCCCACTAGCAGCCCCACTGTGAGTGGGCTGATGGGGGCACTTGTCCCTTGGGATCAAAGTCAACACTGGGTATTCTGAAGATACGGTGTGAGGGAAGCGGCCCTGAATGTCCTAATAGGCTGAAGAAGGAGGAGGCAGTGGAGGGTCTGCAATTCCTTAGAAGAAGCAGCCAATCAATAACCTAGCAGGCTCTGCAGGGCTGGCCAGAGCTGCCGGGGGGACATAAAGGTGGCTCTGCCCCAGCTGACCTGAGGGCTAGGAGAGGAGCTGGCCATGGCCTGAGGTGATCTCTGACAGCTACCAGCATCGCAGAGACCTGACGGTACCTCCAGCACCACCACCTTATTTCCCAAACTCTGAAACGTGAGTCAGGAAGAGCTGTGGGGCCTGTGGCGTCAGGGGACCTGGCCTTGGGCTCGTCACTCATGCGAGGGAATCAGTCTTGCCTCCTCCCTTGGCCTCTCTTGCAACCCAGAGCTCACATCTGCAGCCCATCTGGCTGGGCTGAAGAGCCCCGTGCACGTTTGGGGGAAAGGAAGTCTCTCTGTGGGTATTTCAGGCCTGGCCTGGACAGCCGAACCCTCCTCCCCGGCCAAGGTCAGGGGAGAAACTCCGCTCAGGGGGCTGCTTGTCAGAGAGGCTTCTGGCCTTGACTTTCAGATTCCTGAGTCATCCCTCCTTGGGCCCATCCTCTGCTTGACTTCCTTGTAGGGAACTTTGATGAACAAAGGAGATAACTGGTCCTCTTTGAAAAAGATAAAACATCGAATAAAATGTTGTGCTGGCCACGGCAATGGGTGCGGGGATCAGCTAAACCTTGAACTTCCTTCCTTCCTGTCCAAAGGCAAAGACGGCTCCCACTGTCTGTGCCTCTAGGACTGCCAACTTGCGCAGTGACCCTTCCTCCCCTGTCCCCCCACCCCCACCACTCAGAGAGACACGGTAGAGCCCATTACATCTATTAGCCAGTGGTTTTGCCAAACAGTCATGAGCTGGGGGTATGAATTTGCCCATTTTACAGACGAGGA
Source organism: Micronycteris hirsuta (assembly GCA_004026765.1). NCBI lineage: Eukaryota > Metazoa > Chordata > Mammalia > Chiroptera > Phyllostomidae > Micronycteris > Micronycteris hirsuta. The sequence goes on along the minus strand of PVJI01000276.1, from coordinate 106,422 downwards.
AACTGAGGCAGGGGAAATGAAAGAACACGCTGAAGATCACATAGCTACTTGGTCCAGACCCAGGATTTGGACTCAGGCCTCCGCATTCCAAACCCAAAGTACTGAGTTACAACGCCTCCAGCTGGAAGAAAACATAACACAGCCATAAAAACAAGAAACGCAGTTCTACAAAAACACCCCCGACGGCTTCTCCGAATCTGTGGAAAGAGGGCTTTTTCTCCTCACTGCAGCTGGAGCTCTTGGCCTGAGTTCTACAGAGCAGAGCTCCCACTGCGAAGAAGAGGGAGACCACAGGGTCACGCAGTTGGAAGGGACCTCGGTGGCCAGCGTCCCCTCCACCACAGCCGTGCCAAGAGGCTGTCCAGCCAGTGCTTGCCCCCTGCAGAGATGAGGGACTTAATCGTGCAAAGTGGCCTAATCTTTCTCAGACAGCGCAGTTACCTCGTGATCCTTTGGACAAACTGACAGAATCTGTTAAATTAGAAAGCATGCCCTTCCTACTGCCCGGGGACGCGGGACGGGCTGTGCGCAGGGCAGTCACAGCTACACTGGAGTAGCAAACACTTGGCACCAATCTGTTTGCCCCCCAGCAGGGAAGTAGATGCATAACATGTAACATGGTCCTTCAATGGAACATTATATAGCCATGAAAAAGGACACAGTAAGTCTGTACCCATCCCTGGGGGTAAATGCCAGACACATAATGTTGAATGGGAAGTGCTTGCTGCTGAAATTTGCCTACAGGTTAGTACGGTGTGTGTTTGAAAAAAATTAACACAGAACACATCTACCCATTTTTCTATGGTACGTAGATACCCATATGTGTGCAGAGGGGTTGAAAGTCTACAGAGGCGATTAACCAACTGACCACAGCGGTTATTCTTGGGCGGTGGGCAGCGGAGAGAAGGCGGCTCTGAATTTATCTGTAGTGTTAAATGATATTTGTAAGGATGGTATATTACTGTATAGTTTAGATAATTAACACTTGAAACGCCTTAATGAAAAGTGCTTACTAAAGTGTGCTAAAATTTGCCTAATCTCAAGCATCTTCAACTTGCCCTTTTTATTTTCCTTGAAAGTACAGGATGGCAGGTTCGCGTTTTCCTGCATCAAAAGCCTCTGCTCCTACCACCACGGCTCCTGTGCAGTTCTCAGGCTCCTTAGGTCCTGTGTCCTGTCCCCTGCACAGGTTCCCATTCCTCCTTCCTCCCTCTCTCCACGCTCTGCTTGTGCCACTGTCCTGGGCACAGAGACTACAGGGTAATATGAGGGGGGTAACTACAGGGTAACCCCCCACCACACACACACCTACTTAGAGTTTATAATCTCATGTAGGAGACCAACAGTAAGTGAATATTCCAGGCTGTTTGGTAAACACAAGTGTGCGATGCTCTATGAAGAAGAATGGGGGGTGGGCAGTGAGAGCGAAGACCGGGGACTTGGCCTGGCCCAGGTTCAGGGAGGGCTCCCTGGAAGAGGAGAGGCTTACTTCTGTTCTGAAGGAGACCAGGATGGCAGGTAAACATTTCAGTAGAGGAGACCCAGGAGAAAATGTGAGCATGACAGGCACACTCCCACCTCAGGGCCTTTGTACTTGCTGTGCCTTCAGGCTGAAATGCTTTCCAGCCAGCTCCTTTGTGACATTCTGGAAGCTCCGTGACATCCTCGTGTGTGTGATCTGTGTGGCCCGGGCGTCCTCCTGACATCGATTAGCCCTATAACCTGACTGCCCACTGCCACCTCCTTGATTTCCGCTCTGGATGGGCCAGTAGGCCTGGCCCAAAGAGCCCCTGTTTGGCACACGTGTGTCAAGCCTCAAGCACAGACTCACGTCGGATGGCTTGGGTTCAAATCTCAGCTCTTCTGCTCCCCAGCTGTGTGACCTCAGGCAAACGCAGGTCCATTCTGAGCAGGATGTAAAATCGGGATAAAATCACAGTCTCGAACACTCGGCACGACAGTGAGAATTGAGCGAGGGCTGCACATGCAGGACTCAGCATAGGGCCCTGAACACGGGGAGCACTCCATCCATGGCGGCAGAACTAATACCAGGAGTGACCCTAACGTGTGACCGCTGCTTGAAAGAGCGAAAGGAAGCAGACACTGTCCGTGGGAGGGGAGAGCAGAACGCCCCACGCCAGAGCTCCACACTGTTCCCAGAGACCGGGCGGTCAGTTACTAAGTCACTGATGGCCAGGAGTCCCTGCCACATTTCCTGGAAGCCTTTAGCCTTGAACCCAACAGGATCTCTTCAGCTGGATGGTGGGTGTGGAACTGAGCAAACGCTCCATTGCTGACTGGGTGCTGGGGTCCGGATGCTTCCCCAGAGGCCCGGGACTGGGCGTGTGGAAGTCTCCTGGGCTCTGGTCAGCGGGGCCTGCGCAAGGGGCCAGAGGGGAAGGGCCAGTGGCCACATCTCAGCCCTGCTCCTCAGGGCCCCTGGCTCCTATTGTCAGGAGGGGGCCCTTCCTAACTCCGGACAGACGTGGGCTGCCAGAGCTGCTGTGCCAGGTCCTCGGGGATCTCCAAATCAATACTAACACAAGTGTTGCCTCCCACAGAACTTTCCTGGTTATGGCGCTTTTAAAAAACGCTACCATGCCATACTAGTCATATATTTTCTTGCTAAAAGATTTCTAAACAAGGGATCCTATTTTATCCCTGTTTTCGAGAGTGGGGAAACTGCATCTCAGAGAGGCAAAGTACTTGCCCAGGTCCGGTTTTGTCAGCTGCAAACCCAGCCCCTTATCAGTTAGGACATTAGCACAATCTTCTTTCCTCCGAAGTCTGCCCCTTAGCTGCCAGGACCTTGGACGAATGAACTTGACCTCCGTGCGCCTTGGTTTCTTGGACTAGACTGTGACATGAGAACATATGTCTTAGGGCTGTCGAAAGCACTAAAACAGGCTGTGGGTGTCCAAGTTCATGGCAGCATCTGGCTTGTTGTAGTCATGGCTTACGCGAGTTATGACATTTCCCCCTCGGTGTTTGCTGTTGGTTATTTGTGTTTCTTTGTTTTGCAAGAGGCCTCTTCATAACTTCTTTCACCAGATTTTAATTTTGACAGAAGGTCTTTTTTGGTTTTTTCCCCAAGGGTGGATCAACTGTGCTCTTCCCCAGAAAGACAAGGAACGCGCTGGTCCTCAGCACCAGGGACCCAGCCCCCATGAGGATGGGACGGGCATCAACTCCAGGTATCAACCCGTCTGGCCTTTAGCTTCCTGCAGCCTTCAAGGGTGGGCAGAGAGAGCTGCCAGGCAGTGCCCTTCAAGGTCAGTGTGGTAGCCTCCAAGCTGGGGGAAGCAGAAGGATTCCCGGGGAAACAGGGAACCGAGAACTCACACAACAGCTAAAGGAGGGCCGTACCCCACGGACCACCCAGCAGCACACCGGCCTCACTGAAGAGGCCCAAGGTCTTCGAGAGATGATCTATCTCCCTCCATGACTGGAGGGACCTGAACTCCCAAGGGGCCTCTGCCAGGGTTGCCTTCCTGCCTGGGACCTCTCCAAATCTTCTCGCCTCAAACCCTGGCTGAGGAGTTCTCCCTTTCCAATCTCCATTTGTCCGCACCCCTTGCCCTTGGCCCTGCCCTGGATCCTGGCAACATCCTGTTCTTCCCCTGAACTGAACTCCCCTCCAGCTTCTAGTGCGATAGGAATCTTAAATAAATGCTTCCTGTCTCCTGACCACCTTATCTTCCATTCCTCCCCCATGGCTGACGTTCAAGAACCACAGACGGCATTGCACTCCCTTCTAATTTTAAACCTGGCCTCTGAGGCTCCCTCCTCTTGCTTTGGAAGGTTCCGGAAAAGGCCAGGGGATGTCAGAGGTCCCTGTTGACCCACTGAGTCAGCAGAGATGGAAGACATTCTTCTTGAGTTCCCAGGGAGGGGGTCCGGAGCCAGGGTGCTGGATGAGACCAGGCTGCATGCAGCGTCTGCCTCCCAGGAGAACTCGGTTCTACAGGGAGTGGATGCTCAGTGCGTCTTTCCCGAATTCACAGACAAGTGAAGGAATGAATGGGGTGGAAACAAACCCAAACACGCTGAGGAAGTAAGGAGCCAGGGAAAACCTCTGCGCACACACACTGAATTGTGCTTTGTGGAAGGTATGGGCCCAAAAACCAGTCGTTAATTTTCTGTTAAGGGAACCTTGATTCTTCTTGGAAGTGTCAGACCTTGTCTTTGGCAGGGTGAGTTCCAGGGATGTCAGGTGACCCTCTCAGGTCTAGCCAATCAGAGATCGGTGGCCAGTAAATGGTCCTGGATGAGCACGTGACTCAAGTCGGACCATTGGAATCCATGGAGACTGAATGTTAAGACTTCTTCTTGGTGCTCCAGAGAGGTAAGCCCCTTCTGGTGGATGTTGCTGAAGGCCAAGAAGTCAACCCGGAGCTGCAAGTAACCATTCTGTCACTTGTAACGGTACGCCACCCCCACACTGTACAAACACACACAATGAGGTGGAAGGAAAAGCAACAGCGTACACTGAGAACGCACTGCATGTCACCACGTCACTTCAATACGGCTCCCTGAGCTTGTACGGGTCACCGTGCTGAAGTTCCGAGGGGTTCAGAGCCGCACCTAAAGTCACACAGCTTGGAAGGTGCAGGGCGGAGGTCTAAAGCAGGTCTGACCCCCCCAGGTCGTCTTTGCTCCCCATTCTGATGAGCGCTACACGTGCAAGTGGGCGAGGAGGAAGTGCCCGCGTGCGTTTGGCTTCCGGGTGCCAGAGCAGGGATGGACCTCGTGTGCCTCTATCGTGTCCATCCCACGCCACGTGTTCTTATTTCACTGTCTTCCGGCACTAGTGATATCTTACGATCCAAATTGTTCCGGGCTCATGGATGCGACACGTCGTTAAACACAAACTCCTTCTTGACCACACGTGTTGTGTATGGGCACACAAGTCTGTGCACATACATGTTTGTAGGTCTCCTGCCACTCCTTGCCCTGTCACACGCACACCCCTCCCCGCGCCACGTACAGGAGCCACGAGATGGGGAAAATTCCACAAGCCGTTCCTTTCTCCAAGCCCCAAAGCAGCTTCTTTAACTGGGTCACGCTTGGTTCCGTTTCGCAGCCCATCGCTCCCCGCCGCGGTAATACTAGATACCTCATCGGAAAGTCGAACACAACACAAGTTGTGCCCAGCAATTTACCGTGGACGACTCTCGAGAAAACTACAGAAAGTTATGCCCGCAGAGCGCTTGCCTCGTACCTGGCACAGAGAAGCACCCAGTACACATTCCGGCATTGTGACTGCTGCTATTATAAGGAAAAGAGAGATTTCTGTTATGATCCTATTCTTTCTGGGTTGTGTCCTCAAAATCTCGCTTCTTGATAAATCATTACAGACAACTCTGACAGAGCAGTTCCCTTTGAACCCTGAAAATGAGCAGCACCTCCTTAATTAGCAGCCACCGGGAAAACGCGAGTGCCTCTCGCCGTTTACATTAACAGCTTTTCAGTAATCACGCCTAAGTTCCTAGACTGCACCGCCACGCCTGTGCTAGCAACACACTCGAGTCCGTTGTGTCTGAATAGATGTCTGTGCCCCCGGAGAAAATGTTCGGCGTGGGAACCATGTGTGCATGGGTTTCTTTAAACTCTCACTGAGAAACGTTTAAGAAATGGAACGAACTTCAACTGTGTTTCCATTACGTAACTAAGGCTTTAATGCCAGCCGTCTTTGCCCCGGTTTCGATCCTGAGGCTCAGAGAGACTGCCCCCTGCCCAAATCAACGTGCTGGGACTCCCCAGCCAAAGCAATAGTGCAGCGTTTGGGGATGCGAAGCTCAGGTAAAGTGCTTACCATAGAAGCCGGGACACAGAACACTGGGTGTGTGCTGCTCACTTCACTCCGCAAGTTCAAACACTCGCGGACATTTTCACAAGTTGTTTTTAAGAACTAGATAGTATCCTAAGGCAGGGATCAGGAAATTATGACTTGCTGGCTGAATCTAGCCCCCTCTACTCCCGGCCTGTTTTTGTAAATAAAGTTTTATTGGCACACAGCCGCACGCCTTTGTGTACACACTGTTGGGGCTGCTTTCACACGCCAATGGCAGAGCGAGTGGGGGCAGTTGCTACAGACAAGCCGTGTGTCCCCAAAACGCCTTAAATATTTACTCTCTGGCCCTTGGCAAGTATTTTGCTGGCCTTTGTTCTGAAGAATAATAGTACCTGTTGATAGACATTTAGATTGAGCTCAGTGGTTTCGCTATGACCTCCACAGCTACGTATTTTTACACACTCATGGCAGACTATCTGTCAGATAAATTCTCAGGCGCTGGATTGCTGGACAACTGAAAATCAGAGAGCTGCTGAGAGCGAGCTGTAGCAGCTGTGGAGAGTGTTGCGCTTCTTCTAGAGTGGGCACCTGACTTTCTTGGTTTGGAGATGAGAGCCAGCTCTGGGCTGGATTCAGAGCTTTTCAAAGTTCTTCCCTCAAAACAGCAATGATTCCGACGCAAAAGCAGAGCAACTCAGAATCCCTCTGACTACCTTTCTATCCCAGTTTTACGCAACAGACACTTTTCATGTGTCTGAGCTGGGCCAGGTGCTGTGCCAGGCGACAGAGGTGTAAGAACTCGGAGAACTGAATTTTGAGCTTTAGCTGTGTCTTGAAGCTCTCTGAAAATCCACAAAAGCTGCAGAATACCTGTCCCTTAAGTTACATACTCACGTGAAGTTTTGCAGTTTCAGGGACTGACAACTCCCCTTGGAGCCCTTCCGCTGGCTTTCTTAAGCTCTTCCGTTAGGAATCTTTGTCCAGAGGGTCGTGTAAAGCAGGATCAGTGGTGGGTTTGAGGTGCATACAAGCTAGAATGCGTGCACAAGGGGTGAGATGCTCTGTGGGAGTGCTGGGAGCTGCGGGGGGGGGGTCGGGGAAAGGGCCTCAGGGGACTGGAACTTGCAGGATGTGTAGGAGAGCTCTGGATTGTCTAGGAAAAGCGGAGGCAGCTGCATCAAGGAAAAATCAGTTGGAGTGAGAGGAACCCTGAGAAGCTCCTAAGGTCGATTATGCAGAAGTCTGGACTGTTTTTGGTTTGTCAACTGACTCCAGAAAACGAGGGCAATGACCTAATGTCAGTACTTGCTCCCATCTCTTCAAGCCCCATGGCCACTTCCAGGGAGAACCAGAGCAGCACCCTCTCCCTTCTGGATGTTGTCTGGAACCCAGGGATAAAAGGCTCCGTGTTAATACAACATCATCACACATGCTAAGGAGGGCCAGTCTCTAGTTTCACGTCTCATGACTGAGGCCTCTCCCCCCACCACACACGAGCAGCCTGAGTGGAGTTGCAGTAGCAGTTTGAATGTCTTTTTCTTTTTGCTCTTTTCTCGAATGTTCATAATCACGTCGGGAAATTGCTCAGCAGGCTTCTTGGTTGTCCCGCCTCTTTGAAGTGTGCGTGTGTCTGGCTGTGTAAGTTTGTCTGGCTGTGTGTGTCTGTGTGAGTACACGTGGGCACTTTTTCTGGAAACTAGAGCGTTCTGGGTGGTTGACCCTGGGGACAGGGAGACACTGAACTAATGCACCAGGATGCACCAGGACGTCCAGATGTGTGACGCGCTGACACCTGGGTTCAAATCGCCTCTTGGCCATCGTGTCAGTGTCCAGGGATGTCCATGGCGAATGACCAAAAGCTGGGTCACTTAACACAGCGCTGACCACTCCCATTCCTAGAGTGCAGAGGTCTGTAGTTGACAGGTTGGTCAGGCTAGCTCCTCCTGGGGACCGTGATGGGGAGTCAGTCCCCTGCCTCTCTCCTAGCTTCCGGTGGCTGTGGGCGATTTTGGACCAAAAGGTTGCTGGTTCGATTCCTGGTCAGGACAAATGCCTGGGCTGTGGGCCGGGTCCCACCCCCTGGGCTGTTGGGGGTGCGCAAAAGGCAACTGATTGATGTTTCCCTCTCTTCCTCCCTCCTTTCCCCTCTCTCTAAAAATAAATAAAGATTTATTTATTTATTTTTAAAAGGTTTTATTTATTTTTAGAGAGAGGGGAAGGGAGGGAGAAGGAGAGGGAGATAAATATCAATGTGTGGTTGCCTCTCACATGCCCCCTACTGGAAACCTGGCTCACAGCCCAGGCATGTGCCCTGACTGGGAATCGAACCAGCAACCCTTCAGTTTGCAGGCCGGCACTCAGTCCACTGAGCCACACCAGCCAGGGCTAAAAATAAATAAATACTTGAAAAGAAATTGGGGCCTTCATACATTGCTGGTGAGGGTACAAAATGGTACAGTCACTTTGGTTTGAAGTCCCTCAAAATGTTAAAGTCAGTTACCCTCTGACCCCGCAATTCCATTGCTGAGTGTAGGAGAAAACACACAGTCCTTGGCGTTCCTTGACCTGTGGACACGCTGCTCCAGCCTCTGCCTCTGGTGTCACATGACATCCCCTTCCCAGCATCCGTGCCTCCAACCCCCCTCTGCCCACCTTTGCAAAGAACACCAGTTATTGGACTTAGGACCACTTTAAGGCTAGCAAAATCTCATCCCAAGATCCTCAATCACACCTGCAAAGATCCCACTTCCAAGTAAGGTCACATTCACAGGTGCCAGGTGGACATATCTTTTGGGACCCTCCACTCCGCCCAGTACAGCCACGTTCTACCCGAGGGGCCGAGGGTCTGCTCCCGAGGCTCAGCTGCGACCTCATCAGGACACGGCCGCCGCTAGCAGAACCTCACTTCACAGAGTCAAAGAACACCCAGAAAACCCTGGCACCACGCCCAGCACAGTGACTGCACACGCGGAAGGGCCCTGTCGTTAGTCTTTGCAGCAGTAACGACATCCGCGTCGCTGTCTCCCAGAGGGGACTCTGACACAGGGAGGGTGGGGCAACGCGACCTCAAACATCTGGAGAACAAGGGGCAGTGCGACCTCAAACAGCTGGAGTACAAGGCTGACACGCTCCCCAGCCCTGGCTGCTTGGCGCTCTGTAGAGCCCAGAAGCAGATGACAGGTTGCCAAGATGCCGGCTGCCCCTTCCCTCTCCCCAGACACTGGGGAGCCGATGGAGCCCGAGTGTCATGGACACTGAACACGGAAGACACACACACCCGTCTTCCCAAAGTCAGTTGCCAGCGGCGTTTGTGGGCTGCAGGACGCGGTAGCCGTCCAGGACGGTGTCACATGCGTGCATAGACACAAGGCCCACTGAGGTCTATCACTCCAGTGGAGTGGCTGGCAAGTCATGAACTTGGGGGCCCCCCAAACTATGGGTTCAACTTTCAGGAGTGGTCCTCGGGGGCTGAGAGGCTGAAAAGGTCATTTCTCTCCTTTGAGCCTCACCTTCCTTACCCTCACACTGGAACCGATTACTCCTTTCCCGGGGTCGTCCTGACGGTTAACTAGAGCCATATATACATGTGGCTTTAAACACACACACACACACACACACACACACACACACACACACACACCACCCTTGACGCAGGATCTGGCATAGAGCTCAATTAACGTTTACCAGTATTACCATCATTATTCATAATAAATATGCAAAATATGGCTTCCAATGACTTACATGAAAAGAGAGCTGACTTGGGAGCTTATCTTCCATAAGCAACAAACACTCCTCTTAAGAACGTGACCCCCCCCAACCCAGGAGAACGGGGGCGGGGCCGTCAGAAGGTTTCAAATCAAACAAGAAACCTCAAACTGACTGCACTGGACCGCTGTTCACAGAGGCTGTCCGTGACTCAGTGGGGCCAAAGCTCTCCACAGACACCAAGTCCCATCGTGTCCAAATTGAGAGCCACAGGGTGTGAGCCCCGCGCCGTCCCCAAACAGGAGCTCCACGTGCGATCGGAGCGCGTCCCGGAGCCGAGTCTCCCCTCAGTGTCCTCTCCTATTTCCTGTCACACTCCTTGCCCTCAGGAAGGGAGAATGGCTTTCCAGCCGCTGAGCAAAACTTTGACAAAGAGACAGAAACCTCTATGGCAGTGGTTCTCACCCCAGGGGGAGGACTTTTGCCCACAATGTGTGGGAAGGGACACTTGACAATGTGTGGAAACATTTTCTGGGGAAGGAGATGTTACTAGCATCTGGTAGGTAGGGATCAGGGATGCGGCTAAACATCCTACGAGGCTCAGGGCAGCCCCCCAGGACAAAGTCCATCCCAACGTCACCGGTGCCGAGGTGAGGACCCCGGTCCGCATAAGCCACGCTCTCTGTGCGACAGAGTGTCTCACATCATCTCACTTTTCCTGCGGCACATCGTCATGCTATAGAAAGAGCGACAGGCGAGACAGGCTCAGGGGCCTCTGAGTAGCTGGAAGCTTCCGGAAGAGCAACACCGAGAGAGTCATTTTTGCACATTGTAAAATGCACAATTGGAGCCCTGCTGTCCTTCCTCTCCGAGGCTGAGATGAGAGCTGCAGACGGAGATTCCGGAACACATCTTTCTAAGCGTGATCCACAGGGAGAATGAGCAGACTATTGAAACAACAGTGACGGGTTTTCCACATTCTTCCAAACTGTCTAGCAGGAGCCCAATTCCCCTGCCTAGAGGGACTTTCTTCTAGATGTTAGTTATTATGGTAACACTAGCTACTATAACAAACAGTATCAAATATTAGTGGTTTAACACTGTAACAGTTTATATCTTATTGGTACAACAATCCAACTTGGTTGGGTGGCTCTCCTAGATGACCCAAAAAGTAGCAACTCAGGGACCTGTGTCCCTCCCTCCCTGCAGGGGTAATTAGAGATGCTAATTTTTCCACACTGTTCTGGAGGCCAGAAGTCCATGGCGGAGGTGTTGGCATGTTTGGTTCTTTCTCTCATTGCTGTGTCGATGGCCACCCTCTTGGTACCTTTTCTAGCGGTCCCCTTTCCATGCCTGCATGTCCCTCGTGTCCCTTTCACTTCTTACAAGGTCATATTGGATTAGAGCCCTACCTTAACAGCCTCACTTACCTCCTTAAACCGTACCTACTGCTTCAAACACAGCGAGGTGCCGGGGACAGCTATTTTGGTGTGGGTCAGGGGTTAGGGTGAGTTGGGGACACACAAGTTAGCTTGTAACACCTAGCTAGCTTTTCCGGCCTCTTTCTTTGTTTAAACCCTTCCTTCCTACACCAACTCTGAAGCATTTTTGACTGAGCATGTTAGGTTGCTGTCTGTTCCTGTCAATTGCAAAATCCCTGCCTATTTCTACCCTCTTCTGAGTTGTGTTTATTACTCCTTTATTCTTCAGCAAACATGACTGTCAAATCCTTTGGGACACACCCAGGGACACAAGATGACCAAGACTTGGTTATTGTCCTTCAGGAGTTAGTACGGCAACTTTCTGTCAACTGCACGTGGAAAATTTCAGGCAATAATAATCTCGATGGCTGAGGCGTGCGGGTCTGTGACCACATCACCTGCTAACATGGTGAGGGTCTCCAGGAGCGGCGCCCTCGTGACTGGGGACAGATAGCACAGCACCAGACAGATCTGTGCCTTGATCATAAGTGGGAGCCACATGTACACAGCGTTTGAAAAGATGCAAGTTCACACAGGGAGATTTCAATTTGCTAGGTCCCACTGCTCGTATCAAATTCATGAGCCTAACTGGGCCTAACCTTTATCTTAATGTGTGTTATTCCATCTCTATTAGGCGACCAGTCTAGTATAGAATCAGAGATTTCAGATGGAAAAATGAGACATGATGAAATGTTCAGCTGCCCAGCAATAAAATGAAGACAACGCAACAATAACTTATCATGTTGCACCTCGCAAACGAGCGATTTTTCTTTCTTTGTTTTTAACGAAAAGATGAAGGTAGCACAGGGTGTGGGAACACGGACTGCATGTTACACCGTGATGGAACCGGAATGTCGCTCACCTTGGACCCTTCTGCGCAGACACTCGAACATCTGCAGAAGTTGCAATGTGGCCAGTGTACTGCGCGCCATTGTCTTTGGGACAGCACAGGAGAACACCAAAGTCTCCCTACAAAGATGCCCGTGGCCACGCCATTTGCCACCGTGGGAACGGGGAAGCCGAACGTCCAACAACGAGGAATGACGGCATGAACGACGAAGCCTCCAGAAAGCGCCATGCAGAACCATCGCAAAGCACTGCTGTTGAAGGTGGTTTACCGACGCGGAAAGGTGTCTGCGCTGTAGTTTCGAGTGAGGTAATGAGACCACTGTGTACTATGGAGAGTACGACCCCATTCAAACAACCCACAGGACAAACACGCAAAGAACAGACACTGACGTAGAAGTACAGGCTATTTCCGGGTGGCAGGCATAACATCGGTCTCCATTTCTTTCTCTCTTCCTTCTTTTCTCTTTTCTTTTCTCCTCCCTTCCTTCTTTCCTTTCCCCCTCCCTCTCTTTCCTCACTGAGACAACGTGCAATGCTCGGCACAGCCCCGTGTGGAGAAGGGACTGAAACAGATCACTACTCTTCACGTTATTCACGCCATCAGTTAAATGGAGTAACTATCACCTTCTCGGTCTTGTTATTAGAAGTAAACACGGTCATAAAACATCTGGTATCCAGTAGATTTTCAATAGAGACTATTTATTTATTTATCTCCCCCCATCCCCCAGGAGAAGAGGGTTATACCCCATAGTGGTTGAGGATTTGGATTCTTTAGGCAGATTGATTTAGATTCAAATCCTCCTGCTTGGCCATTTGCAAGCTGATCAAGAATGGAGGCAGATTCAGGGCCTCTCCTGAGCCTCAGTTTCTCCATTCGAAGACGAAGGCAGAAATAGCTGTTTCCTAAGATACTGTGAAAGATTATGTAATAAATTGTGTGATGCACAGGAGACTTAGGTACTGGTTTACGTTTTCTACCCTATTATGAGAAAAGAATATGTATTAGATCTGTAAAAAAAAACAAAACAAAACTGCAATTTTAACCCTAAGACTATATAGATTGTAAAGCCCTCAACTTTCTTCCTCCAGTTGAAATGCATTTGGCACATGCCCTGGCTGGGAAACTCCGCTGGTTAGAGTGTCAACCCTACGCCAAGGTTGCAGGTTCGATCCCTGGTGAGGGCACATACAAGAAGCAGCCAATGAATGCATCAATAAGTGGAACAACAAATCTGTCTTTCTCTCTCTCTCATCAATTAAAATCAATTTATAAAAAAGAGAAATGCACTTGGCACAGCGGTAACCTGTCACGCCCGTTTTGGTAAAGGACAAGGGGCAGCATGACCTTACAAGAGCCAGAAGCTGACAGCGGGAGGGAGAACGAGAGGAAAGAAACTCTGTGAATCGAAAGGAGCGTCGCTCAAAGCTTCTTTTCCAGCAAGGCTTCGACTGGGAGCAGGAACGGTGTCGGGAGCAGGAGGCTTACCGAGTTTCCCAGGATCATCTGCTTTTGATAGCTCACAAATCCCCCAGGATCTCCAAAGCCAGGCCAGCTCGATCAGCAAGCTGTCTGCACGGGATCGGTGAAGAAGGAAGGTATTTGCGAGCAAAACATGCAAATGGATAAAGCTATGTGGTTAACGCGGCCATTGTGCCTTATGGATACACACACACATACATCTCCCAATTATCACTTATTTATTTTTCCTACGTAACTGACCTCTTTACTTTTTCCCAGCTTTATGGAGACATGCGCAGCCTATAACACTGTGTTGATCTGAGGTGTGCAGCGTGCTGGTTTGGCATGAACACATACTGTGAACTGATTGCCCAGTAAAGTCAGTTAACACATCCATTACCTCACCCGGGGCACACCGTGCTGTGATGAGATCTCTGGAGTCTGCCCTCATAGCAGCCCCCAGCACGCAGCACCGTGTCGTTACCTGTACTCGCCGCGCTGTGCATGAGGTGCCAGCCCATGGTCATCTGACGGCTGGGGGCGCGCGCCCTTCTCCCGCCCCCCCGGTCCATCCCTGGCACTCACCGATCTGCTCTTTTCCTGAGCGAGGCAGGGTTTCTTTAGATTCCAGATAGAAATGATATCACACAGTCTTGTCTTTCTCTGTCTGACTTATGTCACTTAGCGTAATGTCCTTCAGTTTCATCCATATTGTCACGAACGGAAGGATTTCCTTCTTTTTTTATGACTAAGTAACATTCTATGACATATATGTTATATAGAACATATATATAAATATAATATATAGAGGGCGGCAAAATAGGTTTACAGTTCTGAGTACCTGAAACAGAGTTTATTCCTGTATCATTATTTCTTAACTATTGTATGACTTCCCACACGGACAACTGTGAACCTGCCCTGGTACATGTACAGGACATCTTCTCTATCCAGTCCATACCTCGGCTGCTGTAAACAACTCCGTCATCTCTGCACTGTCCCTTGGGCCTAGGGAGGTGGTGAAGGCAGAGACCCAAAGCAGCAGAGCGTGACCCAGACATGGCCAGGAAGCCGCCAGAGGAGGACAGCCTTCCCAAAAGAAGGGCATTTATTATTTAAACATCGATTGTTCTGTTTAAATCCTACAGAGGGCAAAAAGGCTTTCCATTTGTACAAGTCATCTCTTAATGGCAGATCAAAATCTGGTGACATTTTGCTGGACCAGGCGTTCTTGTGGATGCCAGAGAGGTGTGTGTCCAGCCTGCCGGAGCAGAACTGGGAAGAACCACCCAGGACAACACAAGCCCTGTTTTTCCCATCTGGCAAATGGGTAGAACGAGCTTCATTAGCTCTCTGTATCAGCTAACATCTTGCCTGGGAAACAGAAGCAACCCTAGACCTTTCACAGGAAACGACGTAGTATAAGGAATGAATCACCCAGGTGGCAAAAGAGGGTAGAAGCCAAACGGTCAAGGGCAAGGCCACTGAGGTCAGCAGCAGAAGGAGGTGTGGTCCTAGGCTGGGGGAGGGATGGGTGAGTCAGGGCTAGCGACAGCAGTTCAGTTCAAGGCAAGGGCAGCTCTGAAAGAACCGAGGTGAGAAGCTCGGTCAAGGTGCGTCTCAGAACAGCTCAGATTCAAGGGCAGGCTGAATAGATTCTACCCCTTAAAAAATTTTTTTTTAAAATTCATTTTTACATTCAGTATTATTTTGTATTAGTTTCTGGTGTACAGCAGAGAGGTTAGACAATCAGATACTTTACAAAGTGTCCCCCACACCCCCCACCCCACCCCGATATTTCCAGAGAGAGCCTAGAAGAAGGGAGAGAAAAGTTCTGGCAGCGTAAATGTCTGCTAAAGAACCCGTGTGGCTCTGACACGGCCCCCGGACCTCTGATTCCCTGTTTGGGTGGTCCTGGCTTCCCCTCATCTAGTTCTTTGCTGGGTGGCCATCTCCAAACATGACGTGAATGTCCATGACATTCACGAGAGCAAGGGTGGTGTCTGGAGCTATCAAAGCCACTGTCCGATTGCCAGTGGGTCTTACAAGGGGTCTTTCTAGGGTCAGGTTTGCTCTCATATTGCACAAAGTCAAGGTGAAGATCCCTTCCATTTCCCAGGATCTGAATCCTGAACAGTTTTCTTTGAATGCCAAGCCTGACTTGCTGTTAAGCTCTGGGACATCCAAGCTGCTACTTGCTTTCTTGTTCCCACCTCACCTGAGGGGGCTACTCTTGGGTCTCCTTCCACTTCCTCACTGGGTCTCCCCACGGAATCCTTCCTTTGGATGTAGCTTTGACCTAGCTATTCTTTTTTATCTTATTTTTTATTGATTGATTTTTTTTTTGAGAGAGAGAGAAACATCGATTTGTTGTCCCACTTATTTATGCATTCATTGGTTGATTCCTGTCTGTGCCCTGACTGGGGATCGAACCTGCAATCTTGGCAAATCGGGACGACACTCTAATGAACTGGGCTGCCTGGCCAGAGCTGACCTGGCTGTTCTCATCACAGCATAAGCCCTCGGATAGTAGGTGCTGGGTTTCTCCCTCCACCTTCCCACCCTGTCCTGGCCCTTTAAGTAGGATCCAGCTGACCTCCTTCAGGACGGCAAGAGGGCGATTTGGTTACAATCATGGCTTTCAGAGTCAGGCCTAGATCAAATCTTGGCTCTAAAACTTTTGTAGATGAGTGATCTTGTCCAATACATTCCACTTCTCTTAGCCTCCGTTTCTACACCTGAAAGGTGGGGAAAGGCTCTTAATGGGGATCAGGGATATTGCATACAAACCCCCAATTTAGGGTTAAGTGAACACTGTCTTTATTTAAAACTAGCCCCCCTTGTTTTGTAGCTCCAGTAGGGAAACAACAATATTATCTGCATGTTTTCCTTTGCTAGGTTTTGGGGACTTTAAATCATTGTTTTGAACATCTAGATGTGCTATGGATATCAGTTCATCTACAGTCCAAAGGAATGGCTTATTCGAATTTCTTAAGATCTCCCTCCCTTTCTGTAGGCCTCAGCCTCCAGTTGGTGGAAATCAGAAAGAACCATGAGAACACCAACAGCCCTTTTCCAGAATTGCTCAATGGTATCCGACTCTGCCTGAGGCCCCAGACACTGCTAGGGATGCAGGAATCTTGAGACAGCTTTGTGATGAGGGGGCAGGGGTGATGATGATTTTTACAGAAACTCTCTGGAATGTTTGTGGGTTCTTTCATGAAGTGCCCTACACCCCCTACCTTGTAGATGAAACATCAGCCTTTCCAGAACCACCTCTTCCGAGTGATACAGACGGTAAGGAGGCAGCATCTGCTGGGGATCTGCTTTGTGCCAGACTTTGGACTAAGCCCTGGGTTAGATCATCTCTTTGAATCTTCAGTCCTGTGAGTTGCTGCCCCTCAGCCCCATTTTACAGACGAGGAAACCGAAGTTCAGAAAACGCAGGTGGTTTGACCCCAAGTCAACCGCTGGCGGTTGGTTGGAGGCAGATTCAAACCCAGTTCTGTTTCACTTCACCAGCCTCTGCTGCCTATTGGCAGTGACCTTGCACTGCCCGTCCCCACTGTAACATCTCCAGTCTTCTGCCTCGTCACAGCCGTGTTTTTAACGAACTATAGAAATGATCCCTGAAAGTATAGTCTTACAGCCGTGTTTTTAAAAGCAGTTTGTTTTCCCAGTCTGTTGCCCACCCTCGACACTCTTTTATAGAACATTCAATCCATACAGCCTTTGAAAGGAGAGATGAACCTGAAAGCTCCGGTGAAAGGAAAACGCAAAGGCTTCTTCAAACCTAAGTAGCATTAGAAGCAATTACACGTGTGCAAATGTGGAGAGGCTTGTCGCTATTTCTGCCTCCCCCACGCCCGAGGCAGTGACCCGAAGGGGGTCTGTTAACCGTTTCGGGGCACAGAGCGCCAGGCGGCGGGGACCCCTGCTCTGCCTCTTCACCCTGAGGACGCCTCTCTTTTCAAAGTGAAACTGATGTGTCTGTTGACTCAAGCTAGGGAACGTTTTTATCTAAAAATATGTTTTTGTGGGAACAGGATGAGGCGGCATTTCCGGTAAAGATCTACGTGATTTATCCGCTGGGGAAAAAAAAGACACACTAATAAAACGGAACCTTAAATCTCCGCTTCGTGACAGCTTTTATTTCTTTTTCTTTCATGGCGGCAGCTATGGACCTAAACCCAGTACTCTTTCCACAAACACAAGTCCACGGTTAAAGGAAGGGTAAGGAGAACGTGGGGGAAAAAGAGGTGAAGTGAGACACATTTAAAAATGTATGAAGATGTAAATAATACTACTTGCAAGGTGCAAAGATATAAAACTTGCAAAGACATGTGCTGTTAAGTAAGACTGCAGGAGAGAAAGAAAAAATTCTGCTCAGCTGACTCCTTAGGAATAGAGCTGACCCGCTGCATCTGTGCATTCCGTGTCCGCGGATCAAAAACATTTTTTTAAAGAGTTACTCTGTAAAAAAATAAAATTATGTTGTTGCTGATGTGTACTATGTAGTTAGGCCTGTGATCTTTCCTGAAATGCACGACTCTTTTTTTTGTCATTATTCCTAAACAATGCAGTATAACAACCATTTCCATGGCCGCTGCATTGTGTTGGGTATTATAAGCTATGTAGAGGTGATTTAGAGGACACAGTGGGGGTTATACGCAAACGCTGCACCACTTTATATAAAGGACTCGAGCATTTGCAGATTTGGTATCCGAGGGCATCCTGGAACTGATCCCCCAAAGATGCCGAGGGAGGGTTATCCATGGCTGCATTACAAACCCCCCAAAATTTAGGAGCCAGAAAGGACAATTTGTTTTTTCTGACACTTCTGCCGCCTGGGCGGGGCTCAGAGGTGCAGGGCTCCTGCGCATGGGGTGTGGGCTGGGGGTGGGATGCCCCAGATGGATGGGAACATGTGCAGGGACGGTGCTTCTGCTGGACAGGCTGGGGCATCATGCCCTCTCCCCACGCGGCCTTGCGCATGGGTTCCTGGGGCTTTCTCCCAGCACGGTGCGCTCAGGGCCTTCGGGCTCCTCATTAGAGCTGGCTTCCTAGAGGCAGGTGCTCTGAGTGCTCGAGAAGGCCTAGACGCAGCAGTCTCAGGACTTCATATGTTCCATATTCTACTAAGTCAGGTCAGAAGGCCCACCAGGCTCCGGGAAGGAGAACAGACTGCATCCATGGAGGGGAGCCAGAAAGACAGGAAGATGCAGGGTGACTGATGTGGGGCCCTTCCCACCAGGCGGGAGTTAGCAGGCTGCTTGATAATAAGCCTTCCAAACGTCAGTTCTGATTCATGGAATATTCTACAGCAATGAAAACGAATGAAGCACAGCTACATGCAAAAGCGTTGATAAGTCTCCCCAAACATCATCATGATGGGAAAAAAGGACACAAAACAATGCATACCATCTGATTCATTTTGTAAAGTTGAGAAGCAAGCAAAGTAACCTATGTTCTTCACTGATGCATATACAGGCAACCACAGTGTTAAGAAAATCAGGAGAACAATGACCCTAAAAGTCAGATGAGTGGTTAGTTCTGCATAAGATGCAGGTGGTTGTAATCAGGACCAGAAACGAGAAGTTTCTGGGTGCTGGAAATATATTTTTTCCCTTGACCTGGGTGATGGTCATATGCATGCTTGATTTACTGTTAAATTGATCATTTACGCATATTTCCTGTGAGTATATTTCCAAGTGTCGAACAATGGTTAAAAGTTAAATTTTGGCTAAATTTAAATTGGTCATTTGTCTGCTTGCTCTGAGCAGCTCAAAAGTGGGCGTGGACCTGCTGCCCCACCTAAAATCTCAGCTTCACTTGTGGGAATGAGACGTGGTGGTTTTCAAACTGGTGCTCTCATACATTATTGTACATAAGCCAGAGAAAAGCCTGACAAGGAGGTATAAGGTCCATTTTCCGGAGCATGAGACAATGGCTGGTTAAGTGCAGCTCCAAGGTCACCCAACATTTGAACCCTGTCTGTCTGACTCTGAACTTCCTCCACATAAAAGCCCTTGGCACAGGGGTCCTGAACATCAGCAAGTTCCGCCCACCTCCCGTGCTCTAGCCGGTCAAGTCCAGAACAGGCTGCACCCAAGTCGCTGCCCGCACAAAAGCAGAATTGTTCGGGCTCCTTTGTCACCGCGGATTTGGCTCGTTGCAACCACCAGTGCATTTGGCTGAGAGTCAGGCCCCGACTGGAAGCCTGTCCTCTTGGCTCCCCGCTGTTGCCAGGCTGAGTGGCCACCTCCATGCTGCCAGGCTCTAATGAAGCTGCCCGGCTCCCAGGGTCTGCAGACTGAAGGAGTGGAAGGATGCTGCAGAGAGTCGGCCTTCAAATGCCAGGGATCACGTGGCACTGACTCGAGGGCGGCCTCTGATCGCCTGCTCTGCTGGACGTCACCGCGCCAGTGAGGGCCCCGTCTGGAGAGAATCCAGATTAAATAATAGTGGAATAAAGAGCACGTCCCTGCTTTGGTTTTTCCAGATTATGCCATTTCAATGAGACAAGAGCGAAGTCTCACTGGGCCCTTATGGGGTCTAGGAACCACGACCTAATTAAATTGATTGGAGAAACATCTGTTGAAAAAAAAGGAGTGTGGGGGAGGGGGTGTCTGCATTGTTTGAGAAATTATTTAGCCTTATGATGGCACTTACTTTTATGGGTATTCGAAACACACAGACTGAATTGTATGTTGTCACTAGTGACTTCGAGGAGGGTAGGATTAGAGGGGGTGTTCTCAGCAATGACAATGCTAGTAGCGTCAAAACTCTCTCAGGTCCATCACTGTCTTCCAAGGGCTCTGCAAGGCTGGTGGGCAGATACCATTGGATTAATTTTAAAGATGAAACTAAGAATTAAAGAGACTCTTTTGTAAAACTCGTGTTTGGAGCACAGATTATTTTCTTCTCATTCAAAGCTGGGGAAGAAGTTTCAAGGACTGATGATTTGCTAAAACTAATAAAAATATTACTGCTACTAATATTAAGATGAAGAAGGAGAAGGAAAGAGGTGAGAGAGGGAGAGAGACAGAGAGGAGCAGAAAGAGGAGGAGGAAGCACCAGCATTTCTCGAGCACCTTCACAGTCCCAGGAGGGACCGCCATATCTTTACTAGGTGACCAGATGTTGGACCCCTGGCCCAGGTTGGGTCAATCTAACTTCCCTGTCCTGGGAGAAGGGGACTCTGAGACATGGCCATGGCTCTGCCAAGGCTTGCAGCATTGAAGCTGAGACCAGGGCTCCAATGTATAGGGAGAGTGTTACCAGACCAAAGACGACCTCTCTGCAAGGAGAGGAAAGAAAGGAGGAGACCGGAGAGAAGGGAGCGTGGTGATTGAAAACTTCCTGAGCTCCGGGGGGGAAAGGATGGTGAGAATCCTGGTCCTTATGAGGACTGATCATATTTCCTACTTCGGTCCATTTGAGGACATCCTGTATCTTTCTAAGAAATCCTCTTTCCCTTCGAGCTTCAGCGAGTTACTACTGCTTGTAACCAAATGATCCATGCATCATCTCTGAGCTTTTCATCACCTTAGCCAAGAGTTACCATTTCATAGAAAAAGCAGCTAAGACACAGGGCTGGTAAAGGACTTGCTCAGAGTCACATCCTTAGCACTGCACAACTGAGACAAGAAGCCAGGTCCTCAAGAGCCTGACACCTTTCCCTGCTAAATGTGGCAGCTAAGGACATCTATGGGTGTTAGTGCTCATCTTCCTACTATTTGGCCATTCAATTCAGGTCTCTTTTGGTTGCAAATGGAAAAAAAAATCCTATTGAAGGTCATGGAAATTTTTTTTAAGGAATTATTTTGTCACATACACTAAGAAGTCTATTCACGGGATAGATTTATCATTGGCCATGACTGCACTCAGAGGCGAAAGCCATGTTGTCAGAATCTAACCTGCCTCCCTCAGCCCTATTTCCTCTTAGCTGGCCTCACTCTGAACAGCGATGGCTACACGTAAGCTTCCGGTTTACACCTTTCCAGGGTACCGATTCCAATTGTTCAAAGAAAGCCACTATGTTCATTATTCCAGCCAACCTCCTAGGGATGACTCTCATTGGGCAGATTTGAGCCACATTTCCATTCCTGAGCCAATCGTTAGCTAGGAGAAAGAATGCTCTGATTGGTCAGAACTAGGTCATGTGCTCACTCTTGGCTCCAGTGCCCATAGTCAACCCACATTTACCACAGGGTCTGAAAATAGGAAAAGGGTGATAGTTCCAGGGAAACAATGGGTGTTGTCATACAAATAAAGCAGACAGGGGGTGGATAAAAACAACAGGCATCTAATACATACTTGTTTCATCAGTCCTGTCACCAATCCTAGCATTGTACAACATTTCCTAGAATTTTCATTCAGGTCAATGGGCTTGGTGGGGAATTTTAGGAATTAGGCAATGGCTGATGTTTTGAAATCAATTAGCTCATATTCCTCACTTTACAGCTAAGAAGTGAAGTATCTTGCCCCAGGCACACATCTGCTGAGAAAGCGGCGGGCCTGGCCCTGGTACCCAGGCCGGGGACGCCAGGTTGGCCTTGCACCCCGGCAGTGCTTTTCCCAGGACTGCTCTGACTCGGCCAGCCACCAGCATCTGGCACGTTCAGGCCTTCTCACCACTTCCCAGCAAGACATCTGGCATTGCCTTGAGCACAGGGGATATTCCAGGTGCCGAAATCAGATGACAGCAAAAACCCAAATGCAAACCAGGCATCCCACGTCCCCATTAGCCAATGTGAGCATATATTCCCAATCACTGCACATTCATAGACATGCCATTGTTACCACTGATCCTCTAAAAACACACACGCAGGAAAGGGATGGACATAGTATTGATGCAATTGTTCTTCCGGATGTAAAAAAGAAGCCACCCAAACGCGCTACGAAGTGAGATCCTGAACTGTTTCCTAAAGATATTAAAAAAAAATAAACGATTAGCTGTAATAGTTGTTTGCAGGCTTACGCGGGGAGGGGGTTCACACTTAGAACAGGGGCCAGCCGAGTGTGGCCACGGGCCGGATCCAGCCCACCACCATTCTTGGTCAAGTTTCACTGAAACAGAACACACTCATTCGTCAATGTTGCCTATGGCGGCTTTTGTACAGCGAAGACAGACTCGAGACCTCGCGGCAGCAGAGACCTCGCGGCCCTGCAAAACCCCAGGCGTTTGCTGTTTGGTCCCTCAGAGGACAACGTGCTGACTCCTGGCTTAGAAGAACAGTTCTCAGAGCAAAAAGTGATGCTGCAGTTCATTTCGTCTAGAGGTCTCTAACTAGGGCAGAATCTAACACACAGACGTTTTATGGGCTGATTCATGTATTTCTTTTTTTTTTTTAATTATTTTTTAATTGAAGCAATGTTTAAACATAAGGGGATGTTTCAAACTTCAGATTTCTGGCGTCGCTTAGATAATTCAAGAATCTGGGGACGTGAATGTTTAGCAACCATTGGCAGGAATGGGGTGTTTTGGCAGGGAGGGGTTTCTCCTTCTTCTGACCAGAAAGAGTTGATGTATTTTTCCACAGTCTCTACCTCTCTCTCTTGCTCCTTTACCACTGAAGGCGCATCTCAGTTGTCATGGCTCATTACACTTGAACTCTCAGAGCCCATAGAATTTCTTCGGCGGTGACAGACACCCCCATACAAAGAGGTCAAATGAAACATTGCTCCACATGGCTGCATGTTTTATGAAAAGTGCTAGAGGGCACATTCCACTATGGCACAGAGCAAAAAAAATTTTTCTGATAAGTAATCCTCACTACAATGGAGGAACCTAAGCTGGTGATCAGACGATGAAGTCCAAGGTTCTCAGGGTCAAGGAGGGGAAACTGAGGCTCAGAGAGGAAGTGAGACTTGTTCCGGAACACACAATAAGCTAATGGTAGACACCAACGAGAGTCCAGGGTTCTCCATAACTCTTGGCTCCGTGTCACTTCGGTATTTGGAACCACTGGCCTCGCCTGGAGGTTCTCTGTCGTATCAACATTAACGCCGCCTTCTGCAGCGAACATCCCGTAACCTCCCTTTCAGGGAAAGGAAAATCATAGGTAATAAAGCCCACACACATAAGTTATGGATGACATAACCTACCAACACATGTCATGCACACCCCCCGCCGCCACAGCATAAATGAGAAACAGGACAAGAGGAGCAGTGACAAATAGTCTCATCTTGCACCCACACGCACAACTGTTGTGAACAGAGCAGCTACGGAGGCCAGCGACGGGCTGGGCTGGCAAAGCAAACCCCGCTAATGGCATTGTCACGAGTGACATATTTTCCCATCTTGTCCTGAACACAGCCAAGGTCAAGGTTCCCTTGGATTGTAGTGGCATGGATAGAAAACCAAGGATATGTTGAAATCGAAAAAAAAGAAACGTGCGTGTGTGTGTAAAACAGGGTTAGGTTCTGGGCTCAGGCAATTAGTGACAGGTTTTTGAATGTCTAGTGATGCATTCGAAAGCCCTGTGGGACTCAGAACAATTTGTCACAAGGTCAGAGTGGCTTGGTCATTTCAGGACGCCTCACATACCTGGCCCTTGGCAACTAAATGCCAGTACTGACCCTCTCCCATTACTGAGACAGTTAAAAAAAGTCCTCACACATTTTTGACACTCCCCTTAGGGGGTGATACTACTACCAGGCAGAAAACCACTGTTCTAGAATTTTCCCAGCTCCACTCTAGACAGTTTGGTTGAATTTGTGCAGCTGGAGAGACAGACACCCCAGAGAACCACAGGATATTTCACACCAAGGGAGGTTCTGCCTAATGTCCCTGTTCCTGGGCATTGGTCCAGCCTGCTTCACAGGGAGTGGCCCGCAGGGACTCAGGGCAACCTGTGAAGGCCTTGGAGTGATATCCCAAAAGCCCACCTATGTGCGTTCCAGCAAAAGCAAATCTCCCAGTGGAAAAGCAGAAACCAGTAAGAGTGGGGATGGAGAGCCAGCCCCCAAACCCTGCAGCAAGGAGAGAAAAGATAATGCCGGGGTGGGGGCCGGGGTAGGGGGCGCGGTGTGGATACCAGGGCCCAAGAAATAGGGAAATAGAGCAGATAGGCAACAATGAGAAAGAGATAGAGAGAAAGCTGGGCCTGTGGCCATTGTTATGCAAATGAGATGCAAAAATAGCCCCCAAACTCTGAGTGTTCCCTTGAACAGTGGCTTAAGAGAGTCCTCAAAGATGTTTTTCCCACATGTGCAAGAAATTAAAATTAGGCTTCAGCTCATCTGAGGAGCCACTTTGACATCGCCATATGGTGGGGGCAGAGCTGCTTTTTGGATTTAGCAAACATCTTAAACTGTTTTTCAAATGATTTAGCTTCAGCAAGACCCAAAATGTGATTTTTTTTCCTCCAAGTACCTTTTTTTCCCTCATTTTAAACCCTAGGGTATTTTGAAGGGAATTCAAGCCACATGTTTCTGATTCATTTACACTTAACTCATCAACATGTTGTTTTGCAAGAGTCATTTGATGTCGAAAAAAGCTTTTTGAAATATATATTAAATGCATGTACACCACACTTTAACAGCACACACACACACGCACACACACATTTAACAATTTCTTCTCTTAAGGAACAAGCAACTACATTTTGCTAAGAATTAATCATCTCTAACCACCAAAGCAACCAACTCAGACAATAAAAAGAAAACATCCTTCAAGTTCTCAATTTGGCAAAAGAAAGTCACCCTTTCCAGCCACAGGCAGGCACAGCAAAGCTCTGTGGGTCAGACCAGCCAAGTCCCAGAGGGAGGGAGGGCGAGAGAGCAGCACAGCACGTGGGACCGTGATGAGGGCACAGGACAGGGACCCAAAGCCAGGGGCGCCAACGAAAGTGTCTGAACCAAGCGTTTATGGAAATCTACCTTGTAGGTTGCTTTGAACTCTAAATACATAATCTGATAGACACGTAGGTAGGAAGGTAGAAAGACAAGTTTTTTATATATACACTTATATTTATATATTTTTATATATCATGCATAACTTTGAAGAGAAACAGCTTCAGGGAAGTCTATGTGGACACCGTGACTGCTCCTGGGTTTCGAATGTGTGCACCATTCCCCTGTAGAGCCGCCTCCCTCTGCCCCGAGGGCCGGCAGATCTGAGCCCTTGCGGCGGCCAGCCCCCCCCCCCCCCACCGCCCCCGCCCCGTGCCGCGCCGGGATCGGTGTCTGAGCTGCCCAGGGAGCCTGCCCCGAGCCTCGAACCCTCGAACCCCTTTTAAAAGTAGTTTTCCAGGAAGCCTCTGATGAAGACTCTGCCTTCGCTCAGAGATGGCCTCTTGGTCAGCTCTTCAGGAAAAATATTTCTATTTGATATTGAGCAAACTGAGGCTCAGAGAGGTCAGCTGACTTGTTCAGAGTCATGCAGCTGGTAAATGGCAGATGCGAGATTTGAACCCAGGCCTGAAAGAGCTGTTAATAGTCAATATCGTGTCTCCAAACAGTCTCATCACCGGGATCACTATCACCTATCATCACTAATGTCATCATCTAGCAAAAGAAAAAGTCCTTCTAAAAAAATTACAAGGCACATCCACATAGAAAGTAGATAAAATTAGTGGATTTTTTCTCTTTCTTTCTTTTTTTTTGGCAGCTTAAATTTCGCACACTCAAAATGTTAATATATACCAAACAAAATCACACCCTGGGGAAATAAGCCTCCTGTGATGAACACAGAAACACAAAATCAGGTATTATTGATAATATTTGCCGTCTCGTACACACTCATTCAGCCTCTTACTCCAGAAGTTTCGTTGTCACGAAACCAAAATTCTGTGGGTTAAGAGACATTTAGCAACTGCAAATGATAACAGTTTAAAAAGAGGATGCTTAAGAATCTCAGGATATTCTTCAGTGAACCTGACCTAGATGCTTTAAGGACAATAAGAAATTCACTTGTTAGGGTTGTATCCCTAAAATGTCTAGTTGACTACTATTGTACCTGCAAGTCAGGTAAGAAGCACCTGAACCTACTGTTAGTGTAATAACCACCCATAATAAAGCGGTTTCCCAGCATAATATGGTCCATGTTCAAATCTTGTTGTAACCAGTGTCACAAGGCAAGTCCCGGCCGCAAAGGCATCGCCGCTCCCGAGACCTAAAGACCCAAAGCAAACGGAACAGGGATGAAATCCTAGCACCACACACTCGTCAGGATGCATTTGATCAAAGCAGCAGAAAACTCAGCCAATAGCAGCACTTGAATTCTCTTGCATACTATTAAAGACAAAAAAAGAGAAACATAATGAAAAAAAAAAAGCACCGTATCTGCTTTCTGCCAAGTGAGTTTCCATGTGCCCTGCACACGGGGAACATCCCGCCAAGGTGCGGATGGACTGGATTTGACAAGAGGTCTCTTAACCTCCAAGGCACCCCGGACCTGGCATCGCCCACACACGTCGCCCTCTCTGCCCTGGACTCCTCCCACCCGGTCCCGAGCTCCACTCTGTGGACAAAGCCCACAGACAGAGTCCACGTGTGCCAGCCTAGCTCCGAGCCTTTGCCTGGGCTGTTCTGCCTGCCGACTCTCCTCCTGCCGAAGCTGAAACCTGACCCAGTCCCCCAACCAGAATGCATCACTCCTGGAGTCTCTCCTTAGTCACGCCACCATCATTACTGCTGGGAATCATATTAATCATCGCCTTGGATGGCTTGATGACGTGTCAAATTTTGTGCTGAGAGCTTTCTCTATATATAGTATCTCATTTAATCCCCTCAACAATCCATTAAAATTGTCTTCTTCTCTTCCTCATCGCCGCCTCCCTCTCATTCATCATCATCGTCCTACCGCCATCACTTTCCTTCCCTTCTTCCTCCCGCTCCTCTTTCTTCTCGCTCTCCTTTGCCGCTAGATTCTTGTTCTGTAAGCAAAGAGACTGAGGTCGAGGGAGGTTTAGCCACGCAGGGAAGCTCACACATCAAGTAAGGAAACGAGCCAGGCTTTGAACTCCAGTGTGTGGCCTTGAACCCTGTCGTCAGGGTCTCTGTTAACCACTCTGCCCTCCGCCCCGTATTCCTGGTCACAGCTAACAGCATACCTGCCCTCCCCTGCCAGCCGGCCAGATAGCCATGGGCCGTGATCTTACCTTATTCATCTCTGCATCTCAGTCTGGGGCACCGTGCCTGGCACACTGTAGTCTGAAAGAGGACTGGAGTAAAAGGTCTCTCAACTCCGGCCCCCCAGGCACCCAGTCCTCTCTCCTCGGGACCCATCGGTCATACTGATTACTTAGTTATCTTTCTAGAAATATTCTATGCACATACAAGGAAATATGTGAATACATTCTGTTGCCTTCTTTTTAAATATAGCACCGTAAATGCTGTTCTGTGCTTTTAGGTTGGCCAGTTATTGTTATTATTACTAGATATTGCTCAACTAATTGAAAGGTTACCTTAAATCTGTTGCTTTTCCTTCTACACTGAGCATAACAATTTGCTGAGGTCGGTGCAAGTGAGAAGGAAGAGAACACCGCCTCCTCCCAGCATCTCTGTAAGTTCGTCCTTCTCCCTCCCAGTTGGACAGGAGCCCCCGGGAGGGAGACAGGCCTGACCAGGAACCTGAGTGTCCACAGATCTGGCCTGAGCCCCAGAGGGAGGGCTGAGGGCCCAGGCCCGGGCGTTCCGCACCTGGGCCACCGCACTGATCCTCGGCGCTGACGCATGTCAACAGGTAGGTCTGGGTCGGGGCGGTGGGTTCACGGGGTAGAAAGCACACAGAGACACTGGGTCGATCCTCACTGGCTTCTGGGTCTCCATGTGCAATTTTAGACTTTACCTGGTTTAATGTCGTCAGTTCTCCCTGGCTTTATCTTGATAGGCAATCTCTCTTCTGTTTTCTGTTCTGACTGTGTGAAAGCCAGAGGGCCTCCGAGCACGCGGGCAGCTTTCTGCCCTTCCGCCAGCTGGTTCCGCGGACACCACTTGGGGTGGGGGGAGGGGCACATGACGTTCATCCTTTTCTGCTTTGGGTAGAACCTTCTCCTCGTTTGTTCCCATGGTGGTTTCCCACAGTAAATAGGACTTAATGGGGCCAAAAGGAAGGGTGGGGTAGTAGCTGCTGAAGCCCCCAGGTCCCTGACAACGGGCTGCTGCTTCTACAAAGGACAATGTTTCCCCAAAACTCTTTTCTGTTTCTCCTCCAATGTTTATACCTTATGCCCCGGTCTGCCACCCAAGATGCCTGGCACGATTCTTGCAGACTCTGACTCAGAGTTCATTTTTTCACAACGCACTCCCCCCGCCCCAAACCACCACCCAGCCACCTCCTGAGTCTAGCTGCTTGCCCACACTGAAGACTGATTTTACCATCAGCCACCTCCTCGAAGTTACACCTTCCGGTGCAATTTCCTTCAAATAATCCCCCTCTCCTCCAAGAAATCCTCACAACTGGAGTTTACACCTCTTTTTCTTCCTACCCCCCACCCCCATCCCTCTCAGCACAGAGCCCCGTTTCCCCCACCCCACGATGGCCCCCGTCTCCCCCAGGACTGCCAGTGTGTGCTTGTTCGGGAGCACTGCTGTCCCAG
Source organism: Micronycteris hirsuta (assembly GCA_004026765.1). Lineage (NCBI taxonomy): Eukaryota > Metazoa > Chordata > Mammalia > Chiroptera > Phyllostomidae > Micronycteris > Micronycteris hirsuta. The sequence continues at coordinate 77,589 of PVJI01000276.1, read as the reverse complement.
CGAGCAGCTTCTGTTGAGTAGATTTCAGGGGCCCAGACATTTTTATATGAATTCAGATCGCTGGAACACCCAGCCACGAAGGGTTTTATGTGTTGTTGGCATAGGCCGATTTGCCAACTAAGCTTCAAGCAGTTTATAGGTTTGGGAGAGTTACAGGACAAGCCTTGGAAGGCTTTCTTGGACTTACGTAATCATTGGGAGAAAAAAGGGTTTGTGAGTGAGTGTGTGTGTTTCCTGCCGCTTTGCTTTTCTTCTTTATTAGAAAAAACATCTTAGTGCAAAGGAATGTGTGAAAGACACAGATGGAAAAGCTGCAGAGCCTTTGGATGACTACTGAGGAGTAAGAGGTCAAATGTGCTCCGTGCCATTGTCCCTGTTCAAGTGCTAACAAGATGAGGCAAGCCTCCCCCCACCCACTCCGTGGGGGAGCTGGCAGCCAGCTGCATCCTTCCTTCTCCTGGACTCTTCATGACACGCATCCCGACTCGCCTTCACGAATCGATTGTGTGCTTATTTCTTTAATAGCTGTCTGTCTCGCAAAAAGAAAAGCTCCGCAAGGGTCAGGTGCTACACCACCATATTCCAGTCGAGCGGAGTAGCTGGCACGCAGCAGCAGCTTCCGCAAACGTCTGTTAACGTGTGAACCAATGCGGATGCGTAATCATGTCCCCAGCACCTCGCGTGCCCGGCACACACGAGGAGCTCAATAAAGACTTGTGACATCCATGAGGGTTTGGGATCGTACTGGGGACGCTGTGAAGGGGACGTGATGACAGTCTGGAAGCCTGCCCTGTGCCGCACAGAACAACAAGCACCGGCTCTCCTTAGACGGGTAGCAGCTCGGATCTCGGTTCAGCCCCTTGAGCCTTTGCTGGGCGGCTTGGAGGCTACTCTGATGTGTGCAGTTCGGAGCGGCCAGAGATTTGGGCAGAGCTGATCCACACAATTTGGGGCACTCCCTCGCTGGGTTTTCCTTTTCTAGGGTTGGTACAAGTCGATGGTTACTCTCAAGCTAGAAGCAATGAAAATGGGAAGCGTATCCAGTGCCATTCCCTTCTTCCCAGCATCAGCTCTATTCTGGAATCTAGTCATCTATCTATCTATCTATCTATCTATCTATCTATCTATCTATCTATTATCTATCATTCTACCTCTCTCTCTGTCTAATCTATCTTTCTACCTACCTAATTAGTATTCTTAGCTGCTAACCACAGAATCCAATTTGGCTGGTCAGAGCGTAGTATGAATTTGTTCAAAGATACCAGGTGACTCATGGAATCTCCCAGAGGGTCACAGTTATCTGTAAGCTTATGGCACCGACGACCAAGAACAACATCCGAAGCACGCTGCGGAAGCTGCCCCAGGGAAGCTTGCCATTTCTCACCTGGCAACAGCGTTGCAGGACAAACATGGCCGTTCTCAGCTACGCCACCAGCGTCCAGATACCAGAGACTCTGCTCGCTTTAACACCTGGACACCTTCACGTCCACCCTCACCAAAGGACGGACTGTACGTGGGTGAGGAGACATACATCACAGACCCACGCGTCCTTCTAAACCACCCTCCAGAGACCCGGGGCCGGGGATGCCTGCCCTTGCAGCCTTGAACCTGCTGCTAGGACTCGCACTAGCTTTTCTCTGGTGTGTCTTCCCGAGCAAGACTGTCTCCAGCGTGTGCGGCCCTGGACCTAAAGGGTGGCAGGGGGCCACTGTTTACGGGGAGGGGTCTCGACGGAGCGTGGATGCGCTGCTGGCTGCACGTGGCCCCTCACGCTACAGGATGGAGCTGGGGTGGGAGGACAGAGCGAGGAAACTGGGGGCTGTGGGCGGGCTGGCTCACCCGCTGCGCCACACCCAGACACAGAACACCAAGGAGTCTGACGTTTCAGCTCAGCTCTGGCCTCCCAGGTCATGGTCAATGAAAGCATATTTGATCAGACTGGAGGATAGAAGACACATGATTTAATAGCTGATTAGCTTGATTTGTAACTTTTCAAATGGCCTGTTGGCCTCCACTGTTTGTTTCTCTTGCCCTGGGCCTGGCAACTGGTAAGTGGGAGCCTTCATGAGGACATTTTCCATGCTGTGAAACTTGGGGAGCATTGCTTAGTCCTTCTGTGCTTAAGTATCCCCAGTTCTCGAGTGGGATAAATAATGGTACCAATCTCATAAGCTTGCTGTGGAGAAGAACTGAACATAGGCGCAGTGTTTTAAAATAGTGCCTGGACACATGGGAAAAACTAGATATTGAACATGATAATTATTATTTTTACTATTGCTATTGCCATTATTATTATTGTTTTGTTAAATATCAGGTTATTCCCAGTCTTCGCTAATCTAAACAATAATTCACTGAGCGCCCTTTGAACTGAATGTCGTTCCACATTCGTAATCATTTCTCCAGGGCAAAAAAAAAAAACATTTGCTAGACAGGAAATTTAGGGTCAAAGAGGGTGCGTATTTGAGAATCTTTTGATATGTTAATGAGCTGCTTCTAGAATTAAATTGGTTGAGCATATTATTCATTAGTTACGAGTCCCTGGCCTTCGAGGGTTTGGACCCTGAATTATCTGGGTTGTTAAGACATTTCGAACTTCAACGCTTAGTGGGAGAAAATACGCCCGTGAACGAAAAGTGGGATTAACCTGAACAAAAACTAATTAGCAGCAGTCTGCTAGCCCAGGAAATCAAAAAGCATCTAATGAAGTCAAACGCAAAGGCCAGGAGTTCTTTAGCTGACCGGCCACTGTGTTCAGTTGAGGGCACTCTTGAGCGCTCTCCTTGTCCGTGAGAAGGCCCGGGCTGCCAGGGCTGGTCCCCCCGCCCCAGCCTTTCCCACTGAGCCCCGTGCCTTCCTGCACAAGGGTTTTCATCTTGTGCACGGACCACTTCTGCACTCACTTCCCTCATCTTTCCCTTGAGAAATCACTTTGCTTCTGTGACTTACCGTCAGCCTCTGGCAGCTGGAGGTTGAGAGAGGTGGCCGCGGCAGGTGGAGCTTTGGGCCAGGTGTGACTTCCTCTTGGAAATGAGCTCTGGGAAGGTGACAGAAGCCCGCGGAGCTGAGTGTGGGGTTTAGTTACGCCAGAAACCCCAGGGGGACAATATATCCCATGTATTTTCATCTGACTCTCGGAATGTCTAATTTCCACCTGTACCAAGTGCGGGAAATATGGAAAACATGAATAGAGCTATGCTGTCGGCCCAGGGCTGCTCGGCGCCCTTCTCCACCCAGCATGGTGCCCAAGAAACTGACCTGCGTGGGCTGCCTCAATGGGCCCCTTTGTCCTCTAGCTTCCATTTGGGTTTAGCCAATGGGAGGCACCAACTGGAGACGTGGAGTGAGGGAGGGAGAAGAGAGAGATTGGGCTCTTTCTTCCCTTTGGCGCCCTCTTCTCGCAGATGCGAAGGCGCATCTCTTATTGCAGCTTCTCCACAGCTGCATCTCTCGCCGAGCTCGGATGAACCTGCAGGCGTCAGGGAGGGGGCCGACAGCATCTTCCTGATTCTCTAGAAGGTGTTGCACCATTGCTAGTTCATTTCTCTCGACTCTGCCCACAGGGTCATTGCACAATGCATGAATAAATCCCCCCCTCTGGAGTGCACTAGCTCCAGCGGGCCTCCATCTGTGACAGAAACTCTGTTGGTTGGGCCCAGTTCTGGCAGACGGGGTTGCTAGCCCACTGTTTTTCCCAGTATAATCAAGGGGCAGTTGAATGTGCTGGGTAAGACTTTGGCTCCAGAATGCAAGAGGTTGAAGTCCTGGTTCACTACATCCTAGCTGTGTGACCTTGCGTATGTGACTTTACCTTTCTGATCCTCTGTTTCTCCCTCTCTAACACGGAGATAATTGTAGTGCTTACCTCCTTGGGTTGCTAATCACTGGAATAATTCATAGAACTCAGGAGAGTGCTATGATCCTGATGACAGTTTTATTCAGAAGGATACACATCAGGGCCCGTCAATCGAAGAGACACGCAGAGTGAGGTCTGGGAGGACTACACACACAGAATTTGGGAGCCCTCTTCCCATGGAATTACGTGCCTTATTGTTTTAACACATCCATGTGTCCACCAAACAGGAAGCGCCACCAAGCTTTGGTGCCTAGAGTTTTTATTGGGGTTCCATGACATAGTCACACTTGACTGAACCACTGGACATGGGTGGACCTGGGTTTGAACTCATTTCCCGCTGCTCTCCTCTTCCACTGGGTCAGGCTGGCTGAAATCCCTGACCCTCTAATCACACGGCTGGTCTTTCTGGTTGACCAGTTCCCGTCCTGAATCATCTCAGCTCTTAGCATAAGTGCAGGTGTGTTCCAAGGAGCTCATGAATAACAAAAACATTCCATAACGCAGGAAATTCCAAAGACTCAGAGTCTTCTACCCAGGGACAAAGGTCAACCAAATTCTTTATTGCACAACGCATGCATTATTTCATATAAATTACCCAATTCCATAAGAAACATCATTGCTCCCACTTAACATGAAGACATCGTGGATATCCCGGGGCATGCAGGATTCAAGTGCATGTTTCAATTTATTTTTCTTACTTTGCCCCAATGCCTGCCTCCAGTGAGAAAACGACTTTATGCCAGCTAACTGCCTCAGTGTCCTCTGTCACCAACAGTGGAGTCCTAATCTTTCCATCCAAAATGAATAGTTGACTTCAGTGAGAGAATTTAACTCACTCTTTTTTTTTTCTTGCAAAGGATTCTGGGAGCTAGAGATTTGAGTTCTAGTCTAAGCTCTGTGCATTCAGCAGAGTTGGATGAGAGGCTTTACCTTTCTAGACTCGGTTTCTCCATCTGAAAAACAAAGAGCTTGGACTAGCTCCCTCAGAGGGTCTTGCAAACTCTAAAAGTTTCAGAGCGGCCTGTTGCTGAACGCTGCAAGGTAGAGGAGTCACTTACTATTGGGATGAGCTGACAAAAGTAATGATACTTTCCAACAGGGGAAATCCACACCCAGAAAGTCCCTCTTTCCTTCATCCATTCATAAATATTTTTTTTGAGAACCTGAATGCGCCAGGAGCAGCATCAGAGGCCGGGGACATAGCAAACAGAAGGCGGGGTGAAGCTTACCCTCAAGGAAGTGAAGAATGTTCAAGTCAGACATGAAGACAAGCATTCAAAATATAGAGGAAGTAGGGCATTTGGGGCACACGAGAGGGGAACTGACTTAATCCACAATCTGGGAGGGCTTCCACGAAGAGGCGGCATTTAAGCTGAGACCAAACGTGTTTGAAGACCTTAGCAGTCTGAAAAGGAAGGGCTGTGTGAGCAGGGCAGGGTGTTCCAGGCAGAGAAAAAAATCCACACGAAGGCCAGAGCTTGGTACATCAAAGCTTTCCCTGTAATAGAGGGAATAACTGTCTGATCTTTATTTGGCCCTAAAATTTTCTGTTTAAGGAGTGACTGACTGAATATATATTAATTCTTCCATCAAAATGTAAGCGTCTTAGGAGCAAGGCCAACTGCTGCTGCTGAAGGCATCCGGGGTGGGTCCGCCTCGGTTCTTCGGCAAATTCCATTCAACAAGCAGCTGTTGGTGACAAACGAGAACGAAGACTTACTGAGCACGTACTACATGCCAAGCACTATGCTCACTGCTAGCGTGGTGACTCATGGAACTCCAGCAACAAACGCCTGTCAAATGTCCTCAGTGCGCAGGCAGGGAACGTGGCGGAGCTGAGTGAGGCGACTTCCCAGTTTCACATGGCTTTTAAACGGCCAAGCGAAGGCTTTAAATACCGACAATCTTCACCATGCCGACTATGTCCGAAGAGGAAGGTAAGAGTCACCTCATTTTTCAACTCCAAGCCCTAAAAATTGGGCAAAATTAATACACGTGGAAAGAATAACACATAATCACACATCACGACAAAAAAGCCCATTTACACCAGACATATCGAGCCAGATAGTAAAGAAACACATTAGCTAACATTTTTCAAATGAGCTTGCTTATGTACCAGATATTATGGAAAGGAAATGGTTCGTTTGTATAATCCCATTGATTTCCCCAATGAACCCTAGACAGAGGCGTTATTATTATAACCCCCACTGCAACGGAGGTCCAGGGAAGCTAAGGAACTCGCCCACGCTCACCCAGCCGGAAGGGGTAAGGTCTAGCTAGTCCATTTGAGTGCGAGGCTGTAGCCACTCCAACAATCGACGCCCGAACCAGCGCGGACACAACCCTAGATGAAAAACCGCTGGAGAAAATAGTAAGGTTGGCTCCACATTTCATAGGGTTTTAAGGACTGATGTTCACTAGAGGTGTCTGGCCGGGCCCAGACACGGCTAGAGCCGCGGAGTCTCTGTCCCCATCGGTAAGTTCCTCCCAGCTCTGGTACCGCAGCCCAAAGCCTCAGCCGCTCCTCTGGCCCCTGGGGGAATCACTTTCACACTAAAGGGAGGTGGGGATGGTTCTTATCTTGACACTTCAAAGAAAGCCTCCTCCCCGGACGTCTTCCTGCCCTAAGCAGTGCTGCTGTGGCGGCCTGGTGATGGAGGGTTTGCCTCGGCCCTTTGATCGGGCAAAGCGGAGATCCCTGCTCTCCCAGGCCTGAGGAATGCTGGGCCCTACTCCCTCGCTTCTGGCTTCCTATGGTAGTGACAGCCTGGACGGCTCCTTCCCTCACTCAGTTTTGCCCAAGGAAACTGGCAAGAGGTAAGGACAGGATATCAGAAAGGAAAAGATGTCTGTAGCTGATGCAGAGGATGAATTGGTTTAATCATCCTGCAGGCTGATGCGGTTCTGATATTGCTAAATGCTTCTTACTATCCATGTTCCGGTTCTGGTACAGCTCTGACCCGTGGCTCCTAATCTGGGTGTCGTGCCCCCCCACCCCGATAATCTATCCAGAGCTGTGGATGTTGGTTTAAAAAAAATGGCACCCAGACAGGGAAATTTGTGAATGCAATATCAAATTTCCGAAGCCCATCCTGGGGTTTCTTGGGGGTCCAAGGGTTCAAGTTGAGAACCTCTCAGAGTACAGCTGCCACTCAGAACAGGGTGCTGGGGTTTCCTCCCACCCTAGTCAAATGACCTAATCTCTCTCACCCTCAGTGTCTCCATCTGTCACTTCGAGCCCCCATCTCATACCGCGGGGAAGATGATAGGAATTCACATAGGGAGAATGGTCAGAACACACATTATTGGGAATGATAGCGCCACTGGTGGTAACCTTTGTTACAGTGTGATTCCCTGCCTCTTTTCATCCTGCCCCAGGAAAGAGGCTCTGGGGAGAAGAGACACTTTGTAGCCTCAAGCCTCAGTTTTCTAATCTGACAAATGGGTTGATTGCAGCCCTGTCCGGTCAATGCACAGCCTTGATCAGGAGGCACAACCATGCTAAATGAAAGGAGAGTGGTCCTTACCTGCAGACGTCATCAATGTGCGACCCTGATATTGCTTTCTGTACATGGAAAGTTTTGTTGGTCTTGAGTTGGAGGGGGGCATGTCTCACAAATCTATATGCTGGTGGAGGGCGGGGGGACCTCCCTTGATATTCCAGGAAGAGTAGAGCTAAGGAGCTAGCTTCTTGGTGGATGACTAACCCTACATATTTCTATAGGGCTAACTAACATCTTACAAAATTCATCAGGTCAAACCCATGTCTAAGTTTGCTCTCTCTCGACCTCCTGGAACAAGATAAAACAGATAAAAAAGGAATTTTCTCAAATCACAACAAAGGAACGGAGAGAGGGACTTAAATATTCACTGAGCCAATACACTTATCTGACCCCAACTCTGCACACCTAAGCAGAGTCGAGGGCCAATTACCAGACAAAGATGCTGATGGAGAAAGAAACAACTATCCCTAGAAGGAAGACACTCAGACCCCCAGAATGCAGGCAGCACCTGTCCATTCTCCAGTGGACTGACAGCCTTCCGAATGGCGGGCACTGTCAGAGACCCTGGAGAAACCAGGTTGGGTAAGGCTCTGGGCTGGCAGAAAGAAGCTTCTAGAATAATGAGGATAATAGCAACAAAGTGGGCACCATGCTCTGCTCTCTATGCATCAATTCATTCCACAAAATGTATGGAACGCCTATTTCATGTCAGGTGCTGAGGTCAAGCCCCTTTCCTGTCCCTGGCTTCCGGGACCCTGATGGAGTCCTTCCATCTGCACTCGAATGCATAAGGGGAAACAGCAGCGAAACCAGACAGACGGGCACCGAACAGCCACCAGGCAAGGCGGGGGGAGCTGTCAGCCAACAACACTGAGAGAGCTCTCGTCCACCCGGTTCCAGGAAGACCCACTTTCGCCAGCCACGTCCTTAGCGGAAGGTTGCCTGGGCTTGCGGACTGGGGGATTGCTGCCTGGGGCAGATTGCACCCAGGGAAGGAGGGCCTAGGTCAATTCATGTTTAAGGAAAAAGGTTCTGGAAAGCCCTCAGGGTGCAGGCCAAGAAGGAAGAAGCAGGTGGGAATCCCTGAGGCTCAGTAAATGCAACTATTTTATGCCTGAAGGTAACTCTGTAGCTATGTAAGGACCGGAGGGGCCAATGGAATGAACCCAAGCTCATCTGAACGTCTGAACGCTTCCTTTCATTTAATCTACTTAGTGCACTTAGCGGATTCAATGAGCTTAAACATATATGGACTTAATACACTTACTAAATTTATTAAGTGTATGAAAGAGCACAAACGACAGCATCACACATATACAAACATATGTATACGTACGCCATTCATGTGTCCATCTACAAACACACACGTAGCACCTTGAGACAAATGCACAGTACAAGAGTTTCTGTGTGTACTATTTGACAGGTTCTTTAATAGTTTTAAAGGGGAGCTTAGAAAATTATAATATTGTTCTATTTATGCACAGTACACACTTGTTTGGCTAGTTAAATCAGTGAAGCCATGTGTTAAGGGCTGTATATATAGCATCTCACTCGATTGCTGAGAGCAACCACACCTCCATGAGGTAGGCACTACCAGAGTCCCCATTTTGTAGAATGGAAAACGGAGGTCTGGCTATCTTGCAACAATGTTTCTTACATATCACAGAGGTGCTGGGACCGGAGGCGCCTTGCCTCAGATCCCGCGCTAGTCCTCAACAGAGTCGGAGTTCTGTCCCCCAGTTCGTGTGCTTTTCCATTCCTCTCTAATTCCTTCCAAATCCACACCAGCTTTGATCCAATTCAAGTTCCACTGAGCCAGCTTTAGAGAAATTGAATTTCCTTAATAGGTTTTCCTAGACAAATCACTGGAGAGCCAGGCAAACTCCCAGAGAGAATTCGGTGGAAGTTGGGAGCTCTGTCTACTTTTTTGGCTCTGCCTCCAGCAGGCTGTGCAGACCGGGCAGATCACTGGCCCTCTCAGAGCCGCAGTGTGGGGTCTGGGGACAAAGGGGGCTGGACCCAGACACCCGCCAAGTCCCTTCCGCGGTAGCACTCTGCCGTTCTAAGATGCCCTGTCTCCTACGAGCCCCGGCGTCTCAGACTGATACAATACGCAGCAGACAAATCCCATTACAGAGCACTCTGGGAGCCTCCACTTTGTCACTGACTGTTAGGTGACCTTAAGGAGGCCTCCTCCCCTAATCTCCAAACCCCCACCCCCATCCGGGGCCTGGCCTCCCCTATTAGCAGCTGGAGACAAGGATATTTACCTGTAAAACGCTCTTTGAGCTCCTCAGATAAAGAGCTTTGCATTAACAAAGCTCAAAGCGGATTGTTTTTTAATGGGCCCCCGCAGACTGGGCTTTGTTTTGCTTTTTTGTATTTCTTTGCCCCCTTACACTCAGAGAAGTGCAAAGTCGTGTTTGCCCTCCAAGTTCTCGCAGGGTTAATTCATTTGTTTGCTTCTGGGTTTGAATAGGTCTTTTTCTTCCTAGACTAGAGGTCCCCAAACTCTCTCAGGTCTTGGTGACTTAGTAACTTAGTAATTATTTCATTAAGTCTCTAACAATCCTGTTTATGAAGTCATTAGCTCCAAAAAAAAAACAAAACAAAATAAAACAAAAAAACTTAGTTTGGATGCCCTAACAAGTTACTACTGTTGGAAAAATAACACATATAAATTTAAAGGCAAAAAATTATTTCATTCTTACTAATGGAATATATGTGCCTGTTGGATGCAGCATAATTTCTCAAATCTTGGAACTGAACAGTCGCTGCCGCTTTCATTTCACATTCCACACTGATTTTCCTACCTTTTTTTTTTTTTTTTTAACACAGCCACTATCATCAAAGACCCAGCTTCTCAAAGACACAGAGTTACTGTAATGAACCCAGGGCAGCAAGATGGAGCAAGCTCCAGCCATGCCATTCCTCCCGCCAACTGCAACTAAAACCCCTGGAAATGCGCTTAAAGCAACCATCCAAAGACTCTGAAAGGTGGAGAAAAGAAAGTGCGTTGGCTAGAAACCTTTGCCCTCCATATATATTCTACGTTGGGTGCTAGAGTGGCTCACAGCCCAGGACCCCCAGCAGGTGTGCATCCAAACACCCTGAAAAGCCTGCTCCTTCCAGTCAAAGGACCGGGGAGAACACAGCCTGGAGGACAAACCCTTCTGGCCATCCCTGCTCTGGTCCAGGGGAACCCTGCAGAAGGTCCATGCTCCCTCTGCCCACCAGGTTTTGCGGACACAAAGCTGGGGCGAGGGGAGCCCTGGGGACCATCCTGTGCTACAGTATGGGGAAGCACCCCTAACCTTCCCCATTGAATGTCACCATGACTGAGGGGCGGAGCCCTGCTAACCATCCCGAGAGGAATGACAAAGATGCAGTACATCATCCTTGCCCATCCAAGGAATAAAAAGGAGTGAGGATTACAGAGAGGAGGGGGCTGAAGAAAGGGAATCTCTAAGTCAGGGTGTGAAGTCATGGGCACGGCCCCGAGCAAGCCACGCATGATTGTGTTATTGTGGTGAACACATTTTATGGATAAAGAAGCTGTAGCCAAGACATGGATCCCGCCCAAGTGTCCTTGGATAAATGCCCAGAAGAAGCTGTGGGCACATCTGCGCTGCAGTACCGCCCAGCCATCGGAGAGGATGAAACACCGCCATCGGGGCAACTCGGATGGCTCTTGAGAGTAGCGTGCTAAGTGAAAGAAGTCAGACAGAAAAGGACTACGATGTCATTCCTTTGTGGGATATAAAACAGAAAGCAACAAACTAACCCACAAGCACAGACGACAGAAGGGTGGTCACCGGACGGAAGGGGGGCCGGGGGAGGTCAGGAGGGCAAAGGGGGTCACAGGTACGACGACGGAGGGAGACGACTTTGGGTGGTGAGCCCACAATGCCATGCGCAGATATGTATCACAGAGTCGTACACTTGAAACCTACACGGTGCCATTAGCCAGTGCCACCCCAATAAACTTAATGAATTTTAAAAAAGAAAAGAAACCAAGACAAAGGGTGGATGGCTTACTTAAGCCATCTGAGTGATAAGAGTCAGAAATGTATTCTAGCAAAATGTTTGTTTTTAACAGAAAGTAGGGCATATTTAAATGTTTTTTTTTTTAAAGATTTTATTTATCCATTTTAGAGAGAGGGGAAGGGAGGGAGACAGAGAGAGAGAGAAACAGCAATGTATGGTTGCCTCTCACATGGTCCTCACTGGGGACCCGGCCCGCAACCCAGGCATGTGCCCTGACGGGGAATCGAACCGGGACCCTCTGGTTCCCAGCCCGCGCTCAATCCACTGAGCTACACCAGCCAGGGCGGCATATTTAAATGTTTACACCTAAAGATGATAACATTTATACAGAAACACAACCCAATACACTCACGCTTTCTACCACATAATCAGTCCGTAGGCATAGCAAATGTTGAGCGAAGGCACACCTGTTTAAGGTTATGTGAAGTCAGTGTATCCATGTGAGTCGGTTGGACCTCATTTGAAGATAACATAAAAAACCCAAATTTGAGGCCTCTTTCATTGAAGCGCCATTACACCCAATAAAATGCACAGGTTTTAAGTCTATAGTTTGATGACTTTTGACAAATGTGTACGCCCATGTAACTAACATCCCACTCAAAGTTTAAATCATCGCCAGGACTGTACAAAGTTTCTTCTTCTTGTTTTCCCATCTACCGTCTCACTCCGGCTTCCCAAAGGCAGGCAGCCGCTCTGCCCACGTCCAGCCCTGTAGACTAGCGTTCCTGACCTCGAATGTCAAACAAGTGGAATCGCACAGCGAATATTTCTTGGTGCTGACTCCTTGAACTACATACATAGTATTGTATAAACAGTGCTTATTTGAAGGGTTATACTCTGTTTTAATGTTTATGGATTTCTGGATATTTATGATGTTTTATTCAGGATAAGTCAAAGTGGGCTTAATTAAAAATAACATCGAGTGACTCGTAGCAGAGGGCTGTGACGGATGGCCGTTTGGGAAACGCTGGATTCTGTCTGGCATGAGAGTTAGAGCAAAGGTGTCGGGTCCCAGCTGCCTGGGTCCTTGGTCTCTGCCACTCCCTAGGTGAGTGATGAGGGGATCGACCAGAGCCTCCATTTTTTTATTTGTGAAATGGATATGATGTTACTGATTCTCATAGGACTGCTGTGAGAATTAAATCATGTGATCACTGGGAAGCTTTGAGCGCAATGCTTGGTACAGAACACCAGCTGAATACATAGCAGTTCTGGTTAGATTCAGGACGGTGAGAGGTTCAAGCATTAGGAGATATATACATTTTTTAGCCTTAGACCTAGAACCATACTCAACAACTACAGACAGACCTTCTCAGCTCCTACTTCCTGCTTCCCTGTGGGGTCCCTCCGATCATCCTGGGGGTACAGGAATCACAGTTTCCTCAAACCGAAGGCATTGTTTTCACGCCCAAGCTGTAAATGCAGGAGACATTTGCATATAACATATCTGTCTAGGGTCTTACTGGGTATATCGAATTTGTTGCCTTGGATGGAAGCTGGAAAAGGCAGTGCCTCCTCCCCGTACTTGCAGAGGCCTCGCTGTCAGCGGCTCCCTCGTGCGGAGAGCCTCCCTCTGTAGCCTCGAATTGGAGTCTGGCCACTGGCGATGGTGTCAAAGTCGCCCTCTCATCACCCTGCACCGCACAGACTCGCACTTGCTCCACGTGCAGAGCTGGTCTGCTGAGGCGTGTTTGGGATCCCAGAAAGTGGCATGCCCACATGTGAGGTGCACAGCCTTTGAGGGGCTCCCCCCTGGGCCTCGCCTGCCCCTCTCCCCGTGCCTCTGGGAGGCCAAACTCCGTTTCCTTCACCTCCCTGCACATGCCATTCCCTCTGCCCGCAGCCTTTGTACCTCGTCGGTCTGGCCAACTCCTGTCCATCTGTCCCAACCCTGCTTAGCTGTGACCTGTAGAACGAGGGTGCTAATAGTATCTTCTTTACAGGGCTATTGCATGTATTTAATAGAACAGAGGAAGTGCTTAGTACACTGCCTGGCACACAGTAAGTGCTCAATGGGCATTCGTAACAATGATTATTGTACCATCCTTCCTGCCGAGGCTGACAACGGACGGCCATCCTGGGTTCACCAAGAGGACAGCTTTAACTGAAAAACCCAGAACACTATCTCTTCCTCATTCCTGAATTCCTGAGGCTCTCGGAGAGCCACGTGAGAAGTATGTTGTGGCAGGCTGTGCATGTTGACAAAACACCCCCCTAGACGTCAGCCACCACCCGCAGAGCGTCCAGGCAGGTCCGATGACTCGGGGCCGCGATGCTGTGCCCCCTGGTCAGCCCGCCTTTCGTTCGCAGGACAGCGCGGATCAGTCTTGGTTCAAGGTTGGCTGGTTTTCCTTCCCAATTCCAACCAACCAGGGGTTTCGAACACTAACGAGGTGTCTCTGTTCCCTGCTCGTCCATCATGGGTGTGCGAACCCTGAGCTCCAAACGACAGCTGAGAATTTCAAAGCTGGCTGCCAGAAAAGGAGACCCCTTCAAAAGGAGCACGCCCCCCCGCCCCGCAACCTTTCCCAGGCTTCTTGTGGCGAAGGCAGGCAAGAGGGGAGGGAGGAAAGTGCCGTCTCCTCTCTCTCTCCTCATGGGAGGAGAGAAGAAAATTAGCATTTCCTTGATGATTCATACATAGCAGACACCTTCCCATGTGTCCCTTATAAAATCTTCACAGTAAAGACAGAATGGCTTTATGGGCTTATATGGGATAACAGAGGTTCAGAGAGGTGAAGCTCCTGGCCTAAGGTCACACAGCTGGCCAAGAATGATGTCAGAGTTGGAACCTAGGTTTTTAAGGCCCCAAAGCCTCCAGTGGTGATTCATTGGAGGTGCTCTTCTGAATCACCTGGGAGCATATTTGAAATTTGTTCTGCACCTTTGGCCAGCCAGACCTTCTGAATTGGATGCGCCAGTGGTAGGTATCTCTCTGTAGTTCGAACCAGCTTCTCCAGTGATCCCGACACACTACCTGCAGCACACGAACCGCTAGACTGCAAGGAGTGTGTCTATCGAGTGTCTGAGTCTGTGTCCTTTCTTCCCGGCTCCAAGCTGCCCGGGCCCCATGGCCTGGTTCTGTAAGGGTGGCTCCCTGCCGTGGTCCTCGGGAGCTGTCCCCGGAGCAGAGGCACTGTGAGCCACGGTCCAGCGTAAGGTCTTGGGTGACCCAGGCTGCAATCAGCAGCGAGAAAAGGGGGAGATCAAACCATGACTGAGGAGAGGGCGGCAGGAGTTTTTCTTTAGAGGTGCAATGTACAAGAAGAGCGACCCCAGATTCTAAGTGAAGGCCTCCGTATTCCTGGGCTGGCTCCTTCCTGAGGAAACCGCGAGCTGGAAGAAAACAAGTCAGATGATCCTAGTGGAACCTGGCTGTTTCTGACTGTGAGTGAGCTGCGCGTCTGCCCCACCAACATCCTCCTGTTTAGGAGATGAGAACAGACAAACGGGATACAGGGGATGGACATGAGCAAATGTCATGCTGGCAAAGCAATTAACAGGGGGTCGCCGGGATGGGAGACGGGAACTTTATCCCGGTTAAATCCCACTGAGTTTTCCCAGATTAGAAAGGAGGCTTTCTTGTTTGGATGGCTTTTTAAAGAAATTTTTGCTTTCTCTGCTCATGACATTCTATAATAGTAATAAAAGGGGATGGTAGTGGCTCTCTCCTGTTCTCTTTTTTAATGAGGGGATTTTACAACGTCCCTTTAAAATATGATCCAGTAATTGGGTCACTGGTCTTTGAGATTCTTCCCAGGCAAAGCAGTCGTTTCCACGCCGGCGCCTTGGCGCACAACCCCCTTTTGGCAGGTCTTCGGCGGTGACGTAATAGATAAGAATGCATCCGAAGCCCATGCACCCCATCTTTAGAGCTTGACTTCTCGGGCTCATGAACCCTTTGACCTGCTGCCCTTGCGGATCTCGTTCCAGCCAGGTTGGGGACCAGTTGCTCAGCAACTGGACACTAACTTTTTGTTTAAGGTCTTCTCCTTGCCTGAAAGTCCCCTTTTCTCTCTCGACCCATGTCGCCTGGCAAAATCATTACCACCCTTCGATGTGTGACTCAGCTGCCACTTCCTCTGAACAGGCCCTCAACTAAAGGGGAGGCGGCAGAATTGAGAGCCTCGAGCGTTCCATGTCTCAGGGAGACAGGGTGGACGGGAACGTGGCGGTGACTTTCTCACCATGCCAGCCACCAGGACTGAGCTCTACTTGCCACACCCTCCGGAGCGCTCTGCGTGATGAGCCTATTCGCCCTGAGATGGTCAGAGAGCAGGGTTGCTTGGGACAATGCAAGCTGACACTCGGTGTCCCGGAGCAGTTACTGAGTGCTGCTTCTCATTCCCCAAACCCTCCCGGTTCTAGAGACACATCGCAGGTGCGCCTGATGTAATCCTCGCAGCAGCTTTGAGAGGCAGACACTCTCATCAGCCCCGTTTTATCAATGCAAGAGAGGAAACTGGGACTCAGAGAGGCGAAGTGACTTGCTTCAAGTCACACAGCTAGTGAGAGGTAGAACTGGGATTTGAATCCAGGCAGACTGAATCTGTATCATTGAAGGTAGAACAAAAGGAAATAATCTTTCTCTCCAAGAATTAAAGAAGAGAAGACGATGTATCATTAGAAGCTGGGAAATATTTGGGCGCTTAGAAATGGCCTTCTAGGGGCAAGTCTGGGATTTGATCCTTTTACTTGTTCATGTAACAGGTATTTATTGAGTGTGAGTGTGGCTAGGTTTGCAGGTGCCGGGCGCAGAGCGGTGGGTGTGCACATGCGCACACACAAGCCCTCCCTGACCGCTGTCAGTGGGAAGGCTGGGTGGGGGTGGGGAAATGGGTGGGTTGTGCTGAACATCACTCCCAGAGCTTGGTCCCGGAGGCCCAGACAGGTCACTTTCTAGACAAACCCGAGATTCCTGGGGGCCTACAGAATCATATTTTTAATAAAGAATTTTTGGCAGTAGTAAAATCATAAAATTTCACACTGAAAAAAATCACAATTCTGATTTCTCTTGGAAATAAAATTAGTGGAGGTGCTAATATCCAGGCCACCTTCTTGCACGGCAGGATGTGGCCGAATGAAGAAGCGACTCCCCTCTTAAAGGAGAACCACACCCTTGAGCTCTGCAGAGACCCCATCTGGGCCACACTGATCACGCCACCTTCCTGGACCCCTGATGGTGGCTGAGTTTACAATGCCCGCTTCCCATATGGCTTTGTTTTCTTGTGGACTCTTTTTTTAGGTTTTAAACGTACTTATTTACTGAATTTCCTATTTGTTTTTAGACTGCTGAATTACAGGTATTTTTAAAATAGTTTTGTTAATGCATCAACAGCCTAATGCAATGTCCAGGGCAGACATTACTAATGGATCAAGATTCTCCAGCCCATGGAGTCTGAAGTTGCTTCCATGGCTCCTTGTTTTCCCACACTGCTCTGGGCAGCCCCTGCTAATTGATCACAGTGGCCTATACAATTGAAACCCATCCCCGCCCCCAAATTTGTATCTATTTAAATTCCTTAAAGGCTGAGGTATATGTTTTATTATTTACTCATCCCCATCCCCGGCAGGTCTAATGCTGAGACTCTCCAAATGCAGTGGGGGCACTGAGCACTCTGGGGGGGAGGCCCTGTCTGAGCCCCTCTGTCCACCCACAGGGGTCTACCGAGTTTCTGGAAAAGGGGCCAAGTCTCCTGAAGGGAAGCTACCAGAAAGAAGCAAACAGCCGCAGGAAAGAGTGTCCCTTTCTCCTTGTTTTCTCTCTCTCTTGCAAAAAGGAGAAAAAGAACACCAACACAAGCCAGCCAAAAGCTCATTAATGCACTTGACCTTCCAAGAGAAAATTAATTCCAACTTCACACCTACCGGCTGTGTTGCTCAGCTTTGTCAAAACTGGCATCATTAGCGAGGAGCTGACATGGCTTGAGGGCGCGGAGAGCCTGCCACCTCCCTGTGCCACCTCCCCGCGCGGGGCTGCGTTAGAAGGAGCTGGCAGGAAGCTCACGGAGGCGCCGGCCCTGTCAGCTTTTCACTGTGGACAAGGCTCCCTCTGGTTGGCTCTGGACATTGTTATCACCGTCCAGCCGCCCCGATGATTCTGACCAGGCTCCCTGACAGCTCAGCTCAGGCCTGGGAGGGGCGGCCTTGCGGGTCTTATGGTGGAGGACTGGCAGACTGTGTGTGTGTGTGTGTGTGTGTGAGAGAGAGGTAGGGAGGGATTGCAAGAGAATGTGTGTCTGCATATCTGTGTATAAATGTGTATGTGTGTGTGAAGAATGTGGGCATGTGGCAGAGCATGTGTGAGGGCTCAGGACTGGGCCTGTGTGTGGAGATGCACGTGTATGTGTGAGTGGCTCTGTGGGTGCAAGTGTGCACATGTACCAAAACACACATGTGGGGACCTGAAGGGGTGTGCCTGCATATCTGTGTCTGTGCACATATGTTTGGGTGGATGTGTCACCCTGTGCGTTTTTGTGTCTGTGTGCTTTGTCACGTGCATACATGCACATGCATATGGAGATATGTGCGTGCATGTTTAGGATGTGTATGCTCATGCACATGTGCGTGAACAATGCATGGGGACTGTACGTGCAAATATAGTGTGCAATTGTGAATATGCATGGGTGAGGGTGTGTATGTTTATACATGTATGTGTCCACCTTCATGTGCATGAGATTATTTGCAGTGCTACAGGATCCCAAAACATGTCTCAGAATCTGCTTGGGCATCAGCAAATCATGATACCAAACTCCGTTCTCATTTTTTAATGACCTTGGTATTTGATATTGAAAACATTGAAGGTAATTATTGTGACAAATTCCAGAACTTCTAGGACTACTGGATCTTATTGCTTAATGTTGAATTATTATTTTGAAGTTTATGAAGAGTTGAAGGAATCAGAATGTTTTTATCCTTTGGGGTGTAACGTGGCCCCAGTTTACCTGTAGGCTATGATACATTCTTTATGGAAGTGTGTGTGTGTGCGTGCGTGCGTGCGTGTGCTCATATGAACAGTTACTGCCCGTGCAGTAGTTCTCCGTGCACACTCCTGGCCTGGTCTCAGTGTAACATGAAAATCGGCGCAGCACTCTGTCTGTATCAGGTACCATGCAAAGCGCTGCAGGGACAGAGAGAGATGAGCAAAACCCGGCTCCCGCCCTCAGAAAAGCGTTGCCTTATTGGGCAGTGCTAGATATCTGGCGGTAGACCCTCACGTCTCCACGTGAAGTTGGGTTCTGAGAACACGTTCGAAGCTCAGCAAGCAGAGGCCGTGATGGACTAGTGATGTCTGCCACAGACACAGGGCGTGGGGCTGGTAGCATGTGTGCCATTTACTTGCCAGAGCCAGAACATTACACTCCAAATGGCTCTCTGTGATCTGGGGTTCAATGTACTCACTGTACAATTGGGAAAAATAGGGCAGAACAGGAACAGGAGCTGGGTAAAGCAGGGTTGAGACCAGCATGAGGGAAGCCAGGAGCGTAGAGTGTGTGACTTAAGGAGGCACCCCCTCTCAGGTCTGTGCAAATGCCAGCCCCTCACTGGCATGATCCTGAAAGCAACTGCTTCCTTAAATTATGTGCCTTAGGTGTCTCATTTGTCTTGCCTTAATCCTGGCCCTGGTCCGAAGGCACTTTTTCAAAAATCACCGCGCCCTCTAGGAGAAGAATCGCTGCCTCTCTACAGAAGTTCAGTGACTCTATTTGTCAGCATCCAGCTGACTGGAAGTAATAAAAATCAGTTGAAGCTTAAGAAAAATGGTAACGGGGTATCTCACAGGACCCACTGTATGTAAACCATGAAAGTGGCTTACCAAGAGCAAGCACTCAATGCGTCTTGGCTATCACCATCATCATCATCACCATCATCATCACCACCACCACCGCCACCACCATTTCCCATTTCCCGTGCATGTGAGGAGTGGAAGCCAGCTCCCAGGATTCCTAAGTCCCCACGCTACAGTCTCGAGCACACAGGGCCATCATCTTCTTCCTGCAGTGCCTGTTCCAAATTCCTCAGAAAGGTACTGTGATTGGCCCAAAGTGGGATAGTCCTGATTTAATCAATCATGGCCAAGTTTAGGTGGGGGCCTTCTGAAAGCCAATCAATCACTGTTGATTGGGGCAGCTCTTGGTCAAGGGCATGAGCACAGTGGACACCTTTAAAGTTGTCTAAGTTCTGGACTATCCCCCGTGGGCATTCTCTACTGCGCCCCTTTGATCTGCCATTCAATCCATCCCCGCACCTGCTGAGGACCCCAACTGTGGTGCAGTCTGCTTACAGCCAGGGCTGCAGTCAGTCCGTAGTTTGTTCTGATCTAGGAGGTACCACTGAGCCCGTGGATCCAGGAAGGGCAGGTTTTCGTTGTGCAGGGGGTTGGGGTGGCGGGGTAGCAGAGTGAGGGAAAATCTGAAGCTTTGAATGTTGCTGAATCTTGATGGAGGTGGGGCGGGGGGACCACAAACCCCAAATACAAGGAGGACCCAGGAAGAAAAGATGGAAACAGAAGGGAGAAGCAAAACAGCAGTACAGTGGCATGGTCTGATGGTGACAGAGGAGGAGGAAGAGGAGTTAAGGAGGAGGAGGGAGAGGGGAAGAGAAGGGAAGAAGAGGGAAAGAAGGAGGAAGAAAAGAAAGAGGATAAGGGGGAGGGAGAACAGAGAGAATAAAAGAAAAAGAAGCAGTAGTTAACAGCTGATGAAAAACGATGATGATGATGAAGATGATGACGATGATGCAGATGTTTCCAAGAGACACCAAGGAAGCCAAGGTCTAATCAGCACAGACTTCTGGGAGCAGCCTCCTGCTCTCTCACTGTGCTCCAGCCTAGAATGCACACCTGCCCTCCATCCCACCCGCCAGCTTCCCCCAGACAAGAAGAAAAGAAAGAGCACCGGGACCCCAACAGTAATTGAAGAGTTCTGGTTCAAAGGAGGGTGCTCGGGCCAGGAGAGCCTGCCCTGGGGGCAGAAGGGGCTTTAAGGAGCAGCCAGTCAATCATTTGCCCGGGTGGCTGGGCTGAGGAAATTGCTGATCCCCTATCACCAGGCCCAGGGGGTGGGGGTGGGGCCCCGTGACACAGGCTCGTCCTGGAGTGAAAAATGTGGTAGTGGCTTTGCTTCCGATGCCGATGTGAGCACATCGCTCCTTCCTTTATCCAGGAAAGCCGTGGGGACGGCAACGACCCTGACTCCGGTTTGTTGAGGGACCGCCACAGGCCGGGCACTGTGCTGGGTTTTCACACATCTTCCTCTTCATGTGACCACAGCGAGGAAGTTACTTTTATTAAATTGAAGCTATGAAAGCACTATATTCAAATATCGCTAAGGACTGATATTGGCGATTTCATAGGAGTCTATTGTGATCATTATTGTTAGCTGAGTCCCAGAGAAGTGCAGTAATTTACCCAAAGTTACCCACATCCAGAGTTAGGGTCCTCTCCTCACACCGATCGGGAAGCTCACGTGTTCTGGATGCTCATGGCTCCCCAGTCTCCATCCATAGCCGCTTCCCTCCCTTCCCTTCTTGGAGCCTCAGTTTCCTCACTTGTAAACTAAGGGTGATAACAAGGAAGCTGTCTTTCATTAAGCATCTAGGATGCACCAGGCACTGTGCTCAGCATTCAAGCCCCGTCCCCTGATTTTCGTGGCTCCAGGACCTCTCTGATGCGGAGGTTATTCAAAGCCTTCAGAAGGTTGAAATAATTTTAGGACTGTATAAATGTAACTACTCCTTAACCGTTAAAGAGTTGAAATTACATCAGGCCCTTTGAAGGCAACCTCGAGGCTGATGTGGCCCCCGGTGAAAATGAGTTTGACACCCCTGCCCTAGGAGCTCCCAGTATGCAGTAGGCGCTTAAACATTGATAATTGACTTGGATAAAATTGCGCCAAGAAGAACTGTACTGACCCATGCGAGCTCTGGTTCGGGCACGTGGTAGGCACATTGGAAATGCTCAGAAAACATTTGTCAGATGGAAGGAAATTGTAGTGTAGAAGTTCACGTTTATTTCTGACTCTCCCTGGGGTTTAGAGGTGGGAGAGGCAGGGCCTGTTTTTATTTGCTGTCGCTTTGGTTTGATTTTCACCATATCAACTTCCCGGGGAGGGAAGGGGCCCCCCAGGTGAACGGCGAGGAACCCCAGATCCGGCCTGGCTTACGTTCTCAGAGCTTTCTCATGTTACTGGCTCTGGGTCCCACCGCACAGGCCGCCTCATTGTGTAACAGTCCCCCAAGAATCCTGGTGGGCCCTCCGAGCGTCCGAGCTCCCCCCAAAATGAACCCCCAAGCATAACAGCCAGGAATTCTCCACCGTGAGTGACCCCAAGCACACAAAAGGTGCGCAAAAGGCGAAAAAATAATAGCTTTCCTTCATTCCCCCGAAGGCCCGCGATGCAACGCCGTAAAGCATTTGATTTAGGATATTAAATGCCGTTGGTGATGAGAACGTCATGTAAAATTTGCTCTGTGACTACTTTCTTCTCAAACTGTCATTAAAAATGATTTACAGGTGGGCCTAAGTCTAAGAAACAACATGATTAGAATGGAGGGTTCGGGAGATCGGGTGTCCAGGGCAGCCTGGCCCCGCTGTCCAGCGTCGTGGAGACAGAGAAGGCAGCATGCAAGACGACAGCTGAGTGTTTGCAAAGTAAGTGCATGTGGGGAAGGAACACACACGTTCCCAGCTGAGGTGGGAACAATGAAGCCTTGTTGGGTACTGGAAACTGTCGGTTTCAAAAGGGGGATTCCAGAGGACCAGCCTGGAGGGTGCTTCTTAGGCGGAAGCCCATGGAGGTGAGGTCTCACCCAGCACCAGACTGGCAGGGTCCTAAGTGGACTTGAGAGTAGGAGATGCTGTCTAACTTTCACAGAACAAGGACACAAAGGCCTCATCTGTGTTTTACCTTTATTCTGTGCCTGGCATTTGTCACAGCAACCCCAGGAATCAAGTACAATACTATTGCATCATTCCTGTTTTACAGATGAGAAAGCCGAGGCTGAGAGAGGGAAAGTATCATAACCTCGCACCTAGAGAGAGGGGGGAAGATGGGATTTGAACCCAGGCAGCTGCTCCCCAGAGTCTACAGGCTTAACCCATTATCCCACATGGGTTCCTAACTTCTAATTGAAAGTGACTAAATGGCCTTTGGCCTCACCTCACCTGTATCTCTCTCCCTAAAAAGGCTGCCATTAATAAAGCACCAACTACGGGCCACTCTCCTGGGTGCCCACTATGCGTTACATCTAATCCTTGTTATAGCTTTGCCAAATTGGAGGTGTACTTTCCCTCATTCCCCAGAAAACTGAGGCCTCAGGTCACACAGCTAGTAAGTGGCTAAGCAGGGAATATAATGTCATTGGCCAGGTTCCAAAGCAAACCTGCTTGCAATGAGGCCGTGTTATGCAAAAAGACACACGAGCATCTTTTGGGATCTGAGAATATGCGTGATCCTCATGGAAACCATGAGTTTCGTAGAAACCAGGGGAGGGCCCAGCAGCTAGGGTGGGTTGGGAGCTGGGGGGCACTCTGGCCTCTGCCTGTTGGACCCAGGGGGCTGAGCTGCCCTGGAGAAGCCGGTTGTCTGAGGACAGCATCCCCTCTTATTATAGTTACTGTCATCGTTGTTGTCATCGCTGCACTATGGTGGCTAGGGTATGGTTAGGGCAGTTTTCCTTGCTGAAGTCTCCATCAGTGGTTGCTGCTTGAAGCGAATACATAGAGATGATGGATAGAGAAAATGTTTGAAACAAGAGGAAAAGAGGAGAAAAGCAATTCATCTGAAATTGTGAATCAGATAACCAGGCCATAGGCTTGTCTAGTGTCACCTGCAGAGTGTTCGTATCAGTCATGACAAGTTTGCTTATGCTGCAGTAACAAACCCCCCAACATTTCTGAAGTGCAAACAACAAGCATTCACTTCTTGCTCTGGCAACACGTTCATTACATTTCTTCTGCCCATGGGGTCAGTGGGGGTTATTCTGATCATTTGTTAGGATAATAACTCAAGAGTCAAGCTGGAGTCCTTACCTCTTCGTGCGCATCT
Organism: Micronycteris hirsuta; assembly: GCA_004026765.1. Lineage (NCBI taxonomy): Eukaryota > Metazoa > Chordata > Mammalia > Chiroptera > Phyllostomidae > Micronycteris > Micronycteris hirsuta. The sequence continues at coordinate 54,139 of PVJI01000276.1, read as the reverse complement.
GTAGCAACTGAGACCGTGAGAAGAGTCTGGATGTTTGGTGCTCTGGCTTCCGTCGGTTCTACCTGGAAGTGATGTGTGTCACCCCTGCTGACTGTTCATTGGCCAGAGAGTAAGTCACATGGCCATACCTAGCATCAAGGGGAAAATGCAAGCCCACCTTGTTCTTGGGTAGGGGTAGTTCTAGAAATATTTGGTAAATAGCACCGGTGAAAACCACAGTATTTACCTAGGTTTTCATTTGTTGCAAAAAGATTATAACCCAATATTTCATATGAATATAGATACCTGGCTTCTATGGGCAGAACTGGAAGGTCTGTCTGGCCAGCCGTGGTGGCGCCTGGCCCTTTTCACTCACCCTGGTTAGATGCCCAGCTCCTGGGAGCACCGGGTGTTCAGGCTTCTGGTCTACAAGGGTGAAAGCAGCCACTGCATGCTGGCTCTGGCATTTTGTGTCCGTCCATCACCCGATGCACTTGCAATCCATCCCCGTAGCAGGGGTGAGTAAGGCTAATGCCCCAGCAGTGCTCTGTACAACCCAGGGATCAGGCTTGCTGGCAACAGTGGGCCTGCATCAACCCACAAAGGAGAGTTGAAGGGACTTGTGCAGTCGGGGGGGAGGCTGCGCATGTAGGAGGACTCGCAGAGCCCAGGCCCCTGGTGGGGGATGCCTGGGCTAGGGGAGCTAAGGCAGGCAGCTGCTTCTCCTGGAACTCTCCTATTTCATTGGAGCTGCCACTGCCCACACCACCCTTCTGTGTTCCAGACATTCCTGTCTGCTAGAAGCGTGGGAACCTGTCTGTGCAAAAGTGGCTTGGGTTGAGAGGACATTTGGGTCTTCAATGACGTAAACTCAGTAGGGTAGAGAAGGACTACCACGGCAAGGTGGAAGGCAGTACGGAGCAAAAGAGAGTGTATCAGTGAGGGCAGGTGAGATGACACTGCAGTAACAAGCAGCCCCGGGACCTCAGTGATCAACAACAACTAGAGGTTATTCTCATTCACTCAACACGCCAACCTGGGCCAGCAGGGTGGCTCTATGCATGGCGGCCACTCAGGTTCCCAAGGTAATGGATTAGCTGCCATCTTCAAAATTGTCAGTCTCCACCCTAGAGCAAGAGAGCTCCAGAGGCTGCTGTACCAACAACCTGACACTCCTACCCAGAAGTGACACGCCTTTTCCACGCCTCATATGCCCCACTCAAGTATCAGGGCCAGGGAACGCAGAAAACCAGACATGTATGGTGAACAAATTAGTGTATGAGCACTCCACTGGGAGAGGTGACTACTGCTTCTATGAATACACAGACGCTGTCAGACAAGGGCGTCAATGCACCCATCTGCAAGGCCATAGGGCCTCTGTGCACGTTGCTCCCTTTGCCTAGCACACCATTCCCCTGCTCCTTGGTGTGCTCCTTCTCACCACGCAGGTTGGCGCCTGACTGCCCCTCCTGTAGAGGAGCTCCCTCAGTGACCCCCTCCCCAAATCATTCTATTGTGCATCACGTTTGAAAAATTTTCTTCCCATTCCTTATCACTGTATGAAATGGTCTTTTAAAAAGAAACATGTGTTTGTATTTACTCATCATGCTAGAATGCAGCCACCATCAGAGCAGACACCACTGATCTTCCCAGCTGAGTGTCACCATCTTGGACGGTGATCAACTGGCACATAGTAGGTGCTCAATATATCTGCGTGCCATCTATATGAAATAAATATGTGCCCACTACTTACACAGGAATGAACAAGTCAATGACTCTACCTAGTTTGAAGCCTACTACATGCAGCTGGAACTCCTACTTGGCTAATCTCCGCCACCCACTTGCTGGGTAGGCACAGGGGTCAGTCCCACTTTGCAGAGGAGAGGACTGAGGCTCGAAGGGTGCAACGACTTACCCGAAACCAGGACTAAAAAATGGCAGAGTCCATATTTAACCTTCCAAAGCTTGGGCCATTTCTAACCCCCAAAGATTAGCTGTCTATGAGGCCTCCTGGGTGTAGGGTGTGGAGCCAAGAGCTGAGAGGAGGCAATGAGTTCAAGTTCATGGTCTTTGCCTTCTCCTCAACAGAATCCCATTTTATGAGTCTAGGGTTTCAGCGATTCCACTTACTCACTATTTGATTTACACACAGGGTGTCCAACCAGTGGCCCGCGGGCCGCATGCGGCTCAGGATGGCTACAAATGTGGCCCAACACAAAATCGTACATTTACTCACAACATCATGAGAATTTTTTTGTGATTACGTGTCCCAGTGTATTTAATATGTGGCCCAAGACAACTCTTCTTCTTCCAGTGTGGCCCAGAGATGCCAAAAGGTTGGACACCCCAGAGTGGGTTGAATGGTGGACTCCCCAAAAGGCAGGTCCACATCCTAACCCTCAGAACCTGTGAGTGTGACTTTATTTGGGAAAAGGGTCTTGACAGGTGTCATTAAATTAAAGATTTCAAGTTGGGATCATTCTGGGTTACCCAGATGGGCCCTCACCCCAGGGACAAGTGTCCTTACAAGAGACAGAAGAAGACACAGCACAGAGAAGACCAGGTGACAATGGAGGCAGAGGTTAGAGTCACGTAGCCTGGAGACGAGAAAGCCAGCCACCACCAGGAGTCGAATGAGGTGAGTCAGGGTCCTCCCCTAGAGCCTCTGGAGGGAGTGCAGTTCCTCTGACACTTCGACTTTGGACTTCTGGCCTCTAGGCTCCCGCAGAGTAAGTGTCTGTTGTCTTACGCCACCAAGTCTGTGGAATTTCGCTATAGACTGATACATGTATTCATACCTAGGACATTTTAAAGTTGTCTGTTTGGGGCAGTGGCTTGAACTAGTTAGAAATACCAAAACTACAGTTCTTTGCCCATCTCCTTAGCTGACCCCTGCCCGTGCTCACCCATGGTCTGACGTCACGTGCCTCCATCCAAAGCCAGAATGCCATAGTCAGGCAACCTAGTAATAGACTTGGTCTCCATTTGCTATACAGCCTTCTCTCACTTTCCCTGATAGTTTGTCCACACTCCCTCCCAAGTGTCTGAGCTTTGTCAGAGGTCTGGCACCCTGACCAATGCCGCAAGATACAAGTGAAGTGCAAGCAACTTGGTAAATGGCAACTCCTTCAAAACCCAGCTCGGCCACTCGCTGAGCCTCGGTTTCCTCTTCTGCAAAATGGGCCCCCTTGTAACTTCACAGGGTTGGGATGAGGCTTACGTGGCAAAGTGTATTGTGTCTCAGCATAGTGCCGGCATTAAATGTGTGCTGGCAATGATTGCTACTACGGGGCCAGTTTGAGAAACAGAATTATTGAAAAGCTACATCAAGGCATCCGGCTCAATTGACTTCAGTAAGCCCTGTTGTGATGCTCTGCTAGGTGGAAGGCTATGTGTGCCCTGGATGCAACAGCTGACAGCCTCGTCATGAAGTAATTAGTCTGGATTAAATGACAGCTTAAGAAAAGGCAAGAGCCTTACAGAAATATTCAAGTGGCCTGTTTGGGGGGGAAATCAGGGTTAGAGTCCCATTCAGTTAAAAGGAAAGGGCTGCACCTCCGACTGAGCCCCATAAGCAACTATGCAGAGTAAAAGTACTTCCACATTTCCGTCCCACAAACCAGATGCAAGAAATGTAAAATCAAACCTATTACGAGAAGACAAGAGCAACACATTGAAATAGCTGTTTTCACTACAGGCAGCATGACATTGATGAAAATGCGAATTATGTCGCTAAAAGGAGGTTCTTTCACCAAGAGACATCTTCGGCTACACGGTCCCACATTCCTCGTTTGGTCCCACACTAGAAGGAAGTCCATCTGACATGCTAGCGTCTTGACCAGGCTTTGCAAATTCATGGCTGACTCAAAAGCTGTCAAAAGGCCCTCCCCCACCCCTTGGCCTTGAAAGAAATAGATTAAGCTGCACATCACATCACGTCTTGGTCTTGGCATCCTTGCTGCCATAACACCATTCTCCCTCAGAAAAAGAATTCTCCAGAATGTCCACCAGTGTGAGCATCACTGTCATTTCTTGTGGGGAGAGACACACACACACACACACACACGTATTATACATATAGTCCCTGCAGTACATGTATGCCCAGGGTGTGTAACATGGATTCGGTTCTTTCTTGTGAATAAAGCCAGCCCTCAGCATGTAACAGCTTCAACGCTCGCCATCCTTCTGCAGTCCTCACAGACGCCTTGCACGCTTCCGATTGGTTTGCCAGTGACCCCCAAACCTAATTAACCTGAATTCCGCCTGTCTCCTCCCCACGGGGGAGGACAAGCATACCAGCCCTTCCTCTGCCCCACTGCTCTTTCTCCCCGCTGTCTGGGACAGACTCCCCAGAGACAGCCTCCTGTATCAGACACCGCAATCACCGGCTTCCTTAGGCAGAGCTCTGCCCGGGATGATGGGGTGTGTTTTTCATTTGAAATGAGTCCACATCTGGGACTCACTTAACCTGATTTGGAAAGTCCTGTGTTTCTGGTCCAAAAAAACAAAACAACAACAAAAAAAAAACTTGTGCAAATAAGCCGGACTTTCCCTCCCTTTCAGTGTGGATTGATTTTTCTTCCATTAAATTTAGTTTGCAGGGAAGAACGGAGGAAGAGAGAGAGAACAAGGCACGCTCAAGGGGCCTGGTCTCCCAAGCACGGTGTTTGCTGGGCAACGAGGCCATCCACACGGGGACTGATCGAATTATTCCACTTCCAATGGGAGGGAGAGTGATGGAATCCTCTTTCTTGATTGCTGTCTGCTGTCCCTTTGGGTTTCCTGCCCAGGAAAAATGGTGCAGGATGAAGGGAAGGCTATTAGAAACCACAAAGAAGCAAAAATTGCCTGTGTGCTTGGCTGGTCTGAACTACCAGAGTAAACACTTGGAACGTTATCCCACCATGCCGGAGTGCTCAGGATGTCTGGGTACAGAAAACAAGCCCCACCTCCTAGCTCACCTACTTCCTGGGATATATAGGTGATGCACCTAATATGAGAAAATCCAAAAGGACAACTCAAATGTACGTCATGGGTGTGGACAGCCACATAGAGATGATTATTTACATTATTAAAAAAATCCATTTTCCTCCCATAAGAATACACTAAAAATTTTTAAATAGCTAAACCCCCTAACTTAAAAGTTTATCTAATTTACCAAAAATAAGTGAAACATATTTTTCACTATGTTTTAAATAACTAAACCCTCTACTTAGATTTTCATTTAATTTTCCAGAAATGAATGATACATGTTCCTTTAATATAGTTTTTAATAGCTAAGCCCTCTACTTAAAATTTTATCTAATTTACAAAAATATGATGGATACATCACTTTTCACTGTAGTTTTTTTAAATAGCTAAGCCCTCTACTTAAATTTTTATTTAATTTTCCCAAAATGAGTAATATGTGTTCTTTTAATATAGTTTTTAGAGTAGCTAAAAACCCTCTACTTAAAAGTTTAATCTAATTTTCAAAAAACAAGATGAATTGCCTTTAAAGAAATTTGCCTAAAGTTTGGATGTATCTGTGATCACAGCAGTTGAGTTTAACCTTTGATTTGGAAAAAAAAAAGGAAATATCATGCATGCGTGAAAAGAAATGTCTCTCTCTCTCATAAATCTGCCTGAATTGTGCAAAAGCCTCACTCTCTAGAAAATCTTAGATAACTTTGGGTGTGAAGTTTATGCATCGCTCTTGCACACAACAGTTATTTGCACTTTTATTATTATTCAGTAGGCAGGGTGGAGACGGCAGGGTTGGCAGTATATTGCAGGCTCTGGCATGAGCCGGACCTAAATTCGGATCATGGTTATACTAGTTACGACCTCTGTGCTCTCGCGAAAATTAGTCTTGTACGTAATAATAACGATATCTACTTTCAGGGCCCTCCCAAGGGTTAAATGAGCTAAGATACTTCATACAACAACTGGTGCTTGATATATTTTTAAACATTATTATTCCAGGATCAGGATGATGATTAAATAGGATGAAATAAAATAACATATTTAAGCATTTAGTAGAATTCCTGGAACTCAATAAATATTCAATAATTTTTTAAGGACCTAGACAAAGAAATAATCAACCCAGACATTCTTGAGCACAGTTAATGGAAAACAAGGGTTACATCAGCTGAAACAAGCCTATAATTAGGACAGGAAATAGCAGAGTTTAAGCTCTTTCACCAAGAGAACTGAATTCGACTTTTGTGGTAGAACCAAAATTTCAAACTGAGTTAGATCAGCTTTGGAAAGAAAATCGACCAGGCATCATGCTCTGAGAAGTCTTTGAAATGCTCCAAATAGTGCTTTTAGCTAACAATTGTTAGGTGCTCAGTGAGTTTCAATTATTGGTCTAGCGCTGGACACATATTAACTCAACGAACGCTAACGAGAGCACCGCGAGGCTGGCACTGTTATTCGCCCCATTTTACAGACGAGGTCTCCAAGGCATAAGGACGTTCAGTTACTAGCAGGGGACAGCACACTTAGCAGCAGAACTGGAACTAATGCACTGCACTTAACCCTGACCTTTACTTCCTCTCACGTATCTGCTCTGTGATAGATTCCAGCAAACGAAAGCCCTCTATCTAAAGATTAAAAAAGGCAAATACTACAAAATCGGTATTTTAGGCAAATGAAGGGTGGGAAAAGGGACAAGAACTCAGCCTGGGAAGCCGTTATGGGAAAGCTGATTGGAGACACCTTAATGGGCATCAGACTCCTACTTGTCACGGTGACCGATAGGAATTCTCCATAATGAATGGTGAAAAAAAAAAAAAAAGCCCTATGGGAATGCTGGATACTAAACAGAGCAAATCAAGCCAATCCAAAGATCTCTTGTATAAGTTTATCTGGAAGTGCTAGATGCATAAAAAACGAGGGCCCTCTTTGGGCTCAGATCTTTGTTGCTAACAGTGCTGAGTTACTCTTTCTTCCAGGTGACCGTTCTTTTATGAACTTGGTATTTCCTGGGGCCTGTTAATGTTCCGGGCATGGGCTGGGAGAGGGGGAGAGGGCAGTCAGCCCACTGCCTTGGTTCCTGCCCGCACGGAGTTTGCAGTCTATCAGGAGAGATGTCATCTGAAGACTTTCCCAAGGATGCAATTAAATTGTTGACACGTGCCTTTGAAGGAGGAGTCCAGGTGGCCAGAAAAACATAAATATCTACAGGCAATATGTGCCATACCTAACCACCAGCACAGCCTACCAACAGTCACTGCTGATGTGCATTTAACCAGCCCATGCAGCAGGTCAGGGCCGGGCCCTCTGGGCAGGACTAGTCTAGAAGACAGGGGGGAGAGAGAGCGTTCTCTTGAGGAAGTGAGTTTAATATTTTAAAATTAAACTCACTATTTTGATTTAATCATAGAGTCACATACAGTTATAAGAAATAATACAGAGAAATCCTACATGCCCTTTCTGCCAATGGTACCATCTCGCAAAGCTATGGTAGAGCTCACAGCCAGGGAGTTCACAGATATTTTTAAAACACCAGTTTTGGTTTTTTTTTCTGAGCTTTGAATAGACCATGGACCAGAAGTTAATATTTACAAAATCAGGGACAAGGAAAAAGTGAGTCTCTTCTTATGTGCCGTTCAGACACCCATTTGTTCTTCCTGGAGTCAAATGTTATTGCAATTTCCCCATATAGCCTTTCTCAAATATTTGCTAAATTTACAAGCACTATAACCCTGTATGTCTGTGTGTGTGTGTTTCCTTCCCACAGGTGAGAGCCTACTATACCCACAATTACGGACCCGGCTTGTTCCGCTCAGTACCTCGGAGAGCTGTCTTGTGAAGAGGTGAACCACCAAGATGAGTTGGAGGAACCTGAAAAATGGTGGAAGGGCGTTCCTGGCAGAGGGAACAGCCTGAGTCCAGGTCCGGAGACAAGAAGGAAACCGACCCTTTGAGAAAGAGGCAGGAGGCCACTGTGGCTGGAGGGAAGGGGCAGAAGGGGAGGGTAACACTGGCTCTCAGACCACTGTAGGAGGAACCTCAACTGACACTCGCTTTCTCTACGTGGCTTGTCCCCTGAGGCCGGAAGCCACCCTATGGGTGATGAAGACGCGTCTGTCTCCCATGACAAACTTCCACGGCTCCGGCTCAGCTCTGGCCCACACAGCAAGGCTGGTGGTCCCGCCCGAAGCCCTCTGCAGCCCCCGGTACCGCTGCTGTCCTCAAGAGCCTGCGTTCTTTCCCATCCTGTCCTTGGGACCTTCCCCGGCCCCCGAAGGTCTTCTCAGGCAGCCAAGGTCGAGGAAAAAAAAAAAGAAATGGTGGGAGACAGCAATTCTTGACTTTTTTTTTTTGCTCTAATTTGCAAGAGACAGCAGGATGGAAAAATGTGCCTCTGATTATGACCCCTCTGTGCTTCCTAAAAGCTTCTTTCTGGACTTTTAAGTCTCCTCAAGTTTCAAGTCCTCTCTTTTTCTTTCCCTTGTTCTTTTTTCCTCTATTTAAACTAATCTAAAAAAGCTATAAAAAGCCTCTGACACTATAAATTCCCCTGTAAACCCTGGTTTTATAGGTTTAATTGCCCCTTTTTACAATGCTGCGTGCCTGGGTCCTGAAACACTTCAGTTTTGCAGGACAAGTTCAAATTCATAGCAAGAGCCTAGGCCACCCTGGGATGGGGGGCGGGGGAGTTGAACTCTGGGAGCCCACGAGGTACGAGGTTCTGGTCTCGGCAGACTCAGGCAGCTCCGGGTGCCCAAGTTGCCAAAGGGAGGCTTTGTTCATAAGGGGGAAGTTGCCACCTTCTTAGAAAATGCTACGTCCTCTAAAGTGTTACCTAAAGGCCCAGAATGAGTTCTAGCTGCAGACGCTCCTGTACAGGCGACATCGACCCCATCGCGATGTTTGCCGTAGCCAGAAGAGCAATCCCCCCGTCGCCAGTGCTAGTTAGCTGTGGGACCACATTGTACGTGTCTAATCCTCACCACAAGCCTGGAGCCTGGGACTACCACTACTGCACTTACTCCAAAGGACGACACCTCAGCTCAGAGACGGAAGCTGTTTTCCTAAACTCACACAGCAGGGCTGGGACTAGAGCTGGAAGAGTGAAAATGTCAGGGACACCAACAAACCTCAGTAATCAAGCTAAAGGACAGTGGGATGCAGTACTTTAACAAAATCAAACGGACAAACTCTGTCCTGTAGGCCCGCCCCCTGATTTTGTAAATAAAGTTTTATTGGAACCAGGGCCGAGATTAGGGTGAGTCAGGTGAGGCTGAGTTATAGAAGTGGAGAGCTGGATCCTGTCTTTATTTACACTTTCAAAGTTTTCTTCAGCACAGATTCTATGCGTTCACTTTGAGAGCTGAAATACGGCAGTGAAACAAGGACAGCGCCTCCCTTGCCGACCCTGGTCCTGGCCCTGCCGCACCTTTGGGGGTGCTGACCCCCATGTGTCAGCCTGTTCATCCAGCTAGGTTCCAAGGGGCTCAGAAATGGCAGCCAGGAGGCCGCAGTCCGTCCGGCCTGCAGTCTCTGCCGCTCTGTGCCTGGGGCGGTCGGGGCAGGTCTTCCCTGCCGGCCTCGGCTGCACAGGCAGGCTGGGCTGTTCCCTAGATAACAGTGCCTGGGGCTTGTTCAGCAGCTGAATCCCCACACTCCCTTGAAACACTCTGTGCCCATCAGTACCTTCCGTCCTCAAAAGGGACGTGGGGGAGACCTTCATAGCAAACTCTCTCCCCCTGCACACTGGCCGGGTCACGTTTTAGTTCTGTTTGCATTTTTTCCCTCTGTCGTTCATGGTGTAGGAGCCCAGAGCCCTGGATGCCAGTCCTGGGAGGAGCGTGATTTCTCCTCTGGCCTGCAAGCCTCTCTCCTCAAACCATGCAGCTCCTTCTCTGGCTCCTCATGTATTATGCCTCCTTCTGCCTCGGGACCTTCCCCTTGACCTTGAAAGCCTTTGCCCCACCACAGCCCCTCTCCAACTTGATCTGCCTCTCAGGAAGGCTTTCCTTTGAGCCTCCCTCACCTGCTCCCCAGCCAAGGCCCCCTCGCCCCTATACTTCCCCTTGCTGCTCGGTGACGCTGACTTTGCTGTACTTTGTTATTTGCAATGGTTGGGGCAATGTCTGTCTCTTCCACCAGCTGCTGAGCTCCAGGTGGCAGGTCCAGGGTCAGGCTTGTCCCCCACCTCATCGCCCTTGGCCATCACAGACCTGGGGACCAGCAGGAACTCAGTATTTGTTAACTGAGCAGGTGACCCCATCATGTTGCTCTTCACCGCCCCGCACTGAAGGGGATCCCAAATGGAGGAGAAGAGGGCTGCGGGGTTTCAAAGGGCCTCTGCCGGGGCGCTGGGATTCCGCGATACCATCTGGGGCCTCGTTAGAGAGGACACGGCACACTGGAGTCTGTCCAAGGCCTGGGGCCCTTGTGGCTCCTGAGAGATGAGATGCATTCTTACTGACCACTGAGCCAGGGAAACGGAGCCCGGTCTGGTCTTTTCATCTCAGTCAAGAGATCGGAATCTCCAGCAATACCAGATTATTCACCCTGCCTATTAGTCGGCCTTCAACTTGGGGGCTGAGGGAGCAGGCTTGACTATTACCCAAATCCACTGAGGTTTTTCCTCAGAGTCACTTTCCAGCTGAGCACCTGACTCTGCTTTGAGAAAGAGGGTGATGTCACTGTCGGGGATTAAAGGCATTGAAAGACACTTGCTGATGTACATTAATGGTTGGAAAGAAGCTCAGAGCATTGAACAGCGTTTCAGCATGGAGTCACCGGGCTGGGGAGCATCAGCCTGGGCTGGAGCTTCCCAAAGACTTCTCTGCAAAGCTAGTTTCTGAGGAGTCGAGCACAATACCGGGTGGAAGCTCCTTAGATTGGGTCTGGGTGTCCCACTGCCGTCTTCCTGCCCTGCCTGAATTTCATGGATGGAAACCAGCAAGCCAACAAACACTCCCAAACACTTTGGTTTTTTGATGCAGGAAGCAACAGGTAACCAACAGGGCCAGGGTCTCATTCAGATCCTCTGGGAGGCTTCGGTGCTGGCCTTCCCCTTCCTCTGGCCCCCCCGCACTGCACCATTGGTGAAGCGCATGGGAAGATCGAGGGGAGAGAATCCCGGAGTGATTCTTCATGAGTTGAAAATGCTGATGACTCAGATTTTACCTTTAGAGATGAGACATCATTCTAACCATCCTCCAGGACTTGTCCTCACACCAGATGTTTGACCTGAGGATGCCTTTTGCCTCTTTCACACCATCCCTGCGATCCCCAGTGCCCGAGGCTCTCACAGGCGGTCCTGGGGCTCGGGAGGGGGTTCTGGGAGGCAGCGCTGGCTCTGGTTGTGCTGCTCAGTGCCCAGGCAGCTTTGATGAGGTCGCTTATGTGTGTCAGAGGCCATTTCTTCAACTGTCCAGAAAACACCGTGGGGACAAGTGCACCTCCATCCCCACGTCTGCTGCGAAAACTTGGGGAGATGCTGTTATGTCGGGGCCTGGCCCCTGGCGCAGCTATTCACACACATCAGCCATTGTAATTCTATTTCTCATTGTCCGGTTCTTCCTTTCCTGCACCAGTTCCTCCACCCCCCACCCCACGGCCTTTCTTCCCGGTGATTCCAGTGCTATTGCAAGAGCTGCAGCCTTCGTTCACACAGACTGCCTCTCCCCATCCCGTAAGCCCCTCCTTGCTTTACGAGGCCCAGTTCTGAGGTTGCTGTGAGGAAAAAGCAAAATGGCCCCCGTTCAAGCACCTGGCATGTATTAGGAGCTTAATAAATGGTTGGCTGGAACTGTTGACTCCAAAGCAAATGCCTTACAAGAAATCCGTAGCTAAACAAGGTTGCATTTCCTGTGTCTTCCCCACAGCAAAACCTCTGTTCGGGAAATTCTGCAATTAGGGGGCTGTTCCCCTGCAAGAAGTACAGGAGGGATCGAAGGCAAATGCTGGTTTACTCTTGATTACTAATTGTGCAAAAGTTGCAAAGCTATACTTAGTCACTTGCACCACCGTGTGTGTTAGTTTCTCCATTTCTGCTTCCACTGACAGGTAGCTGAGACTCAACTTTTAAATTGGGGGACACGTAGGGTGAAGGGATAGGGCAAGGAAGAATTAAGATGTGGGTGGCAGGGAGAGGAGTCAGGAGGGGATACAAATGTACTGAAACAGAAGGTAGAAAAGCCAGAAGGACAAACTTACCCCATTTCACAGTATGGCTTAGACAAACTCAGTGTTTGTTGAATGAATAACCGATTGCCCTCAAACCTATCCCTATACTTTCACTTTGAACCCGGTGGCTAGATTTTTGCCTAGATTTTCTGTAGGTTTGTTCGAGTTCCAGACTTGCCTATCTGATAGAGGCTCCCAAGAGCAGGGGAGACTGTAGGTCCCTGTCATTAAGCCTGTCACCTATCAACTGTCATACACACAGCTGACACTCAATATTTGTCGAATTGAAGATGCATCCTGTTCTGACACCAACGTAGGCTGGTGTTTCCCACTTTAAAACTCTGGTCTTCCCCTGTGCGCTGCCGTTGTGCACAGCCTACGAAATCAACAATCTGTGCCTATTGCCTCGTGTCTAAAAGTCGTGCCTTCCAGTAAATAGCGCTTTCCAACATCTGTTTTCTGCAATGTCTGTGAGCGCTTCCGCTTGCTCTTGTAACTATCTCTTTGGATTTACAAATATTGTCATGAGTCTGGGCTCCGTCTGCTAACTTAGATCTATCCGATCCAGCTTGTTCCACAGGTTTCTTGTTTTGGGGGTTTGCATCTAGTCTCTTTCCTTTCCAGAACAAGAACAGAGAGGGTGAGAGGAGGCCCAGTTTAAGCAAATTTGGGGGAAGACTATTTATTCTTGCGTTCAGGGACCCAAGGGGAGGGGAGGGTCCATGTCCGCATGCACGAGTCCTTTCCCTTTTCTTCTATGTTACGTAAGTTCTTTTCCTGCAAAGGCCTTACTATTAGTTTGGCATTCATTCACTCATTCACTTCATTCAGTGGGCATTTATGGGGCCTCCACTCTGGGCCAGGACAGGCACGAGAATCCAGGGCCACGATGAGCGGGGGCCTGGACACGACTCTGCCCTCCCAGAACTTCCTGGCTGCAGAGGAAGTCGGGCAGTCAGATGAGCCAGGCCACCCCCCTTGACGAGTCGGGTGGCTCAGGACCTTGGAGACTCATCTGCTGTCCTGAGGGCCCCTTGGGTGCCAGAGACGATACACAGTGCTTTTCACCGCTTTGCCTGCGGAAGTTTCCTCATCTGCTGTGGGGATCACCATAGGACTTATTTTACAGAGCTGTGAGAAGGGAAAGAGTTTCCGTGAGAACGGAGCCTGGCACATGACCCTGCTTCCTTACTCTGTTTACTTATGACACCTCCCCCTGTTAGAGATGGAGAAACTGAGGTCCAGGTCCCTTAAGCTATTAGCCTGGTGCCCTGAAGACATGGAAGAACATGTAGAAATCGGGGCGATTTCCAGGACCCGACTTTCCATGACCCAAGCCTGAGAGGATTCAGCAAGCTCACACTGTGTACTAACCTCTCACTTCCTCAGATCAGACTTGTGAAAACTCTCCAGGAAGTGTGGAAAAGTCCCCTCTAGTCCAAGAGGGAAAAAAATAACTACACGCAAGCTAAATTCCACACCCACTATGGTTTTGGGTTGTTTTCCCCCTCCTCCTGAGCTCTCTCAACTCTGGAAAACCAGAAAACCCACTTACTAATAATAGGTTTTCTTCTATGATTTCTGGATTCGAGGTAGGTAGGAAAGAGGAGAGAGATAAATGATTCAGAGTCCCTGAACGCAGTCATTTGGCCTGTGGTTTGGAGAGGATTTAACAGCTGTGAGTGAGACCTCAGACCGAGCCAAACCTGAACCCTGCACGCAGTTTGGCGAGACCACAAGCACAATTTATCTGCAAACATGGGAGGGATCCTCCTCTTCCCACCGCCAGCCGGGACCCCAGCAGTGGAAATGTGAACTGGCCCAGTCTTACGCATTCCAGTCTCGCTCACTGGGCGCAACAGGCGGACGCACACGAAGGGAAAGAGTCTGATGCCATCAATTACCCCGTGACCTTTCTGCTCCCGCACAAAACAACCAAACCAAACAAACTCAACTCTCTTAGGATCTAGAAGCTCTGATTCCAAATGATAAATATCCAGCTTAGGGGAGGGGCTGTTATTAGGCAAAATATTACATCCATATGGCCGAACACTGAGCTACCACTGAACTGATCTTTAAAAAAAATGCTTCTGGTTTAATGTTAAGTTGAAAAAAAAAAGCAGCAGAAACTTGGGCGAGCTCAACCACAGGAAGAAAATAAATACAGATGGGAACACAACCCGAGGGAAATGTCCCAGACCATCACTCCGGAGCATTGGCCTCTGGGTGCGAGCAGTCTTGGTGGCTGTTTCATTCAACATCAAGTTGATAAACCTCACTGCTCAGCTCTTCTCCCAGCAAAAACCACTCTGGGAGTAAATTCCTACAAGCAGAGCGTCTGTCCTACAGGAGCAGCAGATCAGTAACCGCGGCTGACCCCGGGTGGGGGCCCGGTCGGAAAGAACGTCCCCCTCTCTCTTCTCCCACAGCAACGCATGTCTGATGCAAGTCCGCAGGCACTGTGTTATCACAGGAGCATTTCCCCAAAGCCATCAGACAGGCCAGGAACTCCGGACGTGTTTTCTCCACCAGGGCCAGGCACTTGAAAATTGGGAAGCTACCCGGACGGCCGGCTGTCTGCCACCCTAAGGCCCCTGGGTGACTGGGGGCTCTGAGGGGTCCTGTGTGAAAGCTTACTGACTGCGTGGGGCCCAGCCTTGCACCAGGTCTTGGACAATAGACTCCCTCATTTCCCAGAATTCCTATGATCTATTCCTGGGGAGCAGCGGGAAATAAAATACAATCAATCGCAAAACGACCACAGGCTTTCCCCGGCCCAGTGTGCATGCTCTTTGTCATGTGGCTGCGGCATCTCGTGCAGCCCTGGACAGCGGTTCCTCCCCCTTGGACCCACGGGCCTGGTGGTTTTCTTGGGCCGATACAATAGGACGGAACTGGGTGGCAGTCTGTGCCCAGGCTTCGAGAGGCCTCTCCCACCCTCGTTTCTCTGAGAATGCCGCCACCACCACCATGTCCGTGAGTTGGAGCTCACCTGATGGAGGAGGAAGGACCACTGAAGTTCTGGTGGGACGTCCCTGCGGAGGCTCCTCTCAACCGGCCCGCACTGGCTAACCCCGCCGCTGACAGGGAGCACGTCGGTAAGTACAGCCGAGAACCCAAGGACTGTGCGGCTGGCCTTCCCAAAGCTGGCAGGAAGAATCGTGAGCCAGATAAAAGGTGATTCCATTACTCATTAAGTTTGGGAGTGGCTTGTCATGCACCCAAAGCTGACAGGAGTGAATATACTCTACCATCCGGACTGCCTTGAATTCGGTGTGTTTTCAAGAAGTAAATAGTCTTCAACCTTTAGGATTTGGTTACCCGCAACAAATGATGATTCTGATACAAATGTGTGTGCATCGATCAGACTGGGACAGAGAATTATGCCTGAAGACACAGATGTAGGGTGTGGGCCGTACCTATGCTTTTTTCCAGGAGAAAAACCC
This sequence comes from Micronycteris hirsuta, assembly GCA_004026765.1. Taxonomy (NCBI): domain Eukaryota; kingdom Metazoa; phylum Chordata; class Mammalia; order Chiroptera; family Phyllostomidae; genus Micronycteris; species Micronycteris hirsuta. The sequence goes on along the minus strand of PVJI01000276.1, from coordinate 38,582 downwards.
TGCTCCCTACATACACTACCCACAGGGCTCTCTTCCCGATTCTCGTCTCATTCAACTGGCTTTTTTTTTTTAAACTTCCAGCTTCAGAAGTCCCACAAACCACACTCTGTCTCCCCAGGTGGCAGACTAACTGGGCTGGGTCTGTAGCTGCCCAGAACGGGGCAGAGGAGCGCAAGGGTTTGCCGGGGGCAGGGCAGAGCTGGGGGTGGGGACGGGGGCCGTCCAGGGGGCTGCGCAACGCGGGAGCAAGACAGAGCCGCTGGCCTCAGCAGGCCCTATCTGGCAGGGAAGTCTGTGAACAGGCTAAGGAACTCACAAATGAACCGGTGCCTGATGGAGTCGATCTTGCATGCAGCCCTGCCATCTTGTAAAAAGGGTTTTATGTGTCCTTTTTTGTGAGGGTCCTGGGAGGACATCATTAAAGGGCCAGCGCAGGCCCAGGGAGCGTGTGCGCCTGGGCGCGCTCCTTCCCAGCGCTCTCTGGCATCCACCCCCGCTTTTTTACAAGGGCCGACTGGGTTGCAAGGTCAAAGCCAGAGGGGACCAATTGGTGTTGTGGGGCTTTTTTACAAAGTGCAAAGGATCAAAGTAATTAGCAAAGGGCGAGAGACCAGGCCTGTTAGAGAAAGAAGCCAGCCACCCAACGCCTTCCACACACACAGGGCCTGTCTCCTCAGGCCTCAGGCTAGGCTAATGCCTTCACGTGTGGCAGTGTGGGGAAACGGCACAGGGCGGGGTGCCGGGTGCGGGGTGCGGAATTGGGTGCCTTTGGTATCAGGCAGGAAGTGAATCCAGAAGGAGCCAGTTCTGAGCCAGGAGAGCTTTGGGTGCATCTCCAGGTGGCTTAAAAGAGACGTGTCCTAGAGTGAAAACTTCTTGGGGAGTCTGAGACATTTCATTGCTACCTTCCTGTTTCAGATGGGAGTTTGCACGGACAGACCCAGACTAGGCGGCGAGGGTGAGGGAATAATGGACTCCTGTCGAGGACTTCCAAAGCTCATCAGAGGAGACAGCAGCAAGGCCAGACTCATGACTGATCAAGACATGGTTCAGGGAATTCTTTTCAGTTGTCCATAGACAGAACTGTAAACTATATAGCATGAATTGGTTTAAATTATATAGCATGACTTCCTCCCTTCCTTCCTTCCTTCCTTCCTTCCTTCCTTCCTTCTTTCCTTCCTTCCCTCCCTCCTTCCTTTCCTTTTCCTTCCTTCCTCCCTCCCTCCCTCTCTTCCTCCCTCTCTTCCATTCCTTTCCCTTCCCCTCCCTCCTTCCCTTCTTTCCTTCTTCCCTCCTTCCCTCTCTCCCTCCCTCAATCCCTCCCACTGCAATTCTACCAGGAAGAGGGTCTCTGTGTGGTGCCGGTACCCTATGATAGGCAGAGTAACAGCCCCCAAGATGTACATGCCCATGAATATACTACCTCACCTGGCAAAGGAGACTGTGCCGTGTGACGAAGGCTGAACCCCTGCAATGGGGAGACTGTCTAGATTGTCTAGATGTCACCTATCTAATCCCGTGAGTCCCTAATGCCTGAGAACGGCCTTGGCTTCAGGGAACCAGCAAGATGGCCACAAGACCAGGATCGATGACCAGGATTGATGACCAGTGGCAGGACTAAAAAGTAGGACCTGTTCAAGGACCAGAGGGAGGCCTCTCAGAGGGAAGAATGGCCCCCAGTGGACAGCCAGCCAAGAAATGCAGACAACAGCCACATGGAACTCAATTTTGTCAGCATGTGGACGAGCAAGAAAACCGTTCCTCCCAGAGCCCCCGGAAGAGAACGTAGCCCTTTCCCTCTGAGACCTCAAATTACCTACAGGCTTGTAATGTAATCTGTTGTTTAAAGGATTATATTATTCTTTTTTTTAATTAACCGAGAGAGACACAGAGAGAGAAAGAGAGAGGAACCCTCCCACTCAAAGCTTCAGGAAGGTCATGCTACCCCAGCTAAGATTTAGGACCACTGTGAGCTTTTTATTGTGTTTATTTCCAGGTTTCATGTCTATTTACAGTAAGCGGTAATAGTTTTCTATTTACGGTACTGATTTCAATTTTCCTCTTTTGGGGTGAATTTATTTAAATTCAGAAAAGTAAATCGAGTTCAAAGAAAATAGTGGTAACAATGCAGGTTTTATGAATTGACAGGTGGCATTTAAATATCTAAAATGTGAGAGATATCAGTCTACAGGCAATTTGGTATGTCATTTGCATGTATTTGTATTCATTATATTGACCCGCCTGCACAAAGGCCAGTAAGAGGCAGGGCAAGGTGGCCTGCTGCACTCAGTCATTGCTCATGGCTCAGATGGCCCTTAGTATTGAAACAAGAAGAAAAAAATAGTGTTCAGAGCCACCAACCAGAAAACGCTTTGAAGCATGGAGCAACAATCATACTCTGGAACCAATCAGAACTGGCATTGAATCTTGGCTCCACCCCTTAAAGCTGTATGATGGCGGTCAACTATCTTGACCTCTCTGAGCCTTGGTTTTCTTATCTATAAGAAGGAACCAATGAGAAAGCCCTCACTGGGATGAAGTGAGGATTAAACAGGTACTATTTGTAAAGAGCACAGTTTTGAACTACAGTAAACAATATAATGTTATTATTACATTTAGCTGCCCAGCCGGTGGCCAGCCCATTGCTGGTTACTTGTGATCTCTGCCTCTGGAGCTGGAGGACTGCTCTGGGGTGTTCTGGGCAAGGGTGGGGCAGACAGTCTCCAGACACACCAGGCCTGGGCTGGTCTCTGTCACTGTGACACGCAGCGCAAAGCAGAGAGGAAGGAATCCCGCAGAGCCGTCGGAGGCTGGGTGGCCAGCCCGCTGCAGATCCTCCCTCCCCTCCTCCTAGAGGTCTGTCCCTTTTCAAGGACGAGGACTGAAGCAAGAACAAGCCCCAACTGGGAACAGAGATACAAGGCTTCTCAGCCCTGACTGGGGAGGTGGCACATAGGGGCACTTGTGTCTGGGGGCAAGTGGGGACAGAAGAGAGCAGAGAAAGGAGGGGCCTCCCTCCATCTCAACTGCTTGGGTTGAGGCTCCTGGATGTCCACGCTGCCCCAGGAGCTGCAGAAGAAGGGCGCTGAGCCCTGGGAGAGGGGGCTTTCCACAGCAGGTTTCTCAATAAACCTCTGTAGGGAGCAGGGCCCCAAGAGACAGCCTGTAGACGTGTCAGCCTCCGGCAGGATGCAATGGTGATGCCATCACCTGCGGTTTCCTTCATCCCTGCCCACTCCTGTCTGTACCTTCCTGTCCTCGTTCCCATCCGAGCCACTATGACGTTGTGTTTCCAAGCCCCTCCCTTCAAAAGAAAAGTGATCTTTTGAGTTAATTTGGAGGGTGTGATGCACCCTCAGTTGCAGCTCAACCACGGCTCTCAGTGGGGGGCTTTAGGCTTGTTCCCAAGTCCTCTGAGCCTCAGTTTCTGCACCTGTAAAATGGGCATGCTGAGGGTGTTCTGTGCACTGCTACACATTTTCAAAGACAGTTCTGTGCTTCCCTCATGCCTTCTCTTCTTCGGATCTGGTTTCCCCAGACCTCCTATCCTCACATCTGCTGACTTTCCTCAGGTCTCCGTTTCCTCTCTCACTCTCTCATTCTCATCTGCCTCTCCCACATCAACCTTCCTGCCGTCCCGCGGGGTCAGTGCTCCCGCTCTCAGGCCCTCTGCTTCCCTGGGGCTCAGCTCTCCCACTGCCACAACGTGGGTGTCTTGTGGAATCCCCCTGCCTTCCTGTCCTCACACACGGTGCTCTTTCCCCCTGGCATGCTTCTCTTTCCCAACTGCTGTCAATCTACATTCTACGTCATGCTTGGCCTTCCGAGCCCCAGTGAAATGACTGTTCTCACAAGAAGCCTCCTTTGGCTCTGTCCCCTCTGTGGTTTCGGAGCACCTTCCAGGGACCTATTGATAATGACCATGACCATGACCCCCACCAGTCAGAGCGGGGCAGGGGCCCGCTGCATGAGTGCCAGTAGGTGTTAATTATTATTACATGGCTGCACCAATGGCCTCCCTGTAGCCATGCTCTTTGTCCGCCACTTTGTCCTCTCCTCAGACTCCGTTCTCAGCCACGTGACTTGCTCCAGCCAACAGGATAGCAGCAAAAATGTCACTCAGGTGTTTCTTCCCTTTCCGTATAACTTGCCATCCATCGGAGACTGGGGGTGGCTTCCCTGAGGACACTCTCTAGTAGCCCTGTGACTGCCACCAGAACAGGCCTGGATAACCTGCTGGAGGACAAGACAGGTCCCGTCTCCTCGCTAAGGAGCTGAGCTAGTTGTTAGAGCCACAGCCACCTAGAGCAGCCGACAGCTGGCCCCTTAAGAGACATGTGGGTGAGCCCCAGTCGAGACCAGAAAAACCACACAGTACACCCAGTCGAGACCAGCAGAGATACCCGGCTGACTCCAGGACTCGTGATAATAAATGGTCTGGTCTTGGGATGGTTTGTTACACAGCAATAACGAACTGATACAATCACCCTCGCTTTTGACATTACAGATAGCCCCTGTGTGTCAGGAGACCCTACGAAGCACTCTATACATACATGATTCGATCCTCACCTGGATCAGGGAATGATTCCCATTTTACAGATGAGAAAACTAAGGCTCAGGGAACAAGCCATGTCTCCAAGCCAGAGGAAAGTGACTTAGTACCTTTCCTAGGAGTGCCAGCCTGGCTTCTCTCCTTTCTGGCCATTCGACCTTGGGCAAGTTTCTTCTACTTTTTGTACCTCAGTTTCCTCATCTATAGAATAAAGATAACAGCAGTGACTAGGTTATGAAGCTGTTATTCAGATGGACATAATGTTTGCAAATTACGAAGATCAGAGCCTGCCACATAGTAAGCACTCAAAAAAAAATCCCATTAGATATTCTGTTTCTCTCTGGCTTCCTTTCTCTTGTTGTCTGATAACCCAGTATTTTTATAGTTGCCGTCTCCTTGAAGGCTGGGTCCCCGTCTAGCTATCCTGTGCTCCACCACAGAGCCTTGCCCAGAGCAGATGGTTAGCAAAAATATATACTAAAAGATTATTTTGACTTGTTTGGCTGGAATATGAGAGCGGACTTAACTCAGAAGAGGAGGAAGCCGAAAGGACAGAGGGGAGAAGGATTAGATACAGCTGTAATAGGGGGCTTTCAGTTAGACTCGGAAAAGAACTTCCAGGGAGGGTAGAGAAACTGCAAATGTGTTTTTTCCCAAAGGAAAAGGTCTCCTGCCTTTCCCGGGAGCTCTCTGAGCAACTTTCTTCAACTCAATGAGGCATAATTTTCCGTCTGTCAGGAGGCCGGGGGTGGCTCTGAGAATGGTGACCCCTGTGTGCCCTTGCCCGCTCGAGGGATCCTTCGGAGACTCGAGGCGAAAGCAGACAGCTCTCCTGCCGGTCACTTTCCGCTGTTTTTCTTTGCAGCTGTCTCTGCATTTCAGAGTTCATATCTCTGCCAGGGACTCTATTTTGGGATTTGTGGGAACTGGCTTGTGTCGGCAAATAGGAAGCTCTAGAAATCTCAGCAAGCTCATTCCCCTGGGCCTCCTGGCCGACTCTGAGGGCAGGAGAGATTCCGTGTGGCTGCCCTGGGGCCCAGTGACGCCGATGTGTGCAGACTGGAAGCTGGGGCACCCTGGCCACAGCTGGGCAGCCCGCAGCCTCCCCGCCAAAGCCAGGCTGCTGCCCTGCGCCCCAAGGGCCACGTGGGGCTGCAGACGCAGAGCTGGGTGTCTGGGAAAACAGACCCCGAATTCCCACCACGTCCCCAGCCTCTTCCTACCAAGAGACAAGTGGCAGGTGGTGGCATGAGGGAGCCCGGCCCTGACAGAGGCGCACGGGGGGCCGGCTGTGCCTGTCTCCACGCACAGATGGGCGTGCAGGTTTCTGTCTGCACGTCCATGTGAACAGCTGAAGACCCGTCTGAGCCGCGGTGCACGGCTGCGTGTTCACATGGGTCTGTCTGTGCCCGCGATCTCTGTGTTTTCTCGGAGATGAGCACGATTCTGTGATTTGTGTCAACATATTACATTTATGTGTCTGTTTTCATCACATTCTGGAAGCCATTAACTTCAACTTTTAATTCACTCGGTAACACTTCTTCACTGCATCTAAAGTTAGAAAGCTGTGAAAACCAACACATATGTGTATGTAGGTATATAAAAGCTAGAAATCAGACACACGTATAAATATATATTTGGTTGTCTATACCATATAACGTAATATAAACTAGTATAATCATCTCTAATACGTGTATATGGACAACACTATATAATTTATACGGACAGCGATGCATGACCCTACCACCAGGGACAGCCACTGCCACTGTGCCGTGTGTTTGTTCTACTTAAATAGATGTCCTGAAACATAAGCTCCGTGACAGCAAGAAGGTGCTGGTATCAGCCACCACTGCACCCCCATACCCAGCAGATACGCGCACAGCTATTGGCACGTGTGTGTGTGCGCGTGCGTGTGTGTGTGTGTGTATATATATATATATATATATATATACTAATTCCAATGAGTGACTGTTTGATGAAGAGATTACATAAACAGGTATGACAAGTGGATGAATACTCGAAAGCACATTTATCAGAGTGAGATTATAAATTTTCAAAGTGTAAAATTTACCAAAGCAGAGGCATAAATTACATACAGTTCCATACTCTCTTTTCCTTTTCTCTCCGCTACAGCCTTTCCGCTGTCCTTACACGGTGGTGCCTGCCTCCCAAGCTCACGGGCAGTGCCACGCAGGGTCCTCTGCAAGGACAAACCCTGGAGCAGTCGTTCGGCCTGCCACCCACTGGCACATCGTGGACCGTTTCTGTCCACTACAAACAAAGCCGTCAGAAGCATCCTTTCAGGCAAGGTCACATGCTCATTCCTTTGCATGAAGGATGAGAAGGAGTTACCAGGTCAAAGGTCTGTAGAGGTTGGTGGGCTTTGCCCTCCATTTGTGTTTGTGCACAGTTGGCGCTCAATAAATGACTGTGGAATGAATCAAGTGGTGAATGAGCATCAGCCCAGCTCTACAAAGCCCTCGCACTCAGAATCAAGTCCTAGCTATTGAATCCTCAGCTAAAGTTGCAGGGCTTATGGCAGGGGATTGAGGATGGGGTGTCCCACTGTGGACCACCTTCTACCGACGTGGCGGGGGGAGCCCCTCTGAGACCGTTCCCTCTCGGCTGCTCCATCACTGCAGGAAGAAGAGGAAGGGGGCCTCCAGGTGTGGCATCCTGGCTCCTGCCGGCCACCTGTCAAAGGCCTCCTAATGGGATAATAACCCTAATGTGTGAACATTGATTTCTGGGGTCACGGCGAAGCCCAGATGATTTACACTCCATTTCCCATCGGTGATGCACCATTGATCTCCATGGGCACTGACATAGGACGAGGGAGGGCAGGACTGGCAGGCGCCCTAGCCAGGGCAGCCAAGCCAGTGACCCGTGGGTGAGGAATCCAGGAAACGGAGCATCTCATTTAAGAAACAAAGGCCCAGGAGGAAGATAAGGGCAGCCCAGGGACGTTCTGGAGTCAAGAAGCCACACTAGGTACCAGGTGAGGGAGGAGCCAGTGTGTCCCTAGTTCTTGGAGCTGGCACCAAACGGCACCTCCTTGGAGAGGCCTTCCCAGACCACCCACCTAAAACAGCCCCAGGCACTCTGTGTCACAGGGTGCTCCTGGCTCCCTCCTTTTTAGTTTATAAAGGTCTAATTTACATACAACAAAACCCACCGACAATAAGGGCGCCACTGGATGCGTTTCAGTACTGGCTCACAGTCGCCTAATGGGAATCACCACAGTAGAAACACTAAGTTGTTCCCTGTGCTGTGAGGGCTCCTCCTGGCTCCCCACCCCCGGCTCCAGCAACTGCCAACCCGTTCTCTGTCAGCAGAGTTTGTTTCCGATAGCATTTCACATAACTGGAAGCCTACGGTGCCTTGTCGTTTGCACTGGACTTTCAGCCTGATGTTTTAGAGATGCGTCCACTCTGCAAGGGTCAGGGCTAGGTCATGTGTCTGTTCCATACTCTTGATGAGCAGTATTTATGCTATAAATTTATAAACCCCCTTAGCTATCCACCAGTTAGTTGATGGACATGTGGGTGCTTCCAGTTTGGGGCCAATATGACTAAAGCTGCTGTGGGCATCCCTGTCCAGGCCTTTGCAGGGACATGCGTTTTTATTTCTCTTGGGTGGAGGCTTGGGATGGGACTGCTGGGTCGGAGGGGAAATACACCTTTACAAGAAACTACCCATTTTCCAGAGTGGCTGTACCATTTAACATTCCTATCTGCAATACACGACCGTCTCCATGGCCCCGCATCCTCGTCAACACTTATATCATCTTATTTTAACCCTTTGCATAGCACTTGTCTGATTTACTTTTCTCTCTCACATGAGTGTACGCATGACATCCGTGGGCACCTGCACCCACCAAGAACCTTCCCAAGCATGCAGACACAATGAGCGGAGAGGAAGACGCGTTCCTGCTCTCAGGGGCTTGGACTCCAGTGCAATCCCGTGTGGACAGGCAGGCACACGCACACCCCTACAAACTACGCCTACGTGAGCATCTGCACTCTACACATCCCCACCCCGTGCAGCTTACCCACGCGGCAGATGCAGCTTCATACCCAAACCCACTTCCGCAGGTGATGGAGCGAGGCACCAAAACACAGCTCACCCACCCACCACGTACCCAAACAAACGTCCCCACTCCCTCATGCAGTTGCCTGCATTCACAGTCACACAAACTTACACGTGTGTTCTCCACATACACAGATAGATGTGCGCACATACATGAAAACACAGCTGTGGTCTGGAGGTGGCCGGGCCACCATCTCTTCGGCAGCCTCCAGGGAGATGTGTAAGTGTTTCACTGGTTTGCAGACAAAATCACCCTTCTTCTCAGGGCGTGCCGTCCCCTCGTTAGAAGTCCTCCCTCCCTCTCTGTCTTTACGCTCACGCTACTTATGCCTGAGCTTTGTAGAGCCTTCTAGAAGAGACTTTGAGCCCCAGAGAAGAGATAACGTCTCTAAATTGCCTTTGTTTTCCCCACGCCGGGGCTGCCTAGTACCCAGTACTTGTAGGTGCTCAGTAACAGCAAATTCGACTAGAGCTGCGGTGCTGCAATGACTAAGCCTAGGTTGGTGATGAAACGTCGATCAAGCCTGTCAATCAAGTCAGCTGGCCAACCAGCACCCTCCGGGAGATTGCCAACTACCGTGTTTCACGAAGCCTAAGATGCCACTTGGATGTGCCATTTTTTCGTTACCTTGCAAGGAAAGGAGAAGCAACGCTATCATTCAACTTTGATACATGCTTCCTTAACATGTTAAGTGCGGAGCTGATTTTGCTGGGCTTTCCGTTCAGGCAGTGGGCCAGCAACCTTCTCGATGGGTGTTAAGTTAGAGTATAAACAGGTGCACAATGGTGTAGCCAGTGCAAAACGTCATTAAAATTACGTTTATTTTTTAACCTTGATACTGCTGGTCCCACGCACCAATGTCGCCCAAATGAAAAGTTCACTGTCAGTCCCCGGGGACTAACGCCACGCTTAACCTGTTAATCACTGGGCATTTTTATTTTATACTCATTGAAAGAGCTCTTTTAGACTTATTTAGACCTGTATTTTCATCACATATCACACTGGTGCATACTTAAAAAGGGAAATCAAAGCAAAATAAACCAGTTAAGGATTTCTGAAACTGTCTCCAATACTGAGCCCAAGTCTTTGAACCAGAGCTGTTGACATCCATTATCCTTCCTGTGGCTCTCTCCTCGGCAGACCCCGAGGGCAGGATGATTCGGCATTTCTTCAGAAAGTGCTTCTCTATCATTCCCAGGATTCCCTCCCAGGTTCTGACACCCACTCTGCAAGTTGAGAGGCCAGCACTTTCTAGATCTTGGCAGAAGGTGCCTAGTGAAGGTTTTCAGACCACAACCAGGGCGCCCACCGGATCAGAACTGCCCATTTTCCTGCTGGTCCCCCTCATCGACAGGGACCCTATGTCCTTTGATGACTTCAGCATATCACAGGGACTCGAAATAGAAAATGTGCTGAGGACAGAGTGAGGGAAGTGGCAGAGAGTCTTGGGTTCCTCCCCCACATGCCAAGAGGGTAGCTTCTCTCACCCATGAGACCGCAAAGGCCACGCGAGCGAAGCCGGCATCATCTGACTCTTCTGGGCCAGTCCTCAGCTCAGAGAGGCAGGTGGACAGGAAAGAACAGGGATCCTGGTGTGGTGGGTCATGCACCCAGATCTTGCTGCAAACCCAAGCTCTTCTCCGCTCCCCCAAATGGCTGGTGGGGACCGGCCACTGCCTCCCAATGTCTTTGTCTGCTGGAGGGAGGTACAAACACTTCGCTCACAGGAGACCCATGAGGGTCAGCTATGTTTTCATTCTCTCTCTTTTATTGGACGAATCTTCACTCCATCACCTGCTGCGGACCAGGTACCAGGCATCGAGGGATGAACGAAATGATGCTTGGTCTCCCCACGCAGGGTGTAGTGACCCAGAGGGGGGGCCTTAGCCCTCAGCGGGCCTCAGACTCACCTGGAGAAGTTATGGGAAATGCTGCCGCTTCCCCACCTACCCCAGAGTCTGAAGTAATTGGCTGGCAGCAGGACCCACTCAGGGGCTTTTAAAACAGGCTAAGGTGGCTCGGCTATGCATTTCGGATCATGGATGAGTAGCTTGTGCATCTAAAATGCCAGGTAAAAATACACCATGTCATTACTACCCGTTTGCGTCACCACGGTTCACCCTGTCACCCCTCCAAAAATTTACTATGCTCATAGCACGTTAGTGAAAAACAGGTTCAGCCAAAGACCACGTTAATTAGCAGAGCCAGGATTTGAAACCAGGCCTGTCTGCCTCTCTCTCGCTCCTCTGCCGCACCCCCCTTCCCCAATGAAATACTGTGAGCAAATAAAATCACAGAGAAAAATGGAAGGGTCCCATGGATCCAACACCCAGAGTTTTTAAGTTCATCATCCACTCATTCAATAAATACTTATTAAGCACCTCCTACATTCTGGGCCCTTGCTAGGCATTGAGGGTCGGGTGGTGGACCAAACGCACAGGGCTGGCTTCAGAAACTTCACTTCATTACATCGTTGCTAACATAATGTAAGCTCTCCACGAAGCTCTTTCTTCTCCCAGTTCTCTCCCTTCTCTCCCTCCAAGACAGAACATAACACCATCCCAATGTTTACAACTACTTACCCACATGTTTATTCCCTATTTATTCATTAATGCTGAACTGGCATTAGAACCTCTTCTATGAGGCCTGTCCAGAAAGTATTCAGCCACGTCCTGTGAAAAATAGAGACGTTTACTGAAGATGATACAAGACACAAGAAGCATTGTACACAGGACAATGACGCCTCTGTCCCCTTCAAAGTAGGCACTTGGGACCTCACGCAGTTCCTCCAGCATCGATGGTAACGGTCTGAGTCAAGTCATTAGCAACTGCAGCTCGAAGTTCCTTCTGCTCTGGCAGCGGAAGCCATGGGACAGATTTTGCCGCAGCACGTTTCATGCCAAGATCCTGCGTCAAAATCTCGGATGGAGCAGTTTTTGGAATCCCCAGGTCAGCTTCTAGTTCTCACACTGTCAGTCGCTGATCTTTGTTGACTACAGCCCATACATGCTCAGCATCCTCAGGTGTGCTACTTGCTGCAGGCCTTCCAGAACGTGGACCACTTTCAACAGATTCTCGGCCACGTTTGAAGCATTTGTGCCCCATTTTTATTTACATGACACTCATTGCATCATCCCTGAAAGTCTTCTGAATCATCCAAACAGTTTCTGCGGAGGAATGTTCAAGTTTAATGCAAAATTTGATGCAGATTCGTTGCTCTACTCTCTCAGTCATTTTGAATGCAGCAGCCACACAGTGCACATGCTCACTCAATGGTGTCTACCGCCCTCACTGACTAGTACAGTGAGGTTGTCATTGTTCACATACGTGCATTCCAGTCCACGCTCCTCGGCTGACAGGTTACATCGATGTCACACATCCTCATTATCCTAACGGCTGTTTCTGGACAGACCTCGTCCATGGTGTCATTACACACAGAGGAGCAAGATTGCTCAGTCAGACAACATGCACACTTGGGCTTTTCATGATACTTCGCAACTGCTCTTCAAATGAAGTTGAAACCAACTTGTCTCCAGCAGCAGAATCTGAAACTGTTGCTCAGCTACACTTGTTTTCCAGTTCCTGCCAAGCAGCGGGTACGGAAAACAAAGTTCTCTCCTTTTGGTTGTGACTGACCCTTGCGTGATTATTAGTAAGGACAGGCTCCTTACTTATATTTATTGACAATTTGGGTTTCCTTTTGCTGTGAGATGCATGTTCTTTCCTTGTTCCATATTTAAAATTTGGTTTATTTATCATTAGGTCTGAGCTCTTAACCATGACCCCAGGCCGGGCTGTCCAACTGAGGAAAACAAAAACACATTTGATAAACGGAGTCAGAAGCACCGCCCTTTCTCCTCCAAGAGCTGAGAAAGCAGCTGTATTGACTGGCTCCTATCGCTCATCTGATTAAAGGTACCACTTACTTCCAAATGCTGAGAGCCGGGGCCGGGAGCCATTCATAAAACTCATATTGAACGATCGGCTTTCACAAAGTTTGCCTTAATGTTTTTGCATGGTATTGATCCGTGGGGGAACTATAAAAATTGACACCAGAATAAACTTTGAAAGACGGCTCTCGCTCAGCCGAACTGGGATCAATGCGGATCGACCGGGGCAGTGAGGGAGGGGAAGCATCCACCCCATCTCCATTAGCTGGTCCCAACCTGACCAGCAAAACTCTTCTGGGTCTCTCTTGGCCGTGCTTAGGGATTCAAGTGCAGAAGCAATGATGTTTGGGGTAAGTGCTGATGCGGAGGAGAAACTCTTCCTCCTGGGAGGAGGAACTCCGATGTTCTTTGTTATCAGCACCTGAGATATTTTATTTTCCCCAAGAACCCACAGCCCCGCAACCCCGAGGGAGTTGGGTGTTAGTTCTGAGTGCAGGAGCCATGGAGGGAGTGGAATGAGCGTTTATTGAGCACTTACTATGTCCCAGGTGTCTGGGCCGGGTACTTTGCAAATACTTGAGATGCCATGTGGTGTTGGTTCCGCTAATAAGTGGCTGGTGACATCAGGCAAGTGACTCAAGCTTTCTGACCTTTCATCTGCTCCTGTAAAGTGGAGAGCACCTACCTTACTGAACTGTCTTTCAGCTAGCATGACACCTAACGCCAAGTATGAACCTATGAGACATGTGCTATTACCTCAGTCAGTCCTAACAGAAGCGCTGCAGTTTGAACATTGCCACCTCCACGTTGAAGTTGAGACTAAAGCTCAGAGAGGTTAAGTGATTTTTCCAAGATCACACAGCGAGGAAGGGACAGGACTTGAACTCAAGGCTCTCCAACTCCCAAGCCCATGCTCTTTCCCTAAGAGCACATTGCATAACTATCAGTCTTGGAATTGGAGGGGACACGGCAACTGTTCGATCACAGATAAAGCAGCCCCCGTGGCGTGCATGAGCTGCGGGAAACCCGAGGCTTCCTCTGCCAGTTATTCTCCTTCCTGCATCTGTCACCGTGAGATGAGCATTGGTAGCCAGCCCTGGGAGCATCACCTCCAAGTGACCTCAGACACAGGTACTGCATTTGCCAAAAGCGTGGGAAGAGACTGAGAGTAGATGAGCCTTGCTGGGGTGCCACGGCCAAAGCAGGAATGGGGAGATCAAGGTGTCCTAACCTCTGATTCATCCCCAATGGACTTGTTGGGGCTTTGCTACGTGTCAGGCACTGAGCTAGAAGCCAAGGAAATGACTCTGAGCACTGAAGACCAGCAGAGATGTACAAACAGCGGGTCAGTGCGCAGACAAAAGGAAGAAGCATGATTGGGGGTCCCACAGGGGAAATGTGGGAGCATAGGGGAGGGCTCCCCAGCCTGGACTTGGAACATCAGGGAATGTTCCCAGCAGAAGGGACATCCCAATCACAATTAGAATGGCTCAAAGAACACCTCAAAATGCAGGTCAAAGCGATCGGTTTCTCTAGCGATTCCAGGTCAGTGCACGGAGGGTGGGGAGAAGGAAGCTGTCCCCAGCTGAACAGACAGCCAGGTTTGGTGACCTCTAGGCGAGATGGCTCCTGAAGGAGGTTGTTTTCCTCCCTGCCTGCACGTCCAAATCACCTGGGATGCTCTGAGCAATTCCAGTGGCGGGGCCCTTCTCCAGATCCGTGGTGGGCGGGGCCTGGGCACCAGCGTTTCCAAAGGGCCCCTGGTGCTTCTGATTCGCAGAGAAGGTTGGGAACCATTGCTTTAGGAGGCAGAGGCGATGTCTGCACAAGGAAGGAGGCAGGGGTAAGATCAGGCTATTCCGAACTTCTCTGTCTGGGTCAGAAAAGTCCAGCATGGACCAGACATTTGGTGCCCGGCCGCCCCTCCCCCGCCTCCCAGCTACCTCACTTGATCCCTACAACCCTGGACGCTGACAGTCACTGGCTGTTGCCCATGCAAGGCCATCGAGACTCAGAGAAGTTGAGTTCCAGCACTGAGTCACCCCACAGAGCTTAATCCCACCCAGCGTGTCCCTCAAAAATGTCCCTGGACACGTGTGGCCTTCGAGGTTGTATAAAACACGAGGGAACAAACGAGAAGTGAGCCGTGGCTTCATCAAAAATATTTCTGGGCCACTGACGAAGTATGGCAATGAATATTTTGATCTGGAAATATGGGGCATCTTGAAGGAAGCTGGTGGGGGCAGGAGGGAGCTTCCTGGGTGCTAATGGATGCCACGTGAGCTGAAACACCCTGCGGTAAGAGCTGCATCTATTATTCCCATCGCTCACTCCAGAAAATTTATGACCGCTCCCAGTGTTAGAACTTCAAAGCACAGCACAAAATCAGCAGAGACGGCTTCCCCTCCCTTCCCCCTTTTCTAACTAGCTGTCTGTCGGTCTGTCTGTCTATCATTTTTTTTTCCTTTTCTCTTGTGTCCATGAATGTTGCTTTCTTTACATACCCTTGTTTGGTGGAAGCGACTTCAGTGCAAGGAGAGAGAACACTCCTGGGTCTGCTCCACACACACTGGGGAGAGTCGGGAGCTGAAAGTTCCTCCTGCCCACACCGTAAATAACCGCTCTCCCTCCCCAGCCCACAGATCACTCCAGGTCTTTGGAGTAAATAGTAATCGCTGTGTTCCTCCCTCAGGCAACCCCCTCCACCCCACCATGGGCATAGCTGAGGGTGTATGATGTGCGTGTGTGCCTGCAATTTAATTTTTCTGAGCCTTGTAAAAAGCACCTTCTACTCCACCCACTGCTTCTAAACACTCTTTTAAAGGGATTACCTCTCCCTCTGCCTCCAGAGTCAGGGCTTGGGGAGGCACCATCGTAGGTCTGAGATTTACTGCACCTCCAGGGAGCCGAGAGAGACACACAGAGCTCTGATCAGGGTCAGAGAAATGTTTTTTTTGTATTGTTTTGCTTTGGGCATTGACACTTGGACACCGTTAATACCCTTCGCTTGACCCATTGCCACTGCCCGGCTCTGGCCTGTGTTATTCTTAAGACGCCGCCCACGGCCAGCTGGCAGGTCCCCTCGCTCACCTCACACCCCACCTCCCTTTAATCCATCTTCCGCACCAGCCACCCCTGGGCTGACCTTTCAGAGCCTCTGATCTGATCATCGTCAAACACGAATCTTTATTTCTGGTTCCTGTCCTCAAACCTCCCCACGTTCTCTGTCTCTGGGCCGCTCCTCTGAGCAGATCTGGAGGCAGGGGTTTGGATGCAGGCACATTACTGCGGAGATGCCCACAGGAAAGGGAGGTGAGGGAGCAGGATCGCGAGGCAGGAAAGAAGGGAAGATGACGGAGTGCCTTGGGCTCCTTGGGCTCCTGGGGAGCTTGGGGGAACAGGCCACAGAATGTTCCCGCAGGAGGAGACAGCGACCAGAGCATCTATGCACTGGTAAAGGAACCCCGTCCTTTATTTGTTTCTGTGCTGAGCCTGTATACGGTTGATCTCATTGAGAGTCTTGATCTGTCTTCCCTGATGAAAACCCACAGGCGGGTGGGGTTTATGCCTGACCTACCTCCGCATCCCTCCCAGGGCCCAGCCCAGGGCTGGGCAAACAGGAGACCCTCACGAGAGATAGAAGGGAACCTGCAGGTACTGGCCTCCTACCTGGGAGTAAGGTATGATTCTCACTTTGGAGATAAGTCAGTGGAGACTGGAATGGTTCGTGGACTTGACCAAGGCACATAGCTTGAATTTAGAACTGGTTGGAACTGACCAATTCCCAAGCCCACACATGAGTTTTCACACTGAGCCACTTGATTAGGATTTGATGCAGAAGAGAAAATATCAACTCAACGTCAGAGATGACATTTTACCAACTGCAGGGCTCAGAGGTGACGGAAAGGGGCAGGTGATCTGGTCTGGGAGTACGGAGGAAAAGAAGCACACCTCAGCGGTCAAGGCAAAGGCACCGAGGATAGGTATCTTTGCCAGGTTATTTGATAGCAGGCAACAGAAAGCTAATCTGGCTAACATATGCAAAAATGGATTTACCAAAAGAGGACCAGGTATCTTAACAAATCAGAAGACCCAGATGTCAGAAGGGACAGTCCCTCCAAGAACAGCTTTGGGAGCGAATAAACACCCATAATATTTGGTCTGTGAGTAACCCTGTGGAAGATTCAGGTTCCAGGGAGAAAAGATCCGATTAGCTCAGCTTGGGTCACGTGGAATGTTGGTGAAAGGCAGGCAGGGGCTGACGTCGGACCCGCGGGGACTGCTTATAACAGGAGTGGATGGGAACAGTCTCCGAAGAGGAACTCGGGGTGCTGAGGCCAGAAGGAAAGGAAGAGATACCAGGATGGCCGAAACAGCCGATGTCCACGGCTGTGATGGTCTCAGCTGCCCTTCAGGATGGCTGACCCACACTGGTCCTTCCCCGTGGCCGGCGGGGCTGCTGTGCACAGCTGGGCGGCCTGTGTCCTCCTCCAAACCCTCTGGCTCAGACCGGACAGGAGGACTAAGTCCCAGCCCAACCTCTGCTCGCCAAATAGCTGAAGCAGCCCAGGGGAAGGATGGCTTTCCTAATGTGCGCCGACACCCAAGGCCCTTTGTGCAAATCGTAGTTAATCCTCTGAACGAGCCTGGAAGGTCGGAGTGGCGGATTAGTGATGCAAACAGATCCTTCGCTTCTCCCGTTGAGGGCAAAATCACATCCTTGGGGAACGGGCCTCACTCTGTAAGCATCCTTGTGAGAAGGGGACCACTTCCCCCCAAGAATGGCCTCAGTGGCCAATAGAATGTGATAGAAGAACATCCTAGGACTTCCGAGGCTAGGGAGGGAGAATCCTGGCAGATTTTCTCTGGGTTTCTTGGAGCTCTGAGCCACCATATATAAAGTCCATCTACCATGTGCAGAAGAGGGAACGGAGACACAACCTCTGAAAGGGGTAAGTGTCAAACAATTCAAGTCATCTTCAAGTCACCAAAATGGTACCCGCATTTCTTCAGGATTTATTTGTTGAGCACCTACTCTGTGCCAGGCACTAACCTCGGCCCTTGGACTGCAGTGATGAACGAAACAGAGAGAAAAGAAGCATTCCAGCTTGAATAAATGGATAACGAATGACGGAAAGGACAGTTGAGAATGTCTAGTCTCCAACTTCGAACCCAGCACAACTGTCCCACATAATAACCTTCCCTCTGACACAAGGTTTAACTCAGCCTTTCTGAGCCAGTTCTCCAATCATTAATCATCTGTATTCATCCTCGAGGAAACATCTGAGACGTTTTTTAACAGCAAGAGGCTGTGTTTCTGTCTCCTGCTTTGCATGGGATGCCCAGCACCTTACAGGGCTTAGGAACTTGGGGCTCAGGAACAAGGGGCTGACTCGGGTCCCTGATCAACTCTGAGCTCTGGAACTGGACTGGTGGGACAGAGAAGGAGGGCCAAAGGGAGAATGGGAAGCTGGCGTTGCATCACCGTGACTCAGAACAGCCAGCGTCCAGGCTGGAACTGAGCTCAGGCCTCAGGGCCGGTCTGAGAAGGTTACTTTTCCAGGCCCTGCCGGCTGGGGCTGGGGAGTGCTGAGGAATTTCGCACGTGGTGGAGCCAGCCTGGGCTCCCGTCTGGAATAACACACGTAAGTGGCAGGGTAAACTCGTGAGTCACGGAGCTAATCTGAGCACTTTCAACTCGGGTGCCTGGGAGATGAGCAAAGCCCTGACTTCAGCACCATCAAAGAGGTTATATGGCAAAGTCAACAGTCTCAACAGGCAGAGAAGGGCTGAATCACCCCGGCCAGCGCCTTCCCCTTGCCTGAGTCAGGAGTAAAGGATTAAGTGTGCTATTTTGGGGAGTTCCTAAGTGCACCCTCGGAGAACTTCCAACAGAGGTGTGTGGGTTCCCATTAACTCCCCAGCATACCTTTCAAGCTAGAATCCATTTATTTTTCATTGCTAGTTCTTGAGCTCTAATGCTGAGCCCCTCTGAATGCATTTTATATCAATCACCTAGATTTTCCCCCCTCAAAATGGGTTCTGCAGCACACCAATTTTCTAGCGTGCTTCCTAGGTAGGAGGAGGAGGGTATGCAAATTCCCCATCATCAAATACAAATCCTTCGTTAATTTTTCTTTCTTAGAGCCTTTAATATGCTAATGCAGGTGGCAAATCTCCAAAAGGGATTTGGATTATTAACTTTTCTCATCCAGTTAGAGCTACGCCACCCCCCTTTTGCAGAGCAAAGGAACTGCTGTTCCACAAAGCTGCTATGGACAATGTGGTCCCTGAACTACTAATTTGGGACCTTACTTGCAAATGATGAGCATGCTAATTGGCCAGAGAACTTGTTAAAAATGCAAAATCAGCGGGCTGGGAACCAAAGGGTCCCGGTTCGATCCCCAGTCAGGGCACATGCCTGGGTTGCAGGCCAGGTCCCCAGTGAGGGCCATGTGAGGAGCAACCATACATTGCTGTTTCTCTCCCTCCCTTCCCCTATCTCTAAAAATAAATAAATAAAATCTTTTAAAAAAATGCAAAATCACACCCCAGACATTAAAAGGAAGTGAGGCTCCGAAATAGTTGTTTAGTAAACATTTCTGGTGATTCTGTGGCTGCGGGTGATCCATGGCACCCACTTTGGAAAATGCTGCTTTACAGCAGGTCAGAGTTGGAAGGCATGTAAGTTTTGCCCCTTGTTTTACAGCTGGGGAAACTGAGGCACTGAGCAGTGACTGGTCACACAATGAGGTGTTTTTTTGGTGCAGATCCAGAGATCAGCCTGGACTCAGAGATAGCTATAAATAATAACAATATTAAGTATTCAGGGTCTGTGTCAAATTCATACATGGGTAAGTAGTGAACGAGTGACTAGATTCACAAGTGTATTTCTTACTCTGGCCCCCTGTCCCTTTCATCACAACCAAAGAGCACAGTGGGTTCGGCCAGTCACACTTACGACAAAGGCCCTGGGTCCCAGAGAAGCGAAGGCGTTCGCTCGAGCTCGCCCAGCAAGTCAATGGAGAGTTGCAGTTGTCAGTCAATTTGTCTTGTGGATTCCAGATACCAGTGCCGATTCCAGGACGGCCATCCTGCGGCCAGCCTTGGACTCTGGAGTCAGATGTGGATTCGTTCCTCCGCTCTCCTTCAGTTACCAACCGTGTGACATTCATCAAGTTACAGGGCCTCTCCGAGCCTCAGGTGTAAAATGAAGATAATAATAGCTCGCTTTGTCACTTTGTTGAAAGGATTAAGTGAGATAAATTATGTGTGCCCCTGGCACGGTGCCCAGCATGTGGTGAGCACTTTATAAATATTAACTACCGCCAATAATAATATTGATAACCAGGAGGGGTATCTGAGAGAGAAGACCGATGTGTGTTGAGAAGGAAAATGGATTCCTTTTGCGGGATAACAAGGCAACCGTCAGAAGCTCAGAAGGTCTGGCTTTCCCGTGTGTCCTGTTGTGTCCATGAATCCCAGGACGTGGATTGGCGTCTGAACTTGCTCAATCCAGCATCCAGCCCCCAACACGGACCTCCCACGAGAACGCCCCAGGAAACCTTCCTGCCCTCAGCACATGGCTCCCACTGACGGTGAGCTCCCCAGCTCCTGAGAAAGATCAACCCCTTTCCAGAAATCCAGTACTACTACTTCCAGAAGTGGCTCCTCAGGAAGAGAGCCCTGCATTCAAACAAGCCCCAGCAACGACACAGGCCCTAAAAGCCCACCTTCTTGAACATATTTGCAATGCCCATTGCGGGCTCCGACAGGTCCTGCAGTTTAGAAAAAACAAAGTCGATCTTTGTTGACTCCAAGGCTCTCTCCAAGCTCATTTGACCCCCAAACCCTAGTGAGTGCCCATGGAGACTCTTCTTTTCCTGTGGAATCACTCTGGAGACTTTTTCTGTGTTAGCAAGTTTTCTTCTCTAGTAGTTCATAATGTGTTTCTTTTTTTGGTACAATCATGCAGATAGGACAGTATTCTAGAGTCATTTGAGTCAGCTACTACTGCTGTCCTGTTAGGAAACCAATCCTGTCCCAGCACACACGGCTGGCCACAGCCGGTGCGCACGGACACAACGGTTCTGACTGCCGACAGCTGAACCCCACTCCCCCCGGCCGGTGTCTGCACCGCACTGCTAAGTAGTTTGAATATCGCTTCTGCTAACAACTCCTTATTTCTCAAGACTATCCTCTCTTGAAACCCATCGCCCTCCTCCCAGTACGAGAGATCAGCCTCCCCACACCCATCTCTCCTCGATGGGTCCCCCCACTCAGACCCCGTCACAGCCCTCACCTTACTTCTCATACTAAAAAGTGCTTTAGCGTCCCTCCCTTGTCCTCAGAATGTGTGCCTGAGAAGGGAGGTTGGTGATAACCCACAGGTCCCAGCACAGTGCTAGTGCTCCAAAATGTCTATTTGACCTTGAAATTCAAGCACGCATGCACACACAGATCATGCCCACAAATATGCACGTGTGCACGAGTATGTACACACATGTCTAAGCACATTCACATACATACGCACATCCCAGACTTCCCCAAAGCAGATACAAAACCATCTCCCCTTCTTGAGCGCAGAAAGGGTCTCCCTTCTCCCCATGAGGCGCATCCACTAAGAACTGCCAGAGCCCTCTCTTGGGGAGGGGAGGGAGGTTAAAGGTGCCTGCGTAGCAGTCTTCCTGGCTTGCTCAGAAGCCAGCAGGGCACAGGGAAGGGGGTTTCTGGTTTCAAAGGGAGCCCCCAAGCAAAGCTGCTTCTTTCACTTGGAGCCCTTCTTAGGGAGGGGAGAGCTTTCTCCCCCTCCTGCAAGCAGAGCCGTAAATCACACGGGCGCCCCGGTGCTGTGAGGGGGTGGGATTAAGGCTGTTTGGTTGGATTTGTCTGGGTGTGTCTCTCGGTCTCCGCAGCCTCCCCCTCATACACATCAGCTCTAGAGGACACAGCGAAGGCATCACGTTAAATATTTAGAGCAGGAAACCACCACACGCTCCTGGATGGGGGAAGAAATGTCAGGAAACATATTCCTGGGGGCCTCCCCCATTTCCTGACCTTGAGAATGAGAAGGAGCCCTTATTTTTCATACCCAGGTGTCCCCCTAGACTCTCCCTGAGAAAAGAGGCAGGTTGGCACGCCAGCAGGTGAGGGCTTGGCTGGGGAAATGCTTCTCCTTGGAGCAAGTTTTATAGGCCAAGGATAATCAATAAGATACATTTTTAATAGCCTTTTTCTTATGTGGCTCAGTGAAGGGAGCAGAGCGCAGAAGGAAGAAGAAGTCTGCCAAAACCTCTGCCAGGCACTACCCGTGTCCAGTCCAGGTGCTTGTTTGTGCTGAAATGCAGCACTGTTCATGGTATTCTCCTGTGCAAAACCTTCTATGGCTCCCTATTACCTAGGGAGGAGAGGTCCACTTGCCACATGGGGAACAGAAGGCCATTCAGAACTTGGCCTGAGTCTATGTGTATTTTTTTCTTCTGGTTATCCTTTCTTGTATTTGTGGTTCTAATCTCATCAAAACACTAATCTCTTCTTTTACCGCTCATGTATTTTCATCTCATATGTCCTCTGTCAGCTTGCTGTTCTGTGTGCCTAGAGTGATGTTTGCTCTGTCTCCCCTCCATGTTCTCAGAGAGGTCCAGCCTGCCTATTCTCAGTTTAGAATATTTTAACAGTAAATAGCAGTAACCAGTAATAGAAACTTCTCATGTAACTGAGAAGTCAGGATACATGCGGGCTTCAAGTAAGGCTTGATCCAGCAGCAAAAACAAAGGCATGGTCTGATTCTGTGCGTCAGACATCTCCTAACAACCCCTTATAGTTCTCAGATCTCCTTGAACGGGAGGAGGATAGCGCTAAGAGTTGTAGTCCTCACACATTCACCCCATGTCATCCAGGAGAAAAGATACACTCTGTAGGTCTCTCCTGCCCAAGTCTTGGGATTCACTTCTTCAATGGCCCAAATTGCACCTGGTGTTCATCGCTGCACCCATGGCTGGAGCTGGGAAAATCATACTCCTCCTTGCAAAGCTCCTACTTAACTCTGAAAACCAGGTCAAATGCCCCATAATTAGGCTTCCCATTCCATTCTAACCTCTCCCTACTGAGCGAGTGTTCCCTTTGCTACGCTCCCAAAACGCTTTGTTTATGTCCCTTTCAGAGCACACGTCGCCTATGGCTACATTCTAAAATCCGCGACTTCCCCACTAGGCTGTGAATTCCTCTAGGATACCGACCACATTGGGTTCTACCCAGGAGCCCGTTCGTTCACTCACTCACTGCCAAACAGGAAGACGGTGCCGAAATATCTCCTGAATGAACACATATGCCTGCGCTCGGATATCTGGGCTCATCACACCTGGGTTCTGAACTGCCAAGCAAGACAGAGGCCCCTGAACTCTCTGAGTGGGCCTTGCTCTGGAGCTTCACTGGGCCTTCACCTCCCGATGGACCACCCCCTCGCTTCAGCAAAACACACACACTGTCAGGATGGTCTTAGGATATATTCAGCACTGAGACAGTAATCCCAGGCTGGGGCTAAAATGGCTGGAGTATAGGTCAGACTGTGGGCAGGCTGCAGGGGGGCACCCAAGTTGGGTAACTCAGGAAGAGTTTCACACAGGAGCATTGAAAAGGTGCGACCACAGGCAGGGGAGCTGACAAAGGCCGCTGAGACACTCGGGGACCAACAAAGGCAGGAAGCCGTTACCACCTCAAGGATGGTCAGAGGGACAGAGCCAAACAGAGACTGCCAGCTCACAGAAGTGGTGGCTCAGGGAGAGGGACACAGACAAAGCCCAGCCCCCTGGCAGGGAGGAAACCAGGGAATAAATACCTGACCTCATTGGTCCCCAGCCAGCACCTCCCATTGCCCAAACCCCACCTGACACCCGGAAATGAGAGAGCTGCTCCCACGGGACAGAGCGCAGAGCTGAGAAGGTGGACAGACACGCGAAATGGAAGGTGTCCCTCGTGTGAGGGGCGTCAGAGCTGCAGACAGGAAGCAGGGACCAGCAGGGACTGGAGGGGCTTTCAACATTCTGTTCAAGTGGCTTCGTTTGTTCTTTTTGGATCAGGGAAGATGACCAGCTGTCCATCTTGATTTTAACGAGCTGTGCGGCACACGCTTCAGGATGTGTTCCTGGGAAAGACGGGTAAAGATGCTACCTGTCCGAATGGACCCACGGGCCGCCTGGCAGCTGAATAATCACAACTCAGAGGCAGTGACTGAAGAACTGGAGGCAGCCAGCAGTGTGACCGTGAATCTGGACCACGGGGTTCCCTCAGCAGTCTCGCCTGCTCACCGTCGTTGTCAATGAATCGATCAAGCACAGAATGCACATATTTATTACAGCTCCCAGTGGCCAAAAGCTAGAACTAGCTAGCCAACAAAGATGGCACCTGGGGGAAATGATGCCCTGAGGCAAGTGACATAGTTGAGTGAAGTTTTGTTACTCAAACTGCCAAGCGCAAAGCCCAAGGGCAGGGCTAGTCTGTCAGGGCTGGGTGCAAGCTGGCCAGGCAAAGGGGGCATGGGTGAGAGCAGAGCTCCCCAGGGGGAGGACCCGAAGAGGCCAGACAAGGTAGGTGTGACGCTCCATTGGGCAGCTAATGGACACACCGAGAGACAGGAGGTGACGAGCGGTGATGCAGATGGCATAGAATGACCTCTGCTCATGCAGGGCTTGGTGAGGAGCGTGACATTCACTCTGGAGGGGACTGGAGTGCGTGCAAGGGTCTCTAGCAGGCTCATGAATACACCAGATGATTTCTTTATTCTGTCGAGTATGTATATAGGCGCATCTCTGTTTACTTATTTTTAATGTAACTGGTTGGGTGGTTCGATTTCACATCCTCAGTGTTTCAGCATGAGGATGGTCAAGCACACACAGACGCTGGAAGAATGGCTCAGCGATCATTTGCATACATGTCACTTAGAGGCTGCAACTGACATTGGGCTATAATGGCTTTGTCACAGACCTGGCCATCCCTCCATACCTAATCACCCACCAGTCCCCCTTATTTTGTTCTTATGCTTCGACGGAAGTTGTAGACATCATACACTTTCTCCCCAAACGTTCTCACTTCCCACTCTGTTAACACACATTGGATTTCCCCTACGAACTCAATGAACAGCACACAGCTAGTCAGTGAAGCCAAACTACGGAACCTGCTTCCGGGACCCGTGCTTACCCCACCACCCCTGGCATCTGGATGGGACCACCCAGGTGTTGAACTCAGAGTGATGGATGGACTGTGGGGCGGAGCCTTAGCAAAGGAACGAGGCATCCGCATAGGTACTGGGCAGGGGAAGCAAGATGGAGAGGAGCCGAGACCATGAAGAACAGATGCTCAGACAGGAGGAGCAAGGAGGATTTCCGTCCACCCACTGGCCCAGAACTTGGGCTTTCTGAGTCCCTCCCGCCTTCCTGAGGCCCTTCTCTCAGCCCAGGGCACTCGCCTTCAGAGAGAATGAGCAGGGCTCTGAGTCATAGGTCAGCGCTAACAAACTTCTAGAACACGAGAAGAAAATCAGATAAGCTCCAGGAACGTTTGTCCTGGAAAAACGAGAAAACCACAGTGGAAGAAGTGAGGGATGCGCATTCATGCTTGGGGTTGGAGTTCCTAACGTTTCTGTGTGTGGCTGCAAACCCGACCCGCGCCTCCAGTTTACTCATTTGCGTGTGTTTGGAAAACTGAGAAATGATCACTTCCTTTCACGCTGGCCCGAATTTCTCAAGGTCTAGGGGCTTTTCTTGGAACTCATGGGAGTTTACACAGGACTCGCATCAAAGGTCTCTCGGCGATGAATTAGGCCACTTATGAATTAGGCCACTTAGAATATCATCTGCCACCAATACATGATTAAGTGGAAACCTAGTAGGATTCCAGTCAATGAAGAAAGATCAGCTAATTGGAAAAAGAAGCAATTAGTTAATTCTTGAATTAGTATTCTCTTTACCTATCAATTATCAATGCTCATTTTTTTGGGTGGGGGTTACATTTTCCAATCTAGCACAAAGCTATCTCACCCAATGATGAGCAGAGCTGTGTTGGAATCTGTGCAGGCATTTTCGCGTTATAGGCCAAGGATATACAGACATAGACCCCACAAAATGTGAAGACACAAACCTTTGCAATCAACATGTAAATTCTCACTGAAACGTGGAAGGAACAATTCCATTACTTTTCTTCTGAGACTGGTCTTAAGAGTCGAATGTAATTTAGCTAATGGAGTTTGTGTATTTCATTAAATTACGTGGGCATTAAAGCGGTCTCTAAAACAGTAGGAATATTCCTGGGGGTTAATTAGTCTTGGAGTTACTCAGTCGTCCTCGCTCTGTGAAGCAAAACCCCATAGATTCTCTCCAGTATGAAAGAGAAAAAGGAAGGTGAACACTTTTTTGTAAGTCATCCTAGGAGCGGTGACTTAGGCCTTTGGACACGTCTCTGGAGCACTGTATTTGGAACGTCTCAGGAGACTGTCTTGCTTAACACTTTCATTTGAGAGATGTGTCTGAAACACACAGATTGAAGTAATTAGATGTTATTTTTACCCAGAAGGAGCCAGCATGATTTAGGAAGAAAGAAAACATGGAAACAGGTATCCGTGGCCATCGATCACGTCTTTCTTCCTGAGTCTAAGGGGTGACGTTTGAGTGCCACGGAGTCTGTAAACCGGAGTTTCTCCTGGAAGTGGGCGTGGGTTCATCATGCTGATGGAGGCCGGCCCGTCTGGTACCGGAGCAGTCCAGGGGCCTGGTGGAATTCAGCCTGCTCACTGTGAAAACTTCAGCGGAGCTGTTAGATGTTAGGGAACTGAACCTGGCAGTGGGCTGGTGAAGCGCCTCCTGTCTGTGTTCATTTGTAGGCGGTTGGTCTGATCGACAGCAGAGGTTCCCCGGCTCTGCCTTGCAGAAATCTAGTTTGATGAGTCATTAGTAGACGTTCAATAGATGTTCCAAGAACACAAATGTTTCGCAGCCACCGCAGGCGGGAACGCTGCGCACTGTGTCTCCCTCGCGGAGACTGCCCATGCACGTTAGCATATGAAAGGTCCTGAGAAATCCTGCAGTCAAGACCCTTGTGTCAGTTGGGTAATGCGAGACTTCTCAAACACACGTGAACACGCACGCACTCGCACATACCCCACAAGCCTTTTTATGTTTTCCTTCCACAGAACACAATTAGGTTTGATGTTTAGCTGAATAGACCTGAAGCAGTCAGCTCATCAAGACACAGGAGAACATTTATATTTCCAAACATAGAGGGTCTTGTACCAATTGCCATTCCACGGGGTGTCTGTCCTCAGAGCAGGGATGCTGCTTTCTGCTTACTGGATGTTTGGCTTTTGTCTTGAGAATGCTTACTGCTTGTGGCTTCCCCGGAAGAGGAGGGCAACATCTAGGACAATAAAACTCCAGTTAAGTGGCGGGAGAAGAGCCACAGCCATGACAGTGATGACAGCTGACATTATTGAATGCTCACGACAAGCCAGGCCCTCTTCTAAGCAATTCACATGTACTGAGCCACTTAGTTCTTCAGGCAGCATGATGAATGGGGTATTAGGATGCCTCTGTTTTTAGAGATGAGGAAACTGAGTCACAGAGAGAGAGGGCAGAGAATGGAGGCCAGAGCAGAAGCGAGCAGGTGAGGAAGGAGGTCACAGCAGCCCCCAAATGACGGGTGACACAGTGGTGGTGTCTCAGAGCAAAGTGACGGTGGCAGAAAGGTAGCGATATGGAAAAATGTGAAATACATATCTATGCAGGGTGGGGCAAAAGTAGGTTTACAGATGTCCATCTGGGAAGTAATGCAATAATTAATAAATGATAATGCAAGAATAAACTGTGGTTCACATACTCACAACGGTAGACTTATTTTTGCCAACCTTGTCTGTGTGTGTGTGTGTGTGTATACATATTATGGGATGTGGAACCAAAGGGATTGGAAAAATCCAGGGGGAGATTGCAGGGGAAGGAAAATAAAAGCCAGAGACAGAAGGTAACCCCCAGGTTTCTGGCTGGCTGGTGGTAGTGTTCACTAAGATGTAAGAAAACCCTCTAGTGACTATATTGGCTTATACCTGCCAGTCCTGCTGACTTGGTGGCCGAGCTGCTGGCCCGGGGAGTGCTGGGAGGAGCAATACCCACATACATGTAGTAGCTGAATCGAAGGGAAGGGACACAGGGCGGGGATGGCACACCATGCTCTCGTGAATGCAAGTCACTCACAGCCATTGGGGGTCCGTAGTCATCCCCACGGACAAGGCAACTTAACACACACGTGCTCTGAAAACGCCCGGGCTCCGTCAATTACTGATGGTAAACCGCACGCTGGATCCCGACCAATCCCAGGCTCCCACAAAAGCCATCAATTAAAAGGTGTATCCTCCGTGGATGACCAGCCACTCTGGAGACCTTGGTCTCCCGGGGGGGTTGTCTAACAGCTTTCAAGAGTCCGCCCTGCTCTAGCTCCCGAAAACCTGGCCCAGGCCCTAGGAAGTGCTTCAATAATGGATGATCACCAATAAACAGCCTGTGATTTGCTGGAAATTATGAGCGATAAATAATTGAGAGGCAGGGAGCCTGACCAGCGGTACCCTTGCCTCCTACTCATTCTCCTTTAATGCATTTCCTTGATGGAGCTCCCTGCAGCATAGGGTGCAGACCAGCACGCTCGGAGGGTCATGGATATATGGGCCGCTCCGCGCTTTACTACGTGGTAGCAACAGCCAGCAGTTCGGCGAGGACGTGGCGTGGCTGTCCCTGATCGCCCACTAGGACCCCACAGTGGTCCCCAGCAAGCAGGCCCCCTCTGAGACCCTGAGAAGGGCTGAGGCTGAAAACCCAGAGGAGGTTAGGGAGAGGTGAGAGGGGCTGCGCTAGGCACAAAAAGGAGCTAAGGGACATTTGGAGATGAACTCAGTTGCCCAGAGCAGAAAGAATTCAAGCTACACTTTCTCATCACACTTCAAGGCCTGTCTCTTCCCGCCTGACTGACCCCCTGGGTCAGTTGCGCCAGCGTCCACGTGGTTCTCACCGCTTCTTAGGACCCCTGCGGCTCTGATCCAGTGCAAACCTTGCTCATCTCTCACTGCATTGCTGCAATGGCCTCAAAGTTTCCCTCTGGTCCAGTTTTAATAAGAACAGCCAGAGCGGTTGTGTCGATGGCTAAGTCATACCGTGTCTGTCGTTGGCACAAAGCCCTGCAATGGCTTCCGTCGGAGTCAGAGTGAAAGTCGAAGTCCTTCTGGATCTGGGGGCCCCGTTAGCACTCTGGCATGGACCCCTCTCTGACTCCCTGCTGTTTCCTGCACATACCGGACACCCACCTCTGAGCCACTGTGCTTGCTCTTCCTCCTTCCTGGAAGGCCCTTCCTCCAGATATCCACACGCCTCTCAGTCACTTTGCCCCACTCCAATACCACCTTCTTGGCGCGGCCTCTTCCGACCACCGTCTTTCACACCGCCTTCCCCGCTCCCTGCCAAGAGACATGAAGTACCGGCCAGCTCCTTTTCTGACTTGACTTTTGCACCAGCGCGCTGCGCCACCGGTGTTAGTGTTTTACTGCTGCTGGACCAATGACCCGAAGTTTGACAGCCCGAGCAACACAAACTCACTTTCTTACAGTTCTGCAGTTCAGAAGTCTGAGCTGGCTCTCAGTGGGGGTGATGCCAAGGTGTTGGCCACCCCGTGTCCCTTCTGGAGGCTCTAGGGGAGAATGCAACGCCCCCTCCCCCGCCCTGCCTTTTCCAGGTTCTAGAAGTAGCCCCTATCCCTTGGCTTGTGGCCCCTCCCTCCATCTTCCAAGCCAGCAATGCTGCATCTCTGTGACCTTTCTGATGGAGTCACTTTTCCCTCGGAACTCCCTTCTCCTGCCTGCCTTTTCTACCTTTAAAGACCTTTGTGGCTAGAATGGGCCCACCCCAAGAATCCAGCATAGTCTCCCTATTTTCAGATCAGCAGCTCAGCAAACCTAATTCCCTGTGTAACCTGCATTCATTCTCCTTCACCACAGAGCCGAGCCTGTGCACGGGTCCCAGGGACTGAGCTGTTACTCGGCCTTCTGTCCCTCCACCTGCCCACACTGCTGATGTATTTTGATTACTGTCTGTCTGTAAGCTGCGGGGGGTGCGGAGTACTTTTGTCAGGTTGGTTCATTGCTGTAGCCCCACCAAGCACCCATGACAGCCCGAGGCACAGAGCCATGCCCCCCAAAATATGTGTTTATGCAACGAGTACGTGAACACACGGTGCTCCCAGACCATTCTCTGACCTTTGTGTCCTGGGAGGCTGACCCACGTACACTGTAGGCAAGCTGTCCCCTATCTGGAATGTTCTCTCATCTGTTCTGTAATTTTGCACCTGATGCACTGACATACCTTCCGAGTTTTCATCTTCCCAGGAAGAATGAGAATCGCTCTCTGCCCTGCGTTCTCCCGGCGCCTTTTGCGTCCCTGGGCTGTGAACAGTGTCTTTTGATTTTTCAGTCTTTGTCTTCTTGTATCTCCCACATAGTGAGCATTGGTTCACTTATTTTCATCAGCTATCTATATTTATTTTAGGGGAAGCGTCCTGGTTTGGTGGAAAGGAACTCGAGATTTTGGAATTTGGTGGTGATGGGGCCACGCGTGTGTGTGACACCTGGAAAGTGGCAGTAATAAAACTGCTCTGAGCGCTCTCAATCCCCGCCAGGACCCGCGTCGAGCATTTTACGTGCGCTATCTTATTTTGTTGTTACATCAGAGCTACTCAGGTGCTCAGCTCCACCCTCCCACCCTTGTGACTAAAATCCTGTGTGTGGTACAGAGGACAGAGAGCGCGGGCATGAGAGATAGAGTCGTTTCTAAACGCAGAGAGAAAGTGGAGAGAGATTGAGAGGGGAGAGGCAGGTTGATTGATATAAATGCCAAGAGAAACAGGATAAAAATTAAGCAGAAGGGAGAGGTCCAGAAGACAAGAAGTAATGGGTATTCCAGCTCAATGTGACATTTTCGGTGCTCTTTGGTGGCAATTATCTCAAACTCAGCCTAACCTGGGCATTGATTTCTGGGTCTAAGCTTTATCGAGGCTAATAGGATCAGACCAGCCTGGCACCTGGGTAGTATGAATTTGACTTTTAAAGTCAGGGAGTGACGTGGGAACTTCAGACATGCTGGCAAGGTCAGGGGGGGATGTCTTGTGAGAAGCCCCAGAGTGAACCCAGGAGTGACCTGGAACACGCGGTGCACACCCGTGTAAACACCCTGCTGGTCGGGCTTCCAGGAGCTTGCCCTCACGGGTGAGGGAGCGCGAGGAGGCAGGGACCTTGGCCTGCCCCTCCCGTCTGAAGCAGGGCGAGCCACTTTCCCACGTTCTGTACGTTGCCGTTTACATATCGTCCTTTATGGAGGACAGATCTGCAGCGAGGGTGAAGGGTCTGAAACCACGTCTCCATTTCTAGGAGGTGCGGACTGAGGCCCAGCTGTCTGTGTAAGATGCCTTCTGTTTGCCCCTCCCCAGCCGCGGTCCACCCTTCTCCACTCGTGAGCAGCCCTGGAAACCGTCCCTGTGGAAACAGCATCAGCAACCTCTGTGTCTCCTGGTTTCCGGTGGCCTGGGCGCTGGGAGCCCTGGCAGTCCAGAGAGAGTTGGACGGAGGAAGGGCAGAGAGGCTGGCGTGTGTAGCCCCCGTGCTCCCTTTTCATGGGGTCGTCGCAGACCTCTGGGGCTTGCACCGCAGGTCACGGCTCCTGCTGGGTGGCCCTCTCAGCACAGCTGTCCACGCCAAGGTTCCACCCTGCCCTTGGCTATGGCCCCTGTACCCTGCCCACATCTTTGCAAACAGATTCTTCATTAAATTCTCCCTAAATTAGCCTGACTTGAGTTGGGACAGCTCTTGGCTCTTTGCCAGGATCCTGATAGATATCATGTGACTTGCCCAAGGTCATGCGAGGGAATCAGGCTAGAACTCCAGCCCCTCCGCTGTCATAGGTAACTGGCCGGTTGGGCAAGCAGGTCCCTGTGGACAATGCCTTTATTTCCTGGGGACACAGTGTGGAGGTCTCTGACGTTAGACACATCAGAGAGAAGGGGGAGGACCCCATGGGTCGTGTCAGGGTGGTGCAGGGTCCAGGGAGAGCCATGCTGGAAGAGATGAAAGACAGAGAAGCTAAAGTGCCAGGACTGTCCCCCAGCTCCAGCACCGGGGAAGACATCAGTTCCCCAAGAGTCAACACACAAAATACGAGCGAGGCCCCAGAGAGCGGACAGCACGCACTGCGTACCTAGACACGACCTGGTCAGAGCCTCGGAACGCGCCGGCAACGAGCCTCTTCTAGCTGAAAGCAACACTGACGGCAACACAGCCTATGCCCAGAGGTTTTAAAGTGAGCGTTTCACCATCAATAAAATAAGTATTATTTCCATTTAGAGGACCTGCCCATTAATTTTATCATAGTCATTACCTGTATTGTTAGCATCATGAGTATTGCTTTTATTCCTAGACCACGCATCTGCTCTCAGGTATCGTGGTCTCATAGAAGGGAGCACTGGGAGGGCAAGAGCCCCCGCGAGCGGGTGGGAGTCACGCCTGGCTCATTCTCGTTAGGTGGCCTCAAGCATGAGTATGGTTCCTGGCACCCAGCAGGCACCCAGCAGTCAAGCCTCTTTTGAAGGAAGGAAGGAAGGAAGGAAGAAAGGAAGGAAGGAAGGAAGGAAGGAAGGAAGGAAGGAAGGAAGGAAGGAAAAAAAGGAAGAGAAGCAGCCACGAGTGAATTTGTGAGATCGTGGCCTTGGGACGCCACGGCCAGCTCTGCATCTTAGCTTAGCTCTCTGCATTCAGGTGCCTTGGCTGTAAAATGGGGATGATAGTGGCACCTGCCTGGCATGGCTGTTGTGACATAGGCAGTGTCTGAATCCTGCGCCTGGCACAAAGTAGATGCTCAGTAAATACCAGCTCCCCATTCTCCTCTACTGCAGGTTAGGAAAGCTGTCCGGGCTGGGCTGGATGAGCAGGAGGGATGAGCTCACTGTCTCCGGATGCTTCCCCAGGGTCACTGCCTGCGAGCCACGTGAACACGGCCCCAGGTGCCTGTGAGTGGGAAGGGGGGCACGGGGTAAAGTTGAAGGAGATGCATGACCTTGACTGTCCTCTGCAGCCTGATTTATGGGGCAGCGCTGTCTTGTGGATGAGATGTAGACGCTGTGAATGACAGAGCTGTAGAAAACCTTAATCCCCAAATGGCAGAAAGAGATACTCTCGGGTCCAGGATGTGTTTGATCCAATACATCAGGTGGAACATGATTTTCCCACACGGAATCCCATCAGCTGTCAGGCTGGAGCTGGCATTTCTGAAGTGGACATGAAATATTTTTCCAGCTTAGCTGACAAAATCCTTCACTGATTTTGCTCAGCAAAAGAATCCAGCAGAATCTTACAGTCATGCTGAACCAGTGCCAGCACAGAGGAGTCAAAGGCTAGGGGAAAGGGGAGTGGAGGAAGAACCCCCTTCAGACAAAAAATAGCCGGTCTGTTTTGGGTTAGGGAAGGGGCCTTGCAGAGAGTCTTGCTGTGAATGGTTGTTTAGGGACCAGGAATCCGGGAGGACAGGCTGGGCCACCTGGAAAAGAAGTTGCTATTTGCTGCTTCTCTTATGTTCATTGAACGGTTTCTGGCAGCAACATGAAGAGGCTCTGCTGGCAGAACGGACTCTGTGGCAGGGCTTCCCTGGGCCTGTGCTCCGGCTGCAGTGCCTGTCAGAGCAGTTAAACGTCCCGGGAAGAGAATGAGATTCCCATAAGCGAGGGGAGGCTGGGAGTCCAGCCTCCGTCTGCTGGCACCGTGGCTGGAGGAGAAATTCTGACTTCCTGATTCTCAGACCCGCCTCTGCTCACCCTGCCATGTGGGCCAGCATCTCTGAAGCCATTTGCCTCCCAAGAAATGATTCCTTGTGTCCCTCCCTTTGGTCTTCAGTGGGCACTTCCTTAACAGAAGGCAGGATGGCAGAACGAAAGGCAACGCTGAACTCCAGCACGTAGCAGGTCCAGCAGATAGTAGGTTTCCTACACACCCGAGGCTCCCACGCTTAGCCCAGGCTGCTGTCAGACGCCTGATCATTTTCTGCCTGGTGAGCACCAGTTCGTCCTAACAGTTGATTATGATGTCACCGGCACGTGTTTCATGTCCTTGCATAGCCCTTGGCACGTCCCTCTACTTTCCGCTCGTGCCATTTTCAGTTGTCACCATGCCCACTAAACCGGGCTGTCACGGGCGGACCTGAGTCCCTCCCCAAACTCCTGTGCTGAAGCCCTAACCCCCAGAACTTCAGAGTGTGGCTATATTTGGAGACAGGATCTTTCAAGAGATAATTAAGTTAAAATAAGGACATTAGGGCTGGTTCTAATCTAATAGGACTGGTGTTCTTGTAAGCAGAGGAGCTGGGGACATGGACACCCACAGAGGGACGACCCTGTAAAGACACAGGGAGACGACGGCCATCTATTAGCCAAGAAGACAGGCCTCAGAAGAAACCACCCCTGCGAATGCCTTGACCTTGGACTTCTGGTCTCCAAAGCCGTGAGACAATGATTTTCGGTCCTTTAAGCCCCTGAGTCTTGGTCCTTTGCTGTGGCATCTCTAGCTGATCGAGGAGGCAGCAAACTATTTTTGTTGAGGGCTGGAGAGTAAATGTTTTCAGCTTCATCAGAGAGGAAATATTTTCAGCTCCACCAGCCCTCCGGTGTCTTTGCAACTACTCAGCTGGGCTGTGGCCGTGCGAGAGCAGCCCTAGGCGCTGTGGGAGCGAAGAGGCATGACAGATGCACCGAAACGCTGTTTACAAAACAGGCACCAGGGTGGGGCTGGCCCCGGGCTGCAGTCTGCAGACCTCTGTGTGCAAGGAGACTGGTGAGACCAGGGCTGCTGACCACCCTATGTTCAGTGCATTCTGAAGGTGTAGGGCAGGGCTGGGCACACAGTGGGTGCTTAATTTACATACCTATATAAATTATATACATAAATGTATGATATGTATTTAAATTAATGTAAAACCTTTTTTATTAAAATAATTGTAGAAGTTACACAAGTAGTACGAAGAGTTCTGTGTACCTTTCACCGTGACAGTTGCACCCATGACATCTCACAGGCGAAGTCAACGTATGTCAGTGTATATGCAGATATACACATCCGAGCCTCACCCGTGGACATGCTCACCGATTTCACAGAGAGAGGAGGGAGGAGGAGAGAGAGGGAAACATGACGTGAGAGACAAGCGTGGATGGGTGGGTTGCCTCTCACATGTGCCCCAACTGGGGACCAAACCCACGACACATGCCTGTGCCCTGACCAGGAATCGAATCTGGACCCTTTGCTTTATGGGACGATCCTCCAACCCACTGAGCCACTCCAGCCAGGGCTGTGGATAAAGCCCGGGCACGCTGCTCTGCCAGTGTCCAGCTCCGCCTCCCTGGAGACGTCACTGTAACCCCTCCGAGCCTCAGCGTCCTCACCTGTAAAACCGCTAACAA
This sequence comes from Micronycteris hirsuta, assembly GCA_004026765.1. NCBI lineage: Eukaryota > Metazoa > Chordata > Mammalia > Chiroptera > Phyllostomidae > Micronycteris > Micronycteris hirsuta. The sequence goes on along the minus strand of PVJI01000276.1, from coordinate 3,538 downwards.
TGCAGCCCACCCACCGGGCAGTAAGGGTTTAAGTTACAAACACACACGGAGAATTGAGAACTACGTGGTAAGTGCCCAAGGAGCACATCCAGTCCGATAGGCAGTATTAAGTGTTTCACTTCCCCTGTGTCTCTGCCGGTTCGCGTCCCAAGCCCCTCCTCCGAGGTGCAGATGTCAGTCTGACAGGTAGCTCTTGGAGGGACCAGCTCCTTCCTATGGGGCGGGAGAGAAAAGGGCCGAGCTGCAGGACCCTCTGCTAGGCAGGTGGCCATGGGACGGCCCCACCGAGCGTGAGGCCGGGGGAGGACAGCCAGCGAGTGGCACAAGGCCACACACCAGACCTGCCCAGGGCCGGCGAGGCCCACGTGGTGGTCTGAACGTAAGAATTCCTAACTGGGAGCGGGTCATGGTGAGCAGTCACATCCTACGCCTGCAGCTCTTTTAGACAAAGGTCAGTCTTTACCTATTGTCTTTGAGCATCGAAGATAACATACCTTTGAAATGTCAGAGTCATTTTTGTTCCCAAACCCCTCAAAGACACAACCGCCGGCACCAGCGCACAGGACAGCACTGCTCTGTCACCTGCACACCCGGTCTCTGTGCCGTGAATGGTGATTATTAACTGTCCTGCCCAGGCCTGTGTGAAAGAAGCGTGTTTCTCCATTTTGCTGTCTTCAGTCTCAGAGGGTTCCACACTTTGCTTTCTCCCTCATCTACCACCGATAGATTTCCTGTGACCGCCCTCCCACCCTTTGATTCCTATGCATAAAATAAGCTGCAAAACTGCCATTCTCTGGAGCATTTCCTCAGCTCATCGAGATTTTGCTTCCCAGCAACTGTCGTCAGTTTGGCTCGGATACACTCATAGAAGACTTTTTCCTGAGACTGGACCTTCCCTCGCCCACAGGCCAAACGGGGAAGCGCCCAGAGGCTTTCTCCATTTTACTCCGCATCCCTGAGCAGACCCAGGAACGAAGAGCTGAGATTCTGCTCTGAGGGCCGCTGGGAGGGTCCCTTCCCAAACTCAGCCACTATTTACCATTTCTCACTCCTAGATCTCATAACCCTCACCTCCACCCCCACCCCTCGCCGAAAGGCCTTGGGGGAAGCCTGTGACAAAAATTGCCCCCAAACCACGAACTGCGGAGGAGAAGGGAAAAGTGGCCAATTCCACAATGAAGCGGAAGAGGGGGCTGCAGAAGGACCCCAGGCAGGTCTCAGCTCTCCTACCAAGTAGCCGGAACCAGGCTTTACTGGAGAGATGACAACGATGAGGATTATGATAGCAACAGGGACGAGGGCTGACATGGAAGGAGAACTTCCTACGAGTCAGATTCTGTTCTGGGAGCTTACAATTATACTAACTCATTTATACAAATGAATTCTCAGCAGTTTGCTAAGGTACATAATATTATTTTCAGTTTCCAAGTGAGAAAACCAAGACAAAGAGAGGTTAAGTAACTTGACCAAGGTCACACAGCCTGTAAGAGGCAGGGCTGGGATTTGAACCCAAGCCACCTGGCTCTGTAGCCTGAGCTGAACCACCAAAGACGTCCAGTTCCTCCTACTCATAACGCAGCCCTGCCAGCGGACATGGAAACAGTTCCTGCGGTGGCTTCTCTAGTTCAGGAGTCAACAAACTCTCCCTAAGGGCCCAGTTTTACTTTCTGTGCATCTCACTTTGTGGGCAAAATGGAGGATATTACGTAGGTCTCCAGAAAAAACAGATTTCCACACTGTTTTACCTGACAAATTAGTAACACTAATAGAGTGCTTTTGGGGGTGGGAACGCAGGCCGACGAATGAGCAGAATGAAGTCTTTGGGGGGCGTGGACATTTGGCATAAATGGGGTGCAATGGCAGTGTGACCGCCATTGCGGTGGTACTGTGGCTGCATTTCACAGCGGACACACCGCCTTCCCTCCTGGGGACTCACAACTTCAGCGCTCGCTCACAGCCTCTGTTCCAGACAGGTTCAGCTGGCAGTCGACCACGACTGGCACTCATTTTCTCCCCCAGGAATCTCTTGGCTAGAGATATTTTTGGTTTGTACCCCCCTGGTTGGGTGGATACTCCTGGCATCTAGTTGGTAGGGACCAGAGATGCTGTTCAGAATCCTGCGGCTCCCAGGACTGCCCCCCACAACAAACCACCACCCTGCCCCAAATGTCAACAGGGCCACCCGAGTCGGACAACCCTCTTGCTAGAAGCTTCCCTTTCCTCATCTGTACATGGAGTGGTAGGACCTGCTTTGCAGTAAGAATAAATGAGCCACAGTAAATGCAAAGTTACGGGGTGGGGCATGCCATGTGGTGAGACCCTTAAGACAGACATTATCATTCTTTCAGTTTTCATTCAGTGATTTGAAAAGAGAAAACCACTCTCGGGAGCCAGGGTTGGCGGCGCCTGCTTTAGTCAGAGGTCGGCCCGGGAGCTGTGAGGGCACCGAGCGCTTTGTGGCATCTCCTGCCCGGCTCGTGGGCCCTGCCGGCCTCCGCTCCCCCTCCCCTCCCTCTTCCCCAGCTCGGAGACTGGATGCAAAAGCCATTATTAAAAAATGAACATGAGTTGTTTTTTCCCCTTTTTGATCAAATAATCCAGTTTGCTGCTTCAGACAAATCATTATTCATGTGGAACCTGCCTGGGCTGCCCCTGGGGAGAAAGGCCAAATTGATTTAACATCTAATCTGGTTTGTACCTTCTGCTAACCCCAGTGGTAGGCTCCGCGCTCACCCTTCCAGGATGGGGAGGAGGGGCTGGAAGGGACCAGCGGGCAGCGAGAGACACACAGAAATTGAGGAAATTCACCCAAGGCCTAGAGCTAAGACCGGCTCGCTACAAAGCAAGATGGAGACACGGCGTGACATCAGGGCGCATCTTCTTGTCCTTTCTCACGCTGAGGGAGGGCGCTCCTTCCTTCGGCTCCTTGTAATAACAACTGCAGTGAAAGGACGCTGCCTGCCCTGTCCCTGACAAGACCCTGTGCAGGAGACAGCGCGGCACCCATGTGACAGCCGGGAAGCTGAAGTTCGGAGGCAGCAAGGAACCACAGAAGAGCACCGAAAGTTCTAGACCCGGGACGCAAAGTCAGTTCTGTCTGCACCCAAAGCTTAGCCACCCCCAGGGCGCTCTTTCTTATCTCCTGGGACGCACTGTATGGAATGCGCCTCCTGAGCTCTGGGTGACAGAGCCCCGAAGGGGCTCCCGGCTGTAGGAAGGTGTTTGGAAGAGTTCGACAGCGTATTTCCCCCTTAAAGGTCACCCAATGACAGTCCAGACATGTCAGGCTGCCTGAGGGGTGGCCGCCAGGGCAGCTGGCCCAGCGCACTGCCTCAGGTCTGAGTTTTCTGTCCCTCACTCCTTAGCCTATCTGTCCACCCTCTCTCTGGGCTTCAGGGCAGAGGTGGGGGAGCCAAAACCAGCCTCGGGTGGCTCTGGATCAGAAGACCGGGTCTCAGGGACAGGACAGGGTCCTGTGGCCCCACAGCAAGGCCAGGCCGTGACAGGAGATAAACAGGATGAATGCGACCTTGACTGC